>CANSNZ010000239.1:0-385000 GCA_947646795.1 Beta lomatogona
AAGCTAGATGCCGATAAATATAGATTCTAAATGTCTATAGTTAGACAAACTACCTAGATTAAATATATGTACGCAAAATAGATCCCGGTGTCGGGAAATAAAGTAGAAGTCGGGTTCCAAAAAAAATAACCTGACACATCTACAAACAAAGCGAGATGCCGATAAATATTGACACTAAATGCATATAGTTAGACTAACTATATCCAACTGTAAGTTAGTTACCTAGTTGCGAAAACCAAAGAAACTACAATGTCAAGGGTGTCTCTGTAGCACTACCGCCACCACCAAATCCTGGGTCATCTTCTGGTCTGCGTTGTGGAGGGGGGCCTGGGTTGCAACCTGAGAACATGTGGCCGAAACTAGACATGTTCCTCATCATTTCCTCTACGAGGGCCCGACGTGACTCTTCCACCCGTGTTGCGACCATTGCCTCCACCACTCCTATCCGTGCAGCGACCTTTGACTCCACCTGCGCCTCAATCTAAGAAAAAATGGACGGCTCATATGGTTGTGAAGAGCCGCCATCTCCTCGCCCTGATGAAGAGTTGTAGTACAAATGATCTCCCTGACCCAACCCCTGAACTTTTCCTATGTTCCTCCCCCCCATGGTCTCCCAATACAACAGATCAGGGTTCGGCTGTGACTCTTGAGTGGTACAATGATCCAGCTTCTTATTGTATGTCTCCTGCATTTGGTTAAATATACTCATATTCAAATAATATAAAGTGCCAAAATGGCGTATATTTGGTTCTAACTTGCCTATTTTGTGTATTTTCAATCAAAACAACTTATAAATACATTAAACTAACTATATATATGATGTTTGAGGTGTTTATAAGTTAAACTAACATCAAACCACTCGTATTCATTCATTTTCAAGTAAAATGGCCTAAAATGGCCTATATTTGCCTATATTTGGTTCAAACTTTCCTACTTTGTGTATTTTTAATCAAAACAACTTATAATTATATTAAACTAACTATATATATGATGTTTGAGGTGTTTATAACTTAAACTAGCATCAAACTACTCGTATTCATTCATTTTCAAGTAAAATGACTTAAAATGGCCTATATTAGCCTATATTTGGTTCTAACTTGCCTATTTTGTGTATTTTCAATCAAAACAACTTATAAATACATTAAAATAACTATATATATGATGTTTGAGGTGTTTATAAGTTAAACTAACATCAAACTACTCGTATTCATTCATTTTCAAGTAAAATGGCCTAAAATGGCCTATATTTGCCTATATTTGGTTCTAACTTTCCTATATTGTGTATTTTCAATCAAAACAACTTATAAATACATTAAACTAACTATATATATGATGTTTGAGTTGTTTATAACTTGTCCTAGCATCAAACTACTCGTATTCATTCATTTTCAAGTAAATGGCCTAAAATGGCCTATATTTGCCTATATTTGGTTCTAACTTTCCTATATTGTGTATTTTCAATCAAAACAACTTATAAATACATTAAAATAACTATATATATAATGTTTGAGCTGTTTATAACTTGTCCTAGCATCAAACTACTCGTATTCATTCATTTTCAAGTAAAATGGCCTAAAATGGCCTATATTAGCCTATATTTGGTTATAACTTCCCTATATTGTGTATTTGCAATCAAAACAACTTATAATTACATTAAACTAACTATATATATGATGTTTGAGGTGTTTATAACTTAAACTAGCATCAAACTACTCGTATTCATTTATTTTCAAGTAAAATGGCCTAAAATGACCTATATTTGCCTATATTTGGTTCTAACTTTCCTATTTTGTGTATTTTCAATCAAAACAACTTATAATTACATTAAACTAACTATATATATGATGTTTGAGGTTTTTATAACTTAAACTAGCATCAAACTACTCGTATTCATTCATTTTCGAGTAAAATGGCCTAAAATGGCCTATATTTGCCTATATTTGGTTCTAACTTAAACTAGCATCAAACTTTTCAATCATATTTGCCTATAAATATATGTTTAGAAGTATGTACCGAGATTTGCTTTGCTTTCTTGTTTGCTGGAATTTCTCCTTTTCCAGGAACGGTTTTAAAATGAGTCTTCAAGAACAACTCGGGAGCAGTAGGGAGTACTCCTCCTCTACTCTTTGCCTGTAGACATTGTTGAACAAAGGCTTTTTTTTTACTCATACCGAAAATGTCATGTAAATTACACTAAGTAGTAGATATGAAACATATTTACCATCTTCCTAGCATGATGTGCCGCCGAAATAGAACCCTGAAGTGTGACGGCTCAATTGGATTAGACAGGGAGCCACCTCTTCGGTTCTTTTTCGCCTATTCAGATTTTTCCCGAAATGTTGGCTCTTCACTTCTCTTCTTCATGTCTTCGTAGATCGTCTCCCCCAACCATTTTGACCTTTCTTTGGCTTTCTTAACCACCCAGTATCGCAAGTTTCTCAGACGAGATGAAGTTTTTTTCTTGTAATCCTTCCTCACTAGGCCTTCTAACTCAGGAGCCCATTCGTAAATACCCTTTAGTCAAACATTAAACAAAGATATTAATAAAGTAATATAATCAATTTCATTTTTCATAATTCGATTCATACATACTGTGAAAATGTTCCACCAATGCGTCTTTGTTGCATTGTCGACCTCACTGTAATTGAACCAAGGTTGTCGAAAATGGCCCTGGAAAATGTCAGTGATGGACCCACTAACCTTGTTATCATCAAACCTGAATTGAAAACCAAACAAACATGTGAATTGTGAATATCATTGCATACAAATATCATGAAGCATATAGTAGCTTACGAACTTACCACAATCCAGTAGGGCTTAAAACCTTTCTTGGTGCACGGTTCGAACCTTCACCTTCCTCCGTATGAGTGTTTGGAGTCTCCGGTACGTGGTTACCAATGTCACGTGCTTGTGAATCATCTCCCTGTGTCTCTGACATACGGTTTCTGGCTTCCTTCTACTTCTGGTGACTGAAAAAGCTCCCTCGGAATCAAAGTCCCACGACCTTGGCTTCTACCTAAGCCACCTCGACCTTCGCGGCCCTTAGGATTAGACATGATTACCTAAAATGCAAGAAATTAGAAACGCGCAAGATTAAACAAAACAATTGAAATAAATTCTTGTTACATTAAAGTATGAATAATCCAAGAATAAAAATTGTTGTAAGAAGATAATAAACACTTATACCTAAAAAGAATGACCAAGAATAATCCAAGAATAAAAATTGTTGTAAGAAGAAAATAAACACTTATAAAGAATATTAAAGCAAGGATATAACCACAACGATATGAAACAAGCTCACAAAATTCTGTTTGAGAAACAAACAGATTTGTGTGCCCACACCAAATGAAAGCTTCTAGCTCTGATTTGATCTTCACTTATCAACCTACAATGGGTAGAAAATGAAAACAGAATGCCACTTATCAACCCGCACCCCCACTGCACTCCCCACCCACCCCGCACTCCCCCTCACTACCCCCCCGCCCCCCCCGCACTCCCCACCCACCCCTGCACTCCCCCCCCACCGACCCCCGCCCTCCCCGCCCTCCCCCCGCACTCCCCCCCCCCGCACCCCCCCTCACCGACCCCCGCACCCCCACCCTGCCCGCAGTCCCCCTTTCCCAATCCCCCGCCCACCCTAGTCCCCAACCCCCTTCACCGCCCCCAAAATGCACTCCCCCTTCACTTTGCCCCCTACACTGTCCCCCGCTGACCGACCCGCCCCGCACTCCCCCCCTTCCCAACTCCCCACCCCTTTGCTCGCCCCCACCCTCCACTCCCCCTTCACTCCCCCCCTTCCCAACTCCCCACCCCCCGTGCCGCCCCCACCCTCCACTCCCCCCTTCACTCCCCCACCTTCCCAATCCCCTGCACACCCCACAAATACAAAAATGCAGCATACGAAGTGCAATCACGGCGATAAGCCGCAGGGGCCTGGTAATTAGAAGCATATACACCAAACATAAAGAGGCAGCATTTAGCATGAATTCTATCATTAATCCCCATAGCTTTTGACATAGCTTGTATCTACACAAATCTCATACAAAGGAAATCCCAATTCAATTACTTACTCTACATTAACAAAGTAACAGCCACACTTAGATTGAGCAAACCATAGCAGTTAAAGACAACTCAAAGGGGTACTGTTGATTTTGTTAAATGACGAAAAATCAAACTCAAAAGACAAAAAAGGACCCAAAAAATACTTCATCAAAAATCAAAGTACCCACTTTTATAGTTGATAAAGAAAAACAAACATCATACACACACATTCATCAACATCATACACACATATTCATCAACTAACATAAACAACAAGAAGAAGCAAAAAAGTGAAAGTATTCATGCGAATTATAAAGTGGAAGAAATTCTCTTACAAATAACTAACGAAAAATCAAACTCAAAAGACAAAAAAAAATCGAAACGCAAAACCTAAATTGAATTTCACATCAAACACCGAATTTCAACAACACAAATAAAATCACACACTCAAATCACTTCACAAACTACTACATATCAAAAACTAAGCTCAAAATCGAAAGATTCAAAAACTCAATTCTCAACGCAAAATCTAGGGTTTGAGCAAAAATAAAGGGTTTTACCTGTAGCCGGTCGTTGGAGGAAGGTGGAGGAAGCTTCAATGGCTTCAAGGAACTCAAGAAATATTATTTACCTTCAGCAAAATCAGTCCCGAAGAGAGGAATTTCGTCGGAGAATTTCGCTGCTGAAAACAAGTCGTCGGCAAGTTCAGTAAATAAAATGAAGGAAAAAAGGAAGGAGAAATTCAGGTTTCAAATGGGCAAACCAGTGAGAATGACGAAGGAGATGGAACGAAGTGTGATTCGCACATTCAAATTCACTGTGCGAACGAAGGAGATGGAACGAGGGTTCAAATGGGAGTGGAAGACTTTGAACTGCTTTGGGGGTTTATTTCAATTCGCGCGCCCTCCTCGCAAACTTTATTTTATCTCCTTTTTCATCATCAGCGACCGTTTAATACAGTCGCCTGAGCTAAAAAAAATTGCAAATCTAAAATAATAATATTAACGACCGTTCAAAACGGTCGGTGTTTATCAGTGACCGCTTATCCGTCGTTGTAAACTTCAAAAACAGTCGGTGACCGCCGTCGGCTTAAAGCAGTCGCTTAATATAACAATAACAACCGTTTATCACACCGTCGCTGTGAAGCGGTCGTTGTTGTAGCATTTTCTTGTAGTTTTATTAATTCACATGGGGGAATTAATATAATTGTTGAGTTGGATCATGTCCAATCATGTGTTCCCTTATATTATTATTTTCACTACTTTATGAGGACTGTAGGCCTTATTTGGTAAGTTGATAAGTTAAGGCTTTGAAAGTTAAGATTGGTTGTTGGCTAGGTTCAACAAATAAGAAAGATCTCTATTCTATAAGGCAACTATAGGGGGACACCAAAATATAAAATCCCTCTTTTGCCCTTACTAAAAAAAACAAATTACGTAAATAAAAAACTAGCAAGTAACTACTTTATTATCCCTAAAAAAAAAAAGAGTAATTGTTTTATTAAAAACAAGCAACACCGTGGAAGTAACAATTTACAATCCACATTATCCAAAAAAAAATTTGAATTAAAAAAAAAATTTGAATTAAAAAAAAATCCCTAAATTGATGGTGACTAATTGTGGCATGCATTTTACAGTTTTCAATTTGAAAAAACAAAATGCAAAACACAAATACTCGCTTCTTCACTTCTGTAATCTTCTTGCTCTCCTTCTACCTCTACATAAATGATTAAGATAATTAGATGATTGATTAAGATCTTGCACAAAAATAATCAAATAAGTATATTGATTTTATTTTTCAATACAGTCGTACATGTAACAAAACTGACATTGTTTTCTGGTGTGATTTGTTTAGGAAATAAAGAGAAAGAAAACACATTTGGCAAATATTGTAAACAACCAAGAAAAAGTCAGGACTTTGAGGAATTTTATCAAGAAAAGTGCAATTAGCAGGTATTTCTTGATGACATTCAATTGTAAGTAGTTTGTTTGATAAATTAGGAAACAACCAGAAAATGTAACATTTCTTATCAAACTAAAAAAACCAAAATGTAAATTTTAAGAGTCGTAATTTTTTTGGCAAGGAACATTCCAAATGAAAGTGTTCCCACAACCCTGCTCTTTCTCTCAAAAGTCTCAAACATACCCAACAACATACAAAACAGTAAACACATATTATAATTTCATATTAATTCGCAAACTAAAACTCTGTACCATATAAATTCTTTGATTTTCAGTTCAAACAAAATTAAATATCTCAAAGATACCATTTCAAATTTAATTGTCAAAGAAGAATTTGAACTCGCAAAACCCTGAAATTTGAGTTTAGGCGACAAAGTTAAGAGATAGAGAGGAGTGAGAGACAACCCATTGAGTTTCGGATTTCTGAAAGATGGTAGGGTGGAAGGCGGTGTTTTGGGTCTCACGACGGTGGTGGAAGCCATAGACTGATACTGATGGAGTTGGTTTCAATGATGAAGGAAGGAAAAAAAAACTGGGAAAATGGTTTGCAATTGCATTTCGTGTATTGTATTGTATTGTATTGTGATGTTAAGGTCCCAAGTTTTATCAATTAAAGTAAGCACTTTTATTGTTGGTTATTGTACAATTTTTTCTTTCTTTTGATGACTCTTCACAGATATGCTATAATTCCCACCCTATGACTGAAAATTTTAGAGATTTAAATTGAGATTGATATATTATACACATTATAAATGGAAAGGATTGCACTTTTAATTAATAATAGTTGTCTGTTGAGATAGCTAGAACTAAGCTTATTGTCATTGTCATTTACACTTTGAATGTCTTTGATATATTACGATAGACGTGCTTTTTGGGTATATCATGTTTCTCATTAGCTGCATTATTCTTCATTATTCATGACTTTTTTTTATTTTAAAAAATCATGTTTGAGATTATTTTGCGTAGAAGTAAATAAAATTTAAAATGTTAAAATCATCATAAACAGATTATACACATGTAAAATCATTTTTTTTTGTTTTAAAGTAAATACACATGTAAAAACATTTTTTTTTTTAAAGTAGAAACACATGTAAAAACATTGTTATTGTAAAAGTCATGATAGTATATAAAAATTATAAAAACAATAGATAATTATATTGATAATTTATTTTATGTGATTTCGCACGCATAGCGTGCATATAAGGCTAGTTGGAATAAAAGGAAGTACTCTTGGATTTGTAATTTGTGTGATCACTTATTAAATCCTAAGATAAAAAGAAGTTCAGTTGTGAATGTTTGATTTGATATTTCTGTAACATGTGTGTGTCATAATAGGTAATAAATTGTAAATCACGTAAAGTGTAACTTGGATAGTAATAAACTTTAGACTGGTGCACGTCTGAAGTTGGAGAATCAGGAGTTGGGTACATGGTGAGCGTGCCATCGCTTTTTCTGGGAATTGGATTGATCACCGTTCCTTTTTTTTTATTCACAGGTTCCTCGATACCGCAGGTCATTATGGAATACGGAGTCGCGTCCGTATTTCGTCTTCCTAGGGAAGGCTGGTTTTTAGTTAGACAACTCGGTCCAATAACTATTCCATTTAAAGTAATAGAGAGATGGTTAAATTTTAGTTCAGTAAAAGTTATCTGCGGATTGTTAGATGGTTAGATTGTTAGATTGTTATGTTATTATTTTGTTAGTATCCTGTTAGGAATGTTATTTATTATTATGTAGTACTCAGCTTTGCTGATTACGTGCTTTGTTTTTATGTGTTGATCATGGCTTTGCCTTATTGATCATGTGATGACCCATTTTAGTGAGCAGATTCTTTAGAGCATTGACATCTATAGGTGTGTGCAGATGTTGCATCATTGGGAATCTGGGAATGGAGAGCTTGTGTAACAAATTGTTTTATCTATTGCTTTAGTAGGAACATATTATATTAAGTTTGGTGTTGGAGTAGACAGTTATAGTGTGTTGGTTTTAAGTACTTTGTTTTGTTTATTATATTTAAAGTATGAAGTTTTGTTATATATATTTTCCGCTGCAAAATTCTGAATAAGCCGATACGTTTTCACACGGGCGATAATACTTTGATAATTCTCTAGGTTTTATATTAAAAGGTATTTTAAAAAAGAGAGAATTGTCGGGGTGTTACAATTATTATTATTATTATTATTATTATTATTATTATTATTATTATTATTATTATTATTATTATTATTATTATTATTATTATTATTATTATTATCATCATCATCATCATCATCAATATTATTATTATTATTATTATTATTATTATTATTATTATTATTATTATCATCATCATCATCATCATCATCATCATCATCATCAATATTATTATTATTATTATTATTATTATTATTATTATTATTATTATTATTATTATTATTATTATTATTATTATTATTATTATTAATGGATAGATGGATGGAGCGGGTAATGAGTCGAGTGGCGAGTCAAAAAAGTTTCAGCCATCTCCGTCCCACCCCACCATACGCACCCCATCGTGTGTTTTCACCCATTTATCTGGGCGGGTGTGTGGATAATCCACTTATATTCAGTTGCAAATTAGCTACCAAAATCAAAATAGGTCACTAATTAACTACAGAGAATTCTTAGGTAATAGTTAATATACTTGCTATTTAACTAACACAATTTCCATTGAAAATTTTCACACACAAATTTGATGATCACCAGACATTAATGTTTAATTAGATAATATTCAGTTGTTTGTTAGCTACAAATTTAAATGACAAAGGGAACATATATATGTGTTTATTGGACTTGGCAAAGGGAACATATATATAATATAACGACGTTAATGTGAATGTCCTTATATTATACCCAAATCCATTTTGGGTCATTTTTTCTAGACACTGTCATCCCTAGTCAATGTATAAAAGATTATAATAAGTTCATAAAAGTTTAGATTAGTTGAGATAAAGTTTAACATCATATAGATAAGCTTCAGTATGTTCATATAAATTCAGATTAGTTGAGATAAAGTTTAACACCAAATAGATAAGCTTCAATTAGTTCATATAACTGAAGATAAGTTCATTGAAGTCCAGATAATTTTAGTTCACATAAGTCCAGGAGAATTCAGATGCTGAAAACACACCTAACACCTTATTTAAGCTTACTTTAACTTATTTCAGAAAAAAAAATATGTTCTGATAAATTCTAATTCAAATACATTTAGATTATTTTGGGACAAAGGAAGTAGAAGTAGAATATGCATGTTCTTCGAAGAAGCTCTTTTAAGCTGATTTTATTCTTTTTGTTTAGTTTATTTTCAATTAATATGTCTATGTACAGCTCTAAATCTCGAAATATTGTATTTCTAAAATTATATTTCTAATCTCCATCTTTAAAGAAATAATATACGTACTTTATAAATTACTCCCTCCGTCCCAAAATATAATTCCCGTTTTCATTTTGGGTGTCCCAAAATATAGTTCCCATTTCCATATTTAGTTCCACATTTTTCCGTAATTTGTCTAGAAAAACGGTGTCCCATAATTTATTTGCTTCTTGAATTTTGTTTTTTGCTTTGTTTATTCAATCCAAGTGTTACAATTAATGCTCTTTCATCTTTCCCCATACAACATTTATTTAAATAAACAAAAAATCTTTACTATCCCTCTTAGATTCTACTTGCATAAATTACCGTGAAAAAAGGGAAATGGAAACTATATTTTGGGACGGAGGGAGTACTTCATGTGTTCTTAATTGTAATACTGATAAATTTGGGCATCCCGAAATAGTTGCTGATGTGAAATAGGATGCTTATTCTTTCTTAGAAATGAAGGTTGTAACGTACTCCTAGTTCTGTTAGGATTATTACTTGTCTTCCTAGCTCTAGTAAAAGTACGACTAATATAATCCTAGAATTAGGATTCCTAGTTCTGTCAGGAGTATAAGTTGTAATCCTAATCCTAGTTGGATTAGAAGTCCAAGTTCTACTTGGATTGTGATTCTTAAATGAGTTTGAATTATAGTAGAGTTAGGAGTCTAGTGTCATTAAAAGTCTTTTTGCTTAGAAGGTTTTATTTTCCTGCCTAAGAGAAGTTTTACTTGCTTTAAGCACATAGGAGTCTACCTTAAGTTTATCTTTATTATTTATCTTTTTATTGGGCATGTAGGATTAGGAATAGTTTGCTGATTTTTGTCTTTCCTACTATTGGTTCAATTAGGTTTCTTTTAGGCCATGTGTGTGTGTGTGATACACACATGTATGTATGTATGTATGTATGTATGTATGTATGTATGTATGCATGCATGTATGCATGCATGTATGTATGTATGTATGTATGTATGCATGTATGCATGTATGTATGTATGCATATATGCCGAGATCTTGGAATTGGAATAAGTTCGGCGTATGTATGTATGTATGTATGTGTCTATGTGTAATCGTTTCTCATTGATAATATTCAGAGATTTTGTTGAAGAATTCAAACCTAATTGTTCCTCATTGATTTTGGAGGTACTTAATTCTAAATTTCATTGTATTTAGGGAGTGAACCTAAACACAAAAATTAGGCGGCTGAATCCCAAAACTAAGCATGATCTGTGTGAGTTAGTAAGTGAAGCTAATAAACCAATCTCAAATCCTTTCTTAATTCAAGTTTAAGGTGATTGAAGCCCTAAAAGTGAATTAGAACCCTTATTGAGTTTAACTAAGTTATGGTTATTAGAAACTAAGAAGATTTCGTTCACGGAATCATATCAGTTGCACATTTCTATCTCGACTGTCCCCACTATTATATTTATCTTCTTTCTACACATAGTTTAGAGCAGACGAACTATGAGGTGATATATATATCCTTCCATCACATTTTCTTTATGGAAAAGGCCCACAAATACAATAACGCATGATGATTTTTGACAATGAACTTATATCTAATTTGTACATAAAACAAAATTCTCACTTAAAATATATTACAGTTATTCCGATGAATTCTCTTGTTTTTCTAGGCAATATGTAGAATCACTAGTTCAGCATTATCAAACATTTTACTTCCTTCATTCTAAGAAACGCTTCTCTTTTATATAAGACTTTTTGACTGGAGGGTTTCATTTATTTTAAAACATAGGAAGTACAATACAATCATTTAACTATTGACTTCTTGCACCATTTCAACTCTTTGGGTACTCTAAAAAATGTAAAGGGTCCTTGTTTACTCCTTCATTTGGCTTTTTCTTTAATACACTCGAGTGTTGAAATCTGGACTAGTATACTCCATAGATATCTTCAAGGGAAGTGCTTGATATTCAGAACTATGGTGCTTTCAGTAACATCAATCTCCTCTACCTCAAATGAGTAAGTTCTAGAACAAAATTGCTGCATCGGCTAATCTTCGCCATATGTTAATATGACTTTTCACCTACAAATTACATCTTGCTATTTATGCTAGTATTACAAACAAATGAGACATACAGAGAAAGTATAAAGCTCCAACACAAGCATTCATACACGAGTCATCATTAACAGAAAACAGCAGGTAAAGGCGCTCGTTCTATATCGAGTTACAGCTACCCAAGAACATCCTCAGCGATGCAATTACTCCAGCTTATGTTCCACCATATTTTGGCCAACATGACAAGCAGTCAATATAGAAGACACGATATTTCTTTGCAGATCTTTGTACTTTATTGCTAATTGTACATCCCAATTCTCATTTTTCCTTACAAAAGGCAAGACATCAGCTTTAGGTTCACATGTTAATGTTTAAATATGTGCATTAAACAGTCTCACTGAAAACTTACCGGTCATCCAATTCCGAGTCACCAAGGTTGTCCATCATATTATCAAAAATCGCTAAAATGTCCTTCAGAACTTCCATCTCATTTTCCAAGTTTTCTTGCAGCTGATAAAATAAACAAGCCAAAAGTCAGTATCCAATTGTGACATCCTGACAGCATTGAACAGCACAAAATACAAACCAATAATGATTTCAACTAGTTCAATTTACTGATCTGCACAATTCGCACTATACCATACTACAATTACTTGCTATAATTCACTTCTAAACAAATCTTTAGGAGATGTATGCAATCATGGTATGGACCACTATTTCATTAGTAGATGGCAAAAAGGAAGGGCAAAATAGGTAGAAATAATATGTATTAAGTGGCAAAAAGAAGGATAAATAGGTGGTAGATATAATATGGGGACCACATGTCAAAAAATGTAACAAGTAATTTGGAACTTACGGTATATAGTATTTGGCACATTCATTTATGTATACTACTATGTAGCAAGTAAAAAAGGCGGAGGGAGTATATCGCATGAGTTGCACCCAAATTCCAACAATACACTTCTACCATAAAATTTGTCTCAAGTTTCCATATCAGGTGTGCTATTGATAATCAAAACCATACAGGAGCGAGATGTACCAGTGTCATTGTCCGCAAGCCGGGACTCCAAGCGCTCCGTAAATGCTCCAATAGTGGTGACGGCAATCCATAGTAGAAGATGCCTTGGTTGGGTGAAAGCCATGTACCCCGAACCATGTGTGTAATGTCAGATGCAAAACAGACATCCTCAGAAGAGCAGTCTGGGGCTGCTTCAATATCTACAGCACAACCATAATCAATGAATGATTTCCATAAAAAAGTGAGATCATCCCAAAAAGGGAAAGAACTGAGAACAATATGTTAAAAAAATTCAAGAAACAACTCTGACTAACCCCATTGTAGCAAAAGGAAGAAAGTAAATGAAACCCACCTAAAGGGATGACATCAAAAGGGTTTGGTTGTTGTGGTATGAAACCATAGAAGGTGAGCAGATGAGAACTAGACAGAGTTCCATAGCTCAGTTAGCATTGCTCACCCCTCTTGCAAGGTCTTGACAACGGGAATTTGAGAGTGTTTGTCGTAGCATCCACTCTGCCATAATGCAAAATATGTGGGAAAACCTGTAGAATGTAGAAATGTAAAGAGACAACACCATATCAAAAATAGTATTCAACAAATATTTAAAAGGAGATAGTGGGTGAGCTTGTTTCTCAGTCATGATGGAAGAGATAAAGAGGCATTAGATTAACAATTTTTTGGCTATAAAGGGGAGTAATATAATTATTATATTTTTTTATCCATATAAAAGAAAGAGAACTTCTTGCATTCATATTTTGACATTCTAAATCTGTAAGAAAAATGGTAGAATATTGAATGTGTTGATATGAATATTGCAATCAGGTTCTTAACACATTTTCACTCTAGCAGCTTAGGTAAGTGGGAAGTTGACCATAAACAAAAAGAACCAATATGGGTGAGCTTGCGCTTTTTCTACAATATGAGGATGTAAGATTAAGCGTTAAGACTTGAGTTTCAGCAGTAGGATTTGGCAACCGAATATTCTGAGATCCTCTTTAATTATCAACAACAACAAAAAAACCAGTGAAAAAAGACAAGAAAACGTACCGAATGGTTTAGAAAGCCTGCAACAGGGACCAAACATGTCCTCAGCTTTCCATCAGGAAACATTATTTTCATCGAATTTGAGTACCATAACTCACATGCCCATTGATACTGCTCCCATGTGTAGAACTCAGGTGCGAATATATCAGGAGAACTGATGGAGAGTGCAGGAAACAACTCATCATATCCAGATCGCAAGTGCTGCAACATGCATATATCAGCTATATAAGTAAACAGTAAAAGTATGTAATTTTAATAAAAACCCCTTCAGTGTCAAAGATAATATCCTCATAAATTAATTTATCTCATTTTAATAGATGACATTACCAATTAACTTTCCCTATTCCAACTATACTAGTACACAATTGGTTCAATCATGCACTCATACTCATTATGTACTCATAATATTTATGATAAGTTTCCTACGACATTATCTTTGGAACAAAGGGATTATATTAATTAAGGTAGGTTTATTGTCTGAAAAAGACAGGCTAAGAAAATCCTTTGCTTTGATTGATGTAGGTCATTTTTCAAAAGGATTCTAGGACCATTCAACTTTACGACCAGTTACTTTTGTGTCCCAAGTATGATGAAGCATAAATGCTTCTATCATCTTTCTAGGGTTGTTAGCGGGTTGGTTCAGCATCGTTTGGGACATTACTCAAACCAAACCGCAAATAACGCTTTGGCATTTTTCCATACGAAACCGCAGCGCACTTTGGCCCAAACAGCACTAAACCACACCGTGTAAAACGGTTTGGTGTAGTGTGGTCTAACCATTATTTTCCTTGCGACAAGTGTTTATAATTTGTGACAAATGATCTTTTTTATATGGTGAGGTTGTCACAAACTTTATTAATAAATTGTCAAATTGTGTTTAACTTCCCTCCCTGCCACGTCCATTGCTTTCAGAAATATGCACACCAAACCAACATCTTTATAATTTGCCACAAGGGTTTAATAATCTGCAGCATATTAGATGGTTTATGGAGAGGTATTGGTTTTTTTAAAAATCCAAACCAAACCCAAACCGCAAAGTGCAGTTTGGTCAAAATCCCAAACAAACCAACCCAAACCGCAATAGATTGATTTTGTTTGCGGTTTGGAGCAGCCCAGACCGTACTCTAAACAACCCTAGCTATATATCATAACTATGATACGAGCTTGGATTTTACTCCATATACATCCCATTATGAAGAATTTCTTTAACCACAATCAGCAAATATATGATAAACAGAATAAACATTTCTATTACCTCCTTAGCTTGGGATACTTCTTCAAAAGCCAAGGTCCCATCTAAAGCCATTATTGCATCCAGACCAAAACTCAATCCTATTTCAAACAAATCACAGAATTTTAGCGAGAACATGTTCAACATTGTCAGAGGCTTGTTTATTGAGGTTCTGGTGATAAATTAAGATAAAATAGCCAGAACACAGAAAGCAAGCTGTTAAAAGGTGATTTCCCTAAATAATAATCACAATACAGGTATATAGAGTTGCTAGATGATCAATGTGAGTTATATATGGACCGAACTATCGAAAGCTGCAATATCAAAAAGACACTAGTGAGCAGGACAAACCCGTGTTAAATTTTTCAGGCAGCGTATCAAAGTAGGATTTGTACTTTGAATCCACATTGTGTCTCTCCCTCATGCTCCACAACAACAACATAGTTTCAGCGGAAATGCCATCTATCTTCTCCAAAGCATCAACCTGAATTAATAAAGAGTATAGAGAAATTCAATACTTCCCCTCGTCTACACAACAATAACCCATTATGTATCCTGCTATATGGAAGAAAGATGTGTACAGTTCTACACCTAACAGAACTCATAAGATGCTGATGCACTCAGGTCAGATTAATAAATCTAATTTATGCATATAATAACCTTTCACCAGATGGAGCATACCATGTCTGAGTCATATACAAGGTCTTCTGAGATAATAACAGAAATCGGAATCTCCAGTGCAACGTCTCCAACCCCAAGATCTTCTGCTGCCAAAGCTCCTCTCCCAGCTCCTTCAACATCTAGATTGTGCACATTATGTAAACATCAATACTAGAAAACATCTTAAGCAAATTTTCGCAAGGATAGCCATAGTGGTGATTTAAACAAGTTAAAAGAAGCAGATTTTATAACGATTTCTGACATACAAGCTATCTGCAGCTTAGATTTTAGACCACAGCTTTCAGCCCACTCCATAAGATGCTTCTCACTGTCACATGCTTTCTTTACAATCCTTGTTTCCAATTTATTTTTTTCACCGAAATTGTAAAGTCTTCTGATAATTGCATCTTGTAATACTTTCAGTGAAGTGTTATTTCCGTTATTTTTTTTCACTGTAGAGATCAACAAGAGAGAGGATAAAATTGAGAGCCTCTAACTCATTCCGAGAACTGTACAATTCTTCTGCGGGATCCACATGCATTAGACCAAAATAAAGCTCAATCTGCAACAGCAAGAGGCAACTATCATAATTGTTGGCACGACAGTTCCAGATTTTAAGTGCTCTGATAAGTTAATCACCTTGTATCATAGCAAAAATACTATAGATTAAAGGGACAACCGGACAATATGTACATAATGCAGACTAAATATAACATGAAGGGAACCATTTCCCAAGCTAATCTAAAGTACAAATCAGCCTACTGCATAAAGTAGATGTAAAATGTACCATATCTTCAAAACCACTTACATCGTTCAAGTTGATTATTCGAGCTCTCTGGAGTAAGGCATCCAGCTCAACATTTGCAGATTCAGAAACTAAAGTGTCATGGAAGTATACACGGTCATTTGGACCAAAGCCCTTATCTGCGAGCAATTTCTGTAATAAAAGAGAAAAAAAGAATCTTAGCAGTGAGCACAATCCAGCAAAACATGTTTATTTATGAATAAACAGCAGAACAGTTCTCTAGACATCTTGTAAGCCTAAAACAGAAAACTAAACTAATGCAAACATTAGTGGAATACATAGAACCAAGTGCTTTGAATTCATTGCTTCTGGAAAAACACAAATCTCACTCATTTGAAGACCCAAAAACGCTCTATAAGAGCTAAACTTAATCACTTGAATGGATGGATACATAAACAGCCATATCAGTCACTGGCTTGAATAGTATAGCATTCATAGGAACATACCATTCTATGCCATGTCAAAAATCCATTCCGTCAAATATTGGATTTCCGTCCAAGCTAAACCATCGACAATTAATTGAACGGTTATGGCAGACTGTTCAAGCACTTCAAAAGACATCACGGTTCATACATGTTACCAGTCTTACCGAACAATTGAACAGCTGGATGGTTAAATTAACTACAGCAAGTAATCCACTAATCCATAAACCCTTATGAAAAAATTAAAGCTATAATAGTACTCACTATCTTCTTTTCATACAAAGGATCATCTTTAGACAATTCCAGAACCAAGAAACAATCATCATCAGTTCCACCACCTACATTACTCGATGTAGAAGGCTGCAAGTAAGCAAATATCAGAGTTAGCAAACACCCAACAAAAAAGGGAATTGCTAAATGACGCCATTTTTTTTGCTTACTAACGCCCTATGTACAAGTATTATACATGTATTTTTGTTTGCCTTTTACTTTCCTCTTTCTCTTACTTTATTCACATTCCTCTTTCTCACTTTCCTCATTTCCACACATCCCCACATTGAAATTTTTTTTTTTTACTTTCATGCTCTCTCAATATTTCCGGCTTTCACCACCGAAACACCGACGTTGACCAACTTTGACCGGCGGTGACCAAGAAGAAAAACATACTCCGGCTTCATGGCAGACAATGTAAGTACTTTTTTTGCCGTTAAAAGGTCGTCAGCCGCCTAATTTAGGCGCCTGACCAACTGGTCAGCCGTTCTGAAATTTTTCTTTCGTAAAAGCATGGTTAATATAGTTTTTATTGAAAGATTATAGGTTTAAATTTGTAATATATGTAGTTTTAGCATGGTTAATAAAGTCATTTGCCAAATGACATGTACATTTCGAATAATATGTTTACGTGATATTAACTATGTTCATATGAAGTAGAAATGTAGAATATATGTAAAATTTACATGATAGAATTGACTACGTTCATATGTAGTAGGAACATGATATATTATATGCATTTTATCTACATTTTTAGCATATTAGAGTAGTTATATTAAGATTTTTAGCATATTAGAGTAGTTATAATATAGTAGACATAAATGATTTAAATAGTGAAAACTACAAGTAAATAATATTATTTTGCATATAAGAATAATTATTAAACTCACCTTAAATTAAAATTGCATGAAAATATAGGCGTTATATAGTTTTTGCTTAATAAATATATAACAGGCGTCTTATTAGGGCGCATGTCCAAGTAATTGCCAATGTTGTTTTTGCAGTTTATCGCTGAATTATGACTTGTATTTTAATAGGTTCCATACTCGAGCAATGATGGAGACGGGGTTAATTATCATAATAGATTTATCATAAGTGATAGATTCAATATGGTTAAAGAGGCGTCTGATCGTCTTAATGAAATAGCAGTTGCCATAGGGTTTGAATTGGTTATTGACTCGTATAAGAAGAATGCTAATGGTCCCCGCGTTTGCTATTTGAAATGTTTTCGGGGGACGAGATACAAGGGAGATAAGGTAGACCCAAGAAAGGTGATACGGCCTAATACATCAACAAAGTATTGTGGATGTCCATTTAGGATTAACTTGGTTTTGGGGGAGCAATGGCGTGTGCGGATTCCCAAAAGTCAATATGGGTTTCACAACCACGCATTCATAGTATATGCGGAGGGCCACAGACGGACAAGTGGGCTCGATGATGATGCTAGGCGAATGGTTCGACAAATGAGTGATGCTTGAGACGGCACCAAGAAACATTCAAGTCTTGTAATGAGGCATACCCCCATCTTCACCAAACGATCAAGCATATATACAACGAAAGGTATTTTTACAAGATGGAAGGCCGTGAAGAGCGGACTTCACTGAAAAATTTCTCGCACCTTGCTAGCTTGAAAAACTATGTGTCATGGTCATTACGAGATGATGATGGAGTTATTACTCATGCATTCATGTCTCATCCTGGTGGTACGAACGCATTTCGTACATATCCTTGGGTAGTTGGCATCGATTCAACGTATAAGACGAATCGTTACGGTATGCCTTGCATTGAGTTGGTTGGTGTGGCACCGACAAATATGAACTTCCTCATCGCCTATGCCATAGTGAAGGATGAGGCTGCACGAGTTACCGTTGGGTGTTAGAGTGCCTACGTAATGTACTTGGGAATCATGTGAGCCCCAATGTCATATTTTGCGATCGTGAGTTGGGTTTAGTTAGCTCCATTCGTATAGTTTTTCCAAATACTGCCCATCTTCTTTGTACATGGCATATTAACAAAGATGTGGAGGCACGAGTTACCACTATATGTGGGGCCAAGTCATTTGGAGAGCGTTTTCGTCTTTGGTTATTGGTGGAATGTGCTAAATGCAAACACGAGAGGATGAATATGAGGTTGCATTGAGAAATTTGAAGGACGCTTGGGCGTGGAAGCAACCCGTTATTACTTATGTTGAGACAACGTGGTTGAATCCCCATAAGACCAAGTTTGTGAAAGCATGGACCAATGACGTGCTTCATTTTGGGAACACAACGACGTGTAGAGTAGAGAGTGCACATGCAGCTCTCAAAGCCTGGCTCCAAACTTCCACTTGTGCATTGGATACACTTTGGTCACGTGTTAATTTGTTCGTTGATAGCCAAATGATCAAGATCAAGGATGGCTTAGAGAAATCTAGGGGGCGAATTGGTAGGCAACATATGGTACAACCTTTTTCTCATGTGGTTGGTCATGTCTCACATTCTTGTTTGAATTTCTTTGAAGTTGGAAAACACTAAACGCCTCAACTTAGGAGATGGGGTGTTTGATTATTGTGGTTGTGAGCTTCTGTCTACTTTTGCTATCCCATGCGCATGTGCGATACAGTTGGCTATTAACGAATACGGAGGTTTGTATCTTGACCATATTCATCCTTTCTTCAAGACTTTGGTCATGGGAGATGGTGTAAATGCAACAGATTATGTTAGTCAGTGTGATCAGGATGTTGAATACCTTCAGGGATTACTTGCCGAACTTTCTGAGTGCGATCCAAAGCAATAAGGAGAGGTATAGTTGACCTTATTCGTCGCCAGTTACACCCGGGAGGATGAGGGAGTTCGGGAGCCCCATGTAGTTACTACCGGGGAGAGGTAGACCTCGTGGCTCATCATCTACTAGACGTGACCCGAGCTTGTTCGAACATGTGCGGCGCCGGTTTCGGGATAGATCACGGTCTACTAGTCGTACTCGTACAACTCAGACGACTCAATCTACCAGAGATGGAGGTACATATATTTACTTTTTTATTTATGTGAAAATTTATTTGCTATGTTATTTACCATTTGTAGTGTGAAGTGCCTAACTAACTCTTATTTATATACTAGATTCAGGTGCAACAGATACATTTGCAGCGGAAATAATTGAAACGCAACCAGGACCTTTTCCTTACAAGGATAACATACCCAATGCCATCCTCCCATTTCTAGTCTCATGGAACGACGTCGTAGGTGATGGGAATTGCGGATTCAGGTGTGTAGCTGACGCTTTCAATGGTGGCCAAGATCGTTGGCCACACGCACGTCAACACCTTTATAACGAGATTTCTATGAGAAACGTTTATGAGGATATTTATGGAGGACGAGACTACGTGGACCTGGCGAGATACCGTATCATGCACACCCAAGGTCCTTGCGATAGAGATCATTGGTTAGAGTCCGTTGCGATTTGTATGCCATTGCTACGTTGTACAACCGCGTTGTGATGTATTATACAGTGGGGCCGGGAGGTATTTTGTGGGGTTGTTGTACTGTTCTACCATTGACTGCACCAACAAATGTGGATCGACCGTGTTATGAGTTCGTTATGCTGCACCTAGGAGCGTTTCATCAGCACTATATCCGCCTACACTTGGCTCCGATTTCCCGATGCCCCCAATTCTTTGCACGGTGGTATCATTTGAGAGACAATACTCGTGATTGGATGGGAGCATCGTTACACATCACGGATTAATGCATGGAATGTTCATTATGGGAACACGTAAATAAGTTGTAAATATTAATGTTAATGCATGGAATGTTCATTATGGGAACACGTAAATAAGTTGTAAATATTAATGTTATAAATTTGTCCTATCTATTAAAGTTGTTTATTATTATGATCTACTTAATATGCAATTCAAACTAAATCATGTAATAGTATAAAACACAATGAAATTCAAACTACACATCATACGCATAACTATAACTAAATAATCCATGTTACGTGAAAATATAAATACAAATCCCATTACATTGAAAAATAGTTGAAATGAAAATAAGAATACAAATCGTCGAAAATACATAGATGGACTAGGGGGGTGGAAATGGGTGAGGGTTGCGGCGTGGGGCCACACCACATGTACAGTTCCATGTATCATACCACCCCATCAAACCGTCAAATAAGTCTCGAAAATCAGCGGGTAGATGGCTAGTGTCCTGTTCAACAAACGGCTCCATCAACAAGGAACATCTCGGTCAACACCCGCATATATTAGTACATAGGTCAAACTATTAGAATATAATATATAATTTGTAAACACTTAATTTCAATCAACTATAGAATATAACATACCCGATCCGGCACCAAACCCGCCTCATACTCGTGATGCGTGTCCACCATCAACATCACCATCGGGCAACTCGGTCGGGTTAATGATGTAAGGATGGGAGTAGGTGATATACCACCGCAAGAAAGCATCCGTCGAGAGAGGATGGATCTGCCGCCTTCGTAAGAGCACCCAACATAAGTTTGTGAAGAACGGGGAAATATCGACCACGTCCGTCCGTTGCGCTAGAAATGAGAAATCGACCCTGTACCTATCCCCGCGAAGGCCTATAGCAAGACTCCGGCTCCAAGATGGCGTGAGGGACCTCCCGAATGAATCCAAGTCGGCGTAAAGTTCGGTCGGACATATACGGCTCAACAATATCCAAGTATCGCAGACCACCCGTAGTACGTGCTCCGAGGATAAGCCGATACTGGGACATATACCATATGGTAACCAATCAACCCGCATGGCATTCATCGATCCAATGCCTCGTCGAATAATCGTAGGCGGTCAATCCCCCTGCTCTCATGACGAACATCCCAACAAACTGCCGGAAGCGGATCCTACAAGCAACCATCTTCCTAGTCCGATTCGGCCGGAACATAGGAAAATACTCGTAAATCCATGCCCGCAAAAGCGTGAGGCAACCACATATCCGTCTTTGAATCGGCCACGACTAGCTATACCAAGTTGCCTATATAGGTACGCTAATGTAGCCGCACCCCAAGAATACCGACTCACATCCCTCGGGAGACATGACAAAAACGATAGTGGTAACGGACGGACTCGATTGCCACTCTTATCAACGAATAGAGTGGCACCAAGGAGGGTCGGCATAAAACCTCGATGCTGGTGGGTCGTACTCCGATCCGTAGCGTAACATCTCGTATCAAAGAATCAATGTATACACCACCACCAGGCCCAATGCGCCTTCAAAAGGCGCTCCTTTCCATCCCAAAGAGATCGCACATGAACTCTTCACGTCATCCCATGTACCAAAGTCACCCGCAATCAATCCATCGATGGGATATGGAGAATAGAACTCACATCGTGGAGCAAGATACTCATCTCTCCGAAAGGGAGGTGGAAAGAGTTTGTATCCGTTTGCCACCTCTCGACAAACGCACATATCAACGGTGATCCAAATGATCAAACATAATATCGAGCAAGTGACTCAATCCAAGAGCTTTGTATCATCCCCCGAAGCTCGGAACTCATACCAGCGTACCATGCCTTAAGCTTCTTGCACGTCTTCTCCCGGTTATGACACTTCAACATAGTCCCTCTCTTCCTCTGCAGCCCCAAATTCGTGCCGCTATGTGCCCTCCAAAACTCGGTATGACACTACCATCCACCGGCCCACCGGCCTAGCGTCACGTACTAGCCATGTAGTGTCATCCTCCGTGACCTTCCTCTTGGTCGTCCTACTACTCCCCGGAACCCTCGGCATTGCACGATGCTCCATCGAAGAACGTGCAAACCGACCCACGAGAGGTACGTGGTCCGCATCCCCTAGAAGCACGACCCTCCTCTGGGCCTGTCGATGGATGCTCCTCCCGACTCTCATAATAATCACCCGCCTCTTCTTGCTCGTTCCCCGCCATCGGATCGCTCGTCCAAGGTGGGTGAGGTATCCACGCCCCAACATTCATAATGATCGGAGTAGGCATTGCAAAGGACAAAGGAGGAATTTCCGCTCCTCCTCTTTTGCGCGCTGATGAAGACCGAGTGCTCCTCAAAAGGTCATCTCTAGCCTTCCTCGACGAGATCGTCACTCCTCTCTCATGAGGATGACGATGACCCGAGCGAGTAGGCAAAGATGACTTAGCTTTGCCCTTGTCTCGTCCACTCATCTTCAATTATAAGTATAATATTTCATTAATATTAATTATGTAATAATATGAAAAATCACTTACATACACTAATTTTATGCGTTTAAAGATTTCTAATTATTTTTCTAAAGTTCGTTAACTGTATTATATTATATATCATAAATTTTTCGCATTTACACATTTTTCTACTTTAATACACCATAATTAACAAAATGTCATAATAATAATTTCCTAAACTAAAGAAATTAAAATATTTTATTTTAAGAAACTAAATTAGGCGCCTTATAGTAACCACACGTAAGGTGTAGGCGCCTAATTTAGGTGCCTCAACCACAGGTGGGGCGCCTAAATTAGGCGGGCCGCACCGGTGGTTGGGCGCCTAATTTAGGCGCCTGACTCATTGGTGGAGGCGCCTAATTTAGGCGCCTCCACCAATGGTCGCGCGCCTAAATCAGGCGCCCCACCGGTGGTGGAGACGCCTAATTTAGGCGCCCCACCTAAATTAGGCGCCCCTTTCATTTCAAATTTGGCATTTTCAGCACTACACAAACCCATTTCTACTCTAACATATGCAATTTTCTACTATAAAACACCATAATTAACAAAGTTTTTTAATTATTAATTTCTAAACTAAACATATTTTCATAAACAATATTTTTATTTCCAGAAATTACAACTAAAAAAAAAAAAATTACAACTTCCCCACCTAAAATAGGCGCCCCCTACTCCATGCAATTTCCTTTCATTTCTAAACTAAAAATATTTTCATAAACAACATTTTAATTTCAGAAATCACAACCCAAACAACATAATTAACAAAGTTTTGTAATTAATAATTTCTAACCAACACATATTTTTATTTTTTTCAGAAATTAAAACAAAAAAAAAAATACTTGGGCGCCTAAAAAAGGCGCGTGACACCACCGGTGGGCCGCCTAAATTAGGCGCCCAACCACAGTGTCGGCGCGCCTAATTTAGGCGCCCCATTTTTTTTTTCGCATTTGCACACTAACCTTTACCGGAGTATTTGCCGGAGTTCAGTTGGCCGGACTAGGTGCCGCCGGAGTTACCCTTGGTTCGCCGCCGGAGTTACCCTTCCTTCGCCGCCGTTCACTTCGTTTTCCGTTGATGCCGGAGTCCACCAGGACTAGGCGCCGCCGGAGTTACCCTTGGTTCGCCGCCGGAGTTACCCTTGGTCCAGCCGGAGTTGCTTGGTTCGCCGCCGGAGTTTCCCTTGGTCCAGCCGGAGTTGCTTGGTTCGCCGCCGGAGTAACCCTTGGTCCAGCCGGAGTTGTTCTTCAGATAGATGAGAGAGAGAGTGAAGGAGTGAAGGAGAAGGAGAGTGAAGAGAGTGAAAGAGGAGGAGAGTGAGAGAGAGGAGTGGGTTTTCTTTGAGTGAATAGTGAGTATATGAATAGTTTTGTACATGTATAATACATGTACAAATGGCGTTAATAAGAAAAAAAATGGCGTCGTTTAGCAAATGAGACAAAAAAAGAAGAATAAAGATTCATATCACGCAAATCCCAGAAATATTTCAAACTTCAATACCCAAAAACCCAAAAAAAAAAAAAAAAAAGGAACAACATCAAACAACTACAAGAAGAACTCTACTGAAATGAGAAAAAGGGTATGTAATTTTAATAAATAACTTACCATATTCTTCATTAACTTCCCAAATGATGAACACTTTAGTAATTAAAAGTCCAATAAAGCAGAGGACATGAATTTTTCTTCAATCTTTATAAACTCTCACACATGAAAATCATATGGGTCATTAATTTATAAGCCGATTGCAAGTTAATTAATAAAAGGGCCCGAACAGCTGTGAAATATTGGAAATCATCAAACAAATTGTTAAGAATAAGGAAATATTCAAGATTCGGGGAGAAAAGGAAAATGCAGTATATTGGAAAAAAAGTAAGTGCAAGAAATGAGTATGAAGTTTACCTGGTTATCTTTGGTAGAATCCTCCATTGTTATTTGTTGCGATTCTTTTCTTGTATTCTTATACTGAGCTTCAAGTTTAGCGGCTCTCAAGTTCAGGCAAATTCTCTGCTCAAATATCAACTTTCTTTTGTTCGTAAGTCGTAACAACTTGTGTGTGTGTGTCTCTCTCTCTCTCTGGAACAACTCCAATTATTTTTT
Organism: Beta lomatogona; assembly: GCA_947646795.1. NCBI lineage: Eukaryota > Viridiplantae > Streptophyta > Magnoliopsida > Caryophyllales > Amaranthaceae > Beta > Beta lomatogona. The sequence continues at coordinate 25,123 of CANSNZ010000239.1, forward strand.
TTGGTGTTTGCACCCAGTTCAACCTTCTGCCACATCCGGATCGATCTTGAGTTGGGGGTGGTTAGGTTTCATTCCTCTCCTAAAGGGTGTTGCGGGGATTCGAACACTAGTCCGTCCTACCACATAATCATCACATAATAACACTTCTTAAACGACATATTTTTTTTCTTTTTTTATTTTAATAAAAAGACATGTTTTCTAAATGAAAATTTACAAAAAAGTAAAATACAATTTTTATAAGAAATTACCTACTAAAAAATGAGACTACTACCTTATTATTATTTTTTACGCTAAACTATCTAATAAAAAAATGAGGCATGAAACTATATTATGAAAAAAAATCTAGCAAAAAAAAGTAACAATAGTCATTTTCTAATGAAATGTCTTTATTTTCCACGCGTTGACTTTTTATTTTTGCCCTTTTTGTTCCTTGTATATTTCTATCTTGTTCCATTTCTCTCTCATTTTAACAACAATTTTCTGCTCAATATATATATATCTTCAACTCAAAAATCAAATGCTAAATTACAACAACTTTTTTTACGATTCTATGTCCTTTAAAAAATAAGAACAATTGAAACTAAGTAGTGGAGTGGAAGAATCACGATGAAAAAGGAGCAAAAAGAGGTAAATTAATAATCAAGTGCTAAGCACATGTGAGTCAACGTCAAAAAACAAAGTCAACCCACCAGAATCTGGCTACTGCTACCTTTTTGCCACAAATAATTTTTTAAGTAATTTTGTGCCTCACTTTTTTGTTAGGTAGTTTCTTGTAAAAAGTTCATTTTATAAGATAGTTTCCAACAAACTATCCTTCTTAAAATAATACTACATCTTTGTACTAAAAAAATCTCGTTTAAAAAGTGTTATAGGATAATTAAATATTCCTATACCATATAGAGTTTTATTATTAGAGATGACAATAATTGACAGAAGCCAACAACTCAACTAGAAAAATTAACAAATGGAAGTAGGCTCGATTAATAAACTATCATATATCAAGGTTGAGAGTAGTCAATTTAATTAATAAACAAGTCGATTTAAACTTAAAGGGAATCAGCCCGTTAACTTATAAACCCGAAATATAATCAACATGACCTGCCTACACTAGTGGAAAAAAGGTCATCGGATCTGGTCAAAACCTGGCTTGCATATCCGGTTTTGGATCGGATCGGATCGGTTGGGTTCGCAGCAGTTGACTAAAGTATACTGCTCCAGTTGAAAACTGGATCAGTTCCTAAGGTACCTGATCTGGTTTTCAACAAGAACCGGACCAAAAAGTGTGGGAAAGGTTTAAAAAAAAAAACAACGCTTCAATAACAGCAACAACATCGACATATCAACAACAACAACATTTCAATAACATTATATTCTACAAATTTAGAACGAAATCAACAACGGAAAGAAAAATTGAACAAGCAGAATTTACAACAAGTCTATTACAGACGACGAAATAAAAAGGAAGAAATAAAAGAAATTGCAGCCAAAAAAAGATTACAAAAAACTAATTGAAAAAGACGAAACCTAGATTTACAAAATGGAAACTAAAAATGAACCTAGATCTGAAACTAATTATGAAAAAAATATGACGAACCCTAAAATTTGAAACAAAAAAATTACAAAAAACTAATTGAAAAAGACGAAACCTAGATTTACAAAAAGGAAACTAATAACGAAACCTAGATTTGAAACTAATTATAAAAAAAAATTACGAACCCTAAAATTTGAAAAACCTAGAAGATGGTGACGACTTCCTCTTCGCATCTTCATTCTTCGCTTCATTCTTCGCAATCAAGAGATTCACAGAGGGGGTTGGGGATCTGAGGGTGACTGATGAAGACGAGAGATGGAAGACGGCAAAGGATGAAGGACTGATGAAGACGGCGTGAGAATGATTAGGGTTGGAGAAGAGAGGACTGAGGAAAGTTAGAGAAGAGAGAGAAACGACGGGTTAGAGGTTTGGGGATCTGACAGGGAAATGAGGGTTGGGGATCTGAGGGGGTGAGAGGGAAATGAGGGTTGGGGGGTTAGAAGAGTGAGAATCAAATGGATTAGAGGGGATGGTTTTGGGCTTATGCGTGTTTTATACTATCTTTAGGCCAACTGATCTAGTCCATCCATTCCAACGATCAGTTTGGTTCGCATACATTGTGCGAAAATATGGCACGAAAATCAGATCCGAATTTGGGCCACAACCGTATCAGATGACTTTAGCTAATCCGGTTTGGGCCTAACCGGGTCAGTTACCTTGTGACAGATGCACTTTTTTCCACTAGTCCTAACTAATTCTTTGACTTTCATTTTTATGTACATAGTTGATAAGGCCTGGTAATACTCTTCATGCAATTTATAATATATTATACACTTGGGTATATAGTGTATCTAGGGATATTTCTATACCCATTGTTTATTTGTAGAGCTCCGATAAAAAAAAATGAGAAGTATATATGCATAATGCACTAAGCCACTACTCATTCTTTATCTGTAGAGCTCCGATAAACAAATAATGAGAAATAGGTCAGACAAAAAAATAGCCTTGAATATATATGCAATAATGCACTCGGATAGTCGGATGTATAGTATAAGTTTGGCCATAATGGAGATCTTCCCTTTATATGAACCAACATTATTATTCATTAAAAATTAATACTTTTTTTTTTTTTTTTACTTCTTGCACTTTATATTAATAATGTGTAGGCAGTAAAGTTGTACTATACATATATAGATATAGTATCCATCAATTGAGACAAATGATGATTATAAATTGTCATTGATAATTTTGATATAGAATATGTAAAGGATTTCCATACATTCTATAAACATAATTTTTGTGGAAAATATTATAATGATATCTAATTTTGGTTTTATATAGGGGGGACTAGGCAGCGCGGCCCGAGGGGAGGAGCGGAGGGGAGGTGGGGAGGGGGCGGGGTGGGGTGGGGTCTCGGGGCGGGGGTAGGGGTAGGGGGGGGGTAGGGGTAAGTGGAGGCTGCATGAGTGGGGTGGAGGTTGGCAGGAGGTGGTGGTAATGGTGGTTATGGAGGAAGAAAAAGTAGATGAGGTAAAAAGAAGAAAAAAGATGTATAAATACGGACGATATATTGTAAATACGAACGGCAAATAACATGGCATTTTATATAAGGTGTTGACTATGAATAATAAAAAAAAGTATATAAAAGGTAATGCTACAATTATAATTTACATATTATATTATATACAATTAAAAGGCTAACTTGATCAAGGATAATACCTGATTATTTGTGAAGAATCGAAAAGAGTTGTAAGTTATTACAAATATTGATGACATAGAAGAATTTACAAGATATCCTACATTAGTTATCCTAAACGCTACCTTATTTCCTTCGCATGAGATGTAATCAATGTCCCAATATCTGAAGTTGCATTGATAATAAGGTCAACTTTGAGTGGTTGATAATAGGGTCTTTAGGAGTATACATGAGTGCATTCATCCTATACTTGGGTGTACCATGTGCGTGGTACATCCAAGGCTATTGTTAATTTATTTGCTCATTTGAAACTTTTACCATTTTACAATTGTTGCCATTTATAGTTTTTGAAATGAGTAATGAGCAATAAAATAGCCTTGGGTGTACCATGTTTACGGTACACCCGAGTGTAATGATTAAAGTTGTAGAGTATACATATACAACTTTTATCATATGCTCGGGTGTACCGTGAACGTGGTACACCCATGACTATTTTTTGCACATTACTTATTTGAAACCTCAAAAGGATTAAAACTCGCACAATAAGGAGAGTTTCAAAAGAGCAAGTGAGCAAAAAAAGATTCGAGTGTACCATACACATGTCACATCCGAGTATATGATAAATGATCTCATATACATATATATGACGTGGTGGAAGTCATCCGTTCGAACCTGATTATCCCTAAACCCAATGTCAGTTCAAATACATATGATAGCTTGTTTAAGTTTGGTGCTAAGATACATAATAACTTGTGAGAGAATGTGAAATCACACCATGACATTAACAAACAAAGCCAACTTGATGTTTTGGTTTTCCCCTCTAGTTTTTTCCCTTGGGAGGGTTTTTCTAGAGTGCTTATAGGTTTTCCTCTTTTTCTCAAGATTTCATCTTGAGATTTGTTCCAATTAGGCCATAGTGATTCGCAATGGCAGTCTTGGAATCCCAAAATTCAGAAAGTGGGCAATTAATTAAAGCGAGTGATGCTGGTAATAAAGACAAAGAAGAGGAGATAGAATGGGTGGTAGAAGACAAAGCGGAGGAAGAAGCCAAAACTTCTTTGATGCTTATCAGAAGATTGTGGACAAGCAGGACTGTAAATTCAAGAGCCTTAATTGATACCCTATCAAAAATATGGAACCCTAAACATGGGATTGAAGCCTGAAAAATTGATGATAACTTATATTCTTTCCAATTATTCCATTGGCGAGATAAAATGCGAATAATGGAGAATCAACCATGGCATTTCGATTAATATGCATTGTGCCTCAGTGATATCATGGATGATGGGAAACCATCAGAGAACTTCAATTACACTCACTGCCACTATGGGTGAGGTTTTACAATCTGCCTTTTAAGGGGCGTAGTAGTGACCAAAATGCGCAGATGTTGGCGAGTAAAATCGAAACATATGTCAAGACTGATATAACGGACGCTATGGAGATCGAAAGATCTATCGGTATTAGGGTCATGGTTGATGTACCACAACCCTTAAAGGGTGAAATCAAAATAAAGGTGTGGGGTGCTTACCAGGCAAACATTCTAGTGAAGTTTGAGAAAGTTCCTCTTTTATGTTATATATGTGGAGTGTTAGGCCATGAAGCCAAGGATTGCGACGAGCACAAAGGAGAATCATCCCCAATAAAGAGGTTGGGAGCCTGGCTCCGGGCCTCCCCTTGGAAGGTGCAGCCATCAAAACATGAAGATGGATGTAAGGAGGGGAGATGTGCTAGGGGATTATTTGTCGCAAAACCTTTGACGCCAATCTGTAGTGACTTGAAGAAGGGACGGGAAGGAGTTATAAAAAAATGGAAATTTCCTCGCAGTGCACGCGAGGTTTGACGTAATTCTCAAATCGTTCTCACATTTGAGGAATTCCTCAAATACCCCCGAACTTTGACTTTGTCTTCAAAAAGCCCTTATCGCTAACGGAACCCTAACGCCGTTAGTATTTTCTCTTTTTCTCCCCAATTTTCTATCTTTTCCCGCCATCCGAAATATCCGATCCGATCCGAAAATTTTATGAACTTTCCCTTTAAATTTATTTTCGGATATCCGATCCGAAATATCCATTTTCAACGCCGGACATCCGAAATATCCGATGATCCGATTCGAAACATATTTTATGAATTTTTCCTTTAAAAAATTCATTTTTTTAGTTTTCGAATATCCGATGATCCGATTCGGATCGCATTTTTTCTGATCCGAAATGAACACCGCTAGTTAGCAGCTATGCATGGAATCACAACTGTCGTGGCTTTGTGGAAGGGATTTTAACCTCCTCCTCACGTCAAATGAGAAAAAAGGGGAAAAAAGGGGGGAAAAAAAGGAAGAATTAGTAATAGACTAACATATGAGTTAACTAAATATGCTAGAGGGGCTAATCTAAATTTCAATAGTTTGTGTATTTTGCATTCCCCTCCCCTGGTTTGTAATGATATATTTTTAGAGGAGAAAAACTCATGTACTCCCACCTTCCCTCCTGTTGGAGATTTGAGGGGGTGGTTTACTCTGTTTCGAACTCCATTATGCAATAATTTAATCTTCTTTCCTACCAAAAAAAAAAAGGGTAGCAAACAAGAATACAAATTCAGCAAACAATATAAATGAGTTAAGCTAGAAAACATGAGTACAAAACACAGCAAACGTGGAATGAAAGACAAAGAATAAATACATTACCTAGCAAAGTATAGATGTAACAGCCCGCACTTCTGAGCTGCTAGCTAATCACACTTAATAATCATAAACTTCAATTTAGTCTCATTAACCTTGATTACACAATCACCTGCAACGGAATATAATTCAAAATACGCTTCGAGTTCTTTTATCGTCCACAATACATCAGCCCACAATAGTATATACAACTTCAAAAACTAAACCAATTAAATCTCTGAATAGATACAATCATACAATCATACAATCATACATTATAAGAATATTTCTTAAAAACGTATAATCTCCATCTCGGGTTGAACTGGACACCTCTCATATCATAAGTAACGATCATTAATCCATTCTGGAGCGTGCTTGCTTGCACAATTTCTAGCAATGAACTATGCCCCCACCAGGACAGGTTCCAAGAACAAAGTCAGATAAACTGAGTACACACTGTCCGACCAGAAATCTTTTGGTGGCTTAAAACGTATTTACAGATTTAGGTTTATCTTTCGAGACATTTGAAATTAAGGTACAGAGTTTCAAATAATAATACGAGTATCTCACAACAAAACTAGTGTATACTTTAATTGGCGGAACTATGAGAATTCTATAGAATTAATACGATCGTCTAAAATCAAATCTAACTCTAACATACTTAAGTCATAAGAATATCTCCCAATTATGTGTTTCAGATATAAAAATCTTCAATCCAATATGTAATGTCGTAGCTAACTCCTTCATTAATTTCGAACGAGTTTCTTTCTAAATCATTCCTATATTCGGCAGATAGATTCCATAACTTGGGTGAGTAAAACATTACTTTGGAAATAGAGTTTGAAACTTCTTTCCATGAAACCATTTACAAATTCAAATACATATTATAATTTCTTTTAGAAATCATACTATACTGGGGAAGAGAATACGAATAGAGTTGCCTTCCAGGCGAATTCTCTAAACTTTTACAAGGGACGTCTCCCTCTTCCGTTATGTACTGCTTGCAAGCATTTTCAGGACATGTCCCCAGAATACAGAATATACAGAATGTTGTTTCTCACTGCTTTAGCAGCTTCTTCCCCTTACAAAAACATAATTCATAATTCAATATTTTCAGAAACTCAATTCATACTTTTCAAGTCAAATATATCGAAATCTCATATCATAATTGCATTTGAATATTTCATATACAAACTCAAATTGTTCAATAAGCTTATCATAAGAGTTCAAATCATAGCTTACCAATCAAAATCTCAAATTAAAACGTAATGCTCATATACTTTATACCTTAGTTACAAAAGTTCTTTACAGACAATTATCTTTACATTTAGTCTTACTTGACAACCTATAAAGCTTATAACTTGAGAAAATCCAGATATTTATACTTATGTTAATCATATTAAATATAATACTCTTGTCATATCCCAAACATAACTTTTATTTCTTTGAAATACTCTCCCGAATGACAAAATGTAATACTGCTAGTAAATTGTACATTACTAGTATACATAGATTTCAAAGTTGTAGCACAAATACTTAAATTTCATGATATAAAGCTTCTCGATCATAATCTATTCTTGAAATTTTAGATACATAAAATATGTATAACTTCTATTATTTGGCCTTCAATTTAGTCATAGCTGATGTTTCTTCCAACACTACTTGATGGTTAATCCCACATCCCAATGATTGAACCCTTCAAATGCACTTAACTTCCAATCCTCTAGTAACCCAACTAGTATATGGAAACAAACTTTATTACTCAAGTTCGACATCACCACATATTATTTGTATTCCCAACTTTATTCCCTTTTTCTATTTCATTTGTTTGTTTAGACTTTGCAGTCCCAATTACATAAATTTCCATCCAAATTAATCTTAGACTTATATTTCCAGCATTATTATTAATTCATATCACCAGTTCCCAATTGCAAAAGATCTACACGCCCCCAACCTTCCATTCTATATCCTTTACTCTTTCAGTTAGAAAGTAAAGCAATCATCCTTTTTAATTTAGCCTAGTTTGATACTTATATTTTAGATTCCTAACTTGGATATCCTTCCTCACAACTTATATTTTTATTATACTGTTTCTCTACCCCCTTCGATCCATCACTCGTCTCTTGATTTATTACATTACTAATATAAACATCACATAACCAATTTACTTCCCAATACTTGATTTATGTGATTCCAAAATTTACAACTACTTGACTCAGCATACTTAGAGGACCCATAAAATTCATGTAACAAGTTCCTTTACTCTACTAAACATTTAAACTCCGAAAGTTACTTCCTAATTTACAACCTTGATTGTCCAACTTAACTTCCTCAGATAACAATTTACATTCCAAGTAGAACTTTCAAACAATAAACTTATTCTATAACCACTACAATATAGATTTTCAATCTTATAGAACCCAATTCCAAAGATTCTTCAAACATACCTCTGAATAATATAATATGGCTTTGATATAAATTTCTATTCTTCACAAAAGTAGAATAAGCAAGTTTATTTATAACTTCACCAGTTTACACTCCATCTAGTATCCCAAAGGATTTATGACTAACCCCACTAATTATCATATTCCAAACATATGGCTAAATCTTCCATAAGTCATAATTTGTACTACATTTAACATCTCCAAACAATAGTTTACTTTTGGAATCTCTAATTACAACCTTCTCATGATCCAGAATATCAAACATACAAAACTCCTAATAGGATTCTGAATCTTACATTATCATCAGAACTTCAAACTCCTATTTTCCAAAAGTAAATTATGTATTCCTCAATGTTGATATAAAATTATTTTTAAAACCTTGTATCTTATATTTCAGATTATATATAAGAAACTTGAAACGAAATTCCCTTGACTATCACAATGTACTTAGATTTCTAGTTAACCTTGTATGAATCAACTCTTTGTATATTTCACATATTTACGACTATATACGCATATACGAATATTAGTACAAACACAGTTGAGTTTCATAAGCTTGTCAACCTTATCGATTTTAAGTTAATTACTTATCGCAAAGTATACGAAATCGGCCAGTATATTTTACTTATAGATACATTTGAGAAATTTAATGACCAACTCTATTTAAATTATTATAATCCAACATCCATACTTTCATATCATGTCCAGAACGTGGGTTGCTCAACCATTATTAAGATTCGAAAATCATAATATACTTTAATTTCAAACACGATTGGCTTATCATAACATAAACTGGTGTTGTTGGATAACTCTTACTTACTTCCAGATATCCGAACAGACTATCATCCATAACCGAAACTTATAAAGATATCTCAAATCATGATTATCAATCAAATGCTAAACTCAATATAATCTAATACTTGATGTCAAATCATATACTCCGAAAATCAGACAAACTCAGTACTTAAGAATCATACTTTCAAACAAGTTGAACTTTATAATCATAAAACAATAACAAATTCAAGTCAAAAGTCATATTCCTTTTTGGAAAGTCATGAAATTCATATGACTTGTAATAGCACAAAAATGGTTTAGTTATAAGGTGGAGGGACAATGTGTACCTTTGCATGAACTCCAAAAATTATAAACTTGATATTCCACTATTGAGAACCTCCAAGCTTCCTTAATTTCTTTGAGCTCCACAAATCAATATCCGAAATACACCTCAACAATAATGACAACAATTAATACTCATTCTAAATAACTGTCAAACGTATAGACTCCTCAGACCAAACCTTCTCAACATGAATTACTAGTATTAGCTAATCAAGGTCCCATTATCATCATCGACTAAATCCTTCCCAATCAAAGTCTCTTTCAGAACCTAAACGAATAAAGGTTCAAAACAATAAACAATCCAATTTTGCATTTTATACTCAAAACCCCAACTGATTTCATAGTCACAATTAACAATCTTGATTAGACAGATTATTTCCAACTCAATACTAACAACCTAGATAAGATATCTTAGCCAATCTTTAAGCAACTATAAAACCTTAATTCACAATAACTATCACAATCAATCCTTCCTAGAAAATCAAATCTATGAATTGCACAATGAGTCAATGAAACTAGTATCATTTAAGAAAAACACAAAGTAAACTGAAGAAATTATTTGGGTTTCAAGTTAACAATACTAGTTAATACATAAACAGATTTATGTTATTATGTTAGATTTAAAGGTGAGTTACTAGTGAAAAACATGAAGCCACTTTATACATAAATTTTCTAAAGCTGGATTCTCGTGTTAGAGGAGATTATACCTTCACAATAAACTTGATTTTGGTGATTTCTTTTAATAAGAGTTGAGAATTGAAAGAACAGAAGTAGAACATGCAGCAATATTAGCAAGCAGCAGCACACCAAGGTAATGCCACCACCGACACAGCAACACAGATGGCGGTAGCACCACTGGACCGAGAAAGCTCGGGTTCGAAGAGAGAGAAACGACGGCCCAACAGAACACAACCGAAGAAAAGGAAAGACCGAGCAACAATGAATGAGAGCTACGGTTCCAAGATGCGAAGGCGACACCGATTCACCGTCGGCAACAACAACAGAGAGGAACAACACTACCGGCAGACCTCCGGTGAGACCCAGCAGCAGCACCGATAGCTTAGCGGCATCGCAGTCGCGGATGACAACAACCCGACAATAGCAATTTCAGTGAGAGGTGCGAGATTGACTAATGAGAAATTGGGATTATGAACTTACTTTTCTACATAATCAATTAGAAAATGTGTGAGAATTTATGGGCTTAAGATGATTCTAGAGGAATTGTGAGCAGTGTGTTTACTTAACAACAACCAAAGTAGTAGCTTTTGATTTGGCATTAAGAACTAATGACGCGGTTGAGAGAGAAGAAAAAAAAAAAGGGAGGAGAAGTATATTCTTTTCTTTCCTTTTTTCCCTAAAATCAAAATATTAATTTCAAAACCATATAGGCAAATATCATTTGCAATATAAACTAAAGTTTTCCTTTTATCTTAAAACACTAAATTTGTTTAACAAAATCCATCAATGTATACCAAAGTATCGTAATTAATTTAATATAAATAATTAGCCTTTAATTAAACTTGCTTAAAATATATGGGTTGTTACAATAGAGCACATAGAAGGAAGAAGCCGAATTCTCGCTTGAGTCATATGAGAGAGAAGAAGAAGCTTTTGAATTTTGTTTAAACTTTTTTGATTTTTTTTTTTACTTTGGGTAACTATTAGCCATTACCCATTAGGCCTTACTACTTTGCCTATATTTTTAGGCTAACTGTCACAAAGTTATAGTCAAGTACTCGGTTTGTTGGCTTAAGTTTCTTATAAAAACTCATGATAGATTAATATTCATACAAGTCCAAGTGTCCGACCACATAAAATAAGCCCAAAAAAAACTTCCTTTCTTATTAGAATTATTACCTTTCTAAATTTTAAAAATATTTAACTACATGTGTTGTTTCTAAAGATAGATACTTTTTTTATAGTATATATTTTACATGGAGTAAAACACCATAAGGGAGAGCGCCACATGGCACCGCCTTATTTAGCCAAATTAGGAATGTCTTTTAATGAAATATATTAGTATAGATAGTTATATAAATATATTAGAGTTTTATGGCTAGTTAACATATAAGGTTGGATCGGGTTCGTAGAAGGGTTGATGCTCGTGCAGCGGATATTTTTCGGAAAGCAATAGAGGCGGGTGAGTTGATGGATATTTCCTATACGGGGTATGACTACACTTGGTGCAATGGTAGGGGAGGTGAAGATAATATTCAGGAAAGACTGGACAAATTTCTTGCAAGTCAATCATGGATTCACTTGATTCTAGGATCTTTTGTAAGCCATCCCTCTAAGAGAAAGTCGGACCATCTTCCGATTCTAATATCAATCAAAAACTGCCCAGTAGCAACTCAAAACAGGCAAAAGAATAAATTGTTTAGATTTGAAGAAATGTGGTTAAGGGAGGAATCATGCAAGGAAGTCATTAAAGAGAATTGGGTTCACGGCGTGGATTTTCAACGAAATTTGGCTTCCACCGCCTCGAAGCTGCGATCTTGGGAGAGAGACACCTTTGGGTCTTTTGCAAAACAAATTCGAGATTGTCAAAGTCTTATGCAGGGCCTCATGAATGAGGAGAGAACCATGGATACAATGTGAAAAATGAGAGCTCTCTATTCTCGAATGGATGAGTTAGAAGCAAGGGAGGAATTATTTTGGAGGCAAAGGAGTCGGCAAACATGGCTCACAAGTGGTGACAAGAATACAAGCTTTTTTCATGCCAAGGCCAAGCAACGCCAAGTGAGAAACAAGATAACAACCATCTGTGACGAAGTTGGAAATATTCATGAGGAGGAAGATCAAATAGCAGAGGTGTTTAATTTTTTTTTTCAAGGAGCTTTTCTCCACTAGTGGGGTGAGTGATGCTAGTCCAGTGACTTCAAAAGTCCCTTTCGTGGCATCGACAGAGATGGCAGCTCATTTAAGCGCGGACTTCATGGGGGAAGAGGTACGTGAAGCTGTGTTCCAGATGCACCCATCAAAGGCACCAAGCCCCGATGGCATGTCAGCTATGTTTTATCGATAATGTTGGGGAGTAATTGGCAGCGATGTGGTGAGTATAGTACTTGATTTCTTGAATAATAAAGATGATATCAGAAAAATAAATCATACTCATATAGTCTTGATTCCGAAAAAAAAGACTTGTGAGTCTCCAGCGGATTTTAGGCCCATTAGTCTGTGTAATGTGGTGTATAAAATAGTTTCAAAAGTTTTGGCAAACAAACTAAAAAAAATTCTTCCTTGTATTATTCATGAATCTCATAGTGGCTTTGTTGCGGGCCGTCTGATAACTGATAATGCCTTGATTGCTTATGAATGTTTCCATTATTTGAGAAAAAAGAAAAAAGGAGTGAAAGTGAATTTAACTCTCAAATTGGATATAAGCAAGGCTTATGATAGGGTAGAATGGTCATATTTGCGGACTATGATGGAGAAAATGGGTTCTCCGGAGCTTTTTGTGAATATTGTTATGCAGTGTGTTTCATCTTCTTCTTTCTCAATTCTTATGAATGGGCAGCCTACAGATGGTTTTACTTCCAGTCGAGGCCTCAGGCAAGGGGATCATATGTCTCCCTTTCTATTTATTCTATGTGCAGAGGGGAGCTGAACTAAAAAATCTATTCGTGGAGTGAAGATTGGAAAGAAGGTGGACCCTATTACTCATCTTTTTTTCGCGGATGATAACCTTTTGTTTGTCAGAGCTACAGAGGAGGAAGTTGATAATGTTCTTGAAATCCTTTCTATCTATGAAGCTGCTTCCGGACAAAAATTAAATATGGAGAAATCTGAGGTCTCTTTTAGCCGAAACATCAAACCTGAAAAAAAGAAATGCTTCGTTTGAAGTTGAACTTTAAGGCAATTGAAGACCATGAGCGCTATCTAGGGTTACCTACTTACATAGGAAGCTAAAAAAAGATAGTGTTTCAATCCATACAAGATAAAAGTTTGGAAGAAGCTTAAGGGATAGAAGGAGGGTTTTCTCTCTCAAGCAGGAAGAGAAATATTGATTAAGCGGTGGCGCAAGTTATACCAACTTACCCAATAATGCAATGCTTTCTGTTACCGTCAAGTATTATTGAAGATATGGAAAGGTTGTGTCGAGCTTTTCTATGGGGTCAAAAGAAAGATGAAAAGAAGATAGCATGGGTGGCATGGAAAGATTTGTGTAAGTCAAAGAAGCATGGAGGCCTAGGTCTGCGAAATTTGAAGTGTTTCAATATGGCATTGCTGGCAAAACAAGGATGGAGAATCCTCACTCAAGAATCTTCACTCAAGTCCAAAGCTTTAAAAGGGAAATACTTCCCAAATTCTTCTTTCTTGGAAGCGGAGATCAAACTAAATGTGAGCTACACTTGGCGTTCGATTCTTACATCAAAAAATCTGTAAAAAAAGGGGTTGAGAAGAATTGTGGAAGATGGTGCAAACACAAGAATTGACAGGGATTCGTGGCTGCCAAAGTTACCTAGAAAATGTGCATTCCCCAGGGAACAAGAGGGTGGTGTACTGCTAGTGATGGTTTTAGATTTAATCATGGAAGGTGGATGGGATGTGAGTATGATAAAAGAGGTCTTCACGCAAGAGGAAGCTGAAGAAATTTTAAATATTCCTCTCCCAAGATACCCACAAAAAGATTAATAGAGCTGGAAACCCACGAAGGACGGTTTCTTCTTGGTCCGAAGTGCGTACTTCATTGACTTACAAGCATATTTCTCAGGTGAAGCTGGTCCATCGGATACACAAGGTTCTAACACTTGAAGAAGATTTGCCAGGCGAAGGTTCCACCAAAAATTAAAAGTTTTGGGTGACGCGCTCTCCGGAACAGTCTTCTTGTTTGAGCTAACCTGGTGATCATAGGAATGCAAGTTGATGAAGCTCGTCCAAGGTGTGGAGATGTACAGGAAACCATGACTCATATGCTCTTTAAATGTGAGGAAGCTAGGAGATTGTCGTACGTCTCTCCGCTGTGCCTTTCAACAGATAATATTGGGGAGCTATCTGCTGTGGAATGGGTTCAATCCCTCATGAACATATTCAAAGATTCAGAGTTGTGGGATGCATTTTGGACTCTTGCGTGGCCAGGAATGCGTGGTGTTTTGAAAATAAGAAAAAGAAAGTCATGGATTCGGTCCAAAAGACAATGGAATTGGTGGGTGAATATGCGAAAGCACTGGAAGTTCAGGTCCCTCCCCATCAGATTTTTATGTGTGACTCCAGATGGTAATCTCCACCAGCGGGTATGTATAAGGTTAACAAAGATGCTTGCGCTCTTTGGTTCAAAAAATTGGTGTAGGTGCGATAATGCGAGATCACGTCGGTGATGCTATGGCCACTCTCTGTGACGTTAGAGTAGGGAATGTTGATGCAGATGTGGCGGAAGCAATCACAGCAAGACAAGGCTTGAGAATAGCGCTCCAAGCTGGGCTAACAAGCATCATCTTGGAGACTGACTGTTTGAAGCTGTTCTTTGCTCTTCAGAAAGGAAAATGTGACAATACGTATTTTGGTGTCATTATTCATGATATTATGTTATTGTCTCAAAAGTGTACTGCTATTTCTTTTTCACATGTAAAGAGGAGTGGTAATGTTGTAGCTCATAAGCTAGCTAAGCTAAGTGAGAACTTTGGGGAGATGAGAGTTTGGTTGGAGGAAACTCCCCAGGATGTTTGTGGTCTTGTTTTGGCTGATTGCAACCCTGATTAATAAATTTGCTATCATGTTTCCCGTAAAAAAAAAACATTTACTATTTTTAAAAGTTTTCACATAAATCTAACATCATTATGTTTGGCGTTTAGTTCTCTCTATCTTCATCACATAAGTCACTCTTTCTATTTCACTCTTTGAACGTGTTTGGTAAAGAGAGGTTTTGGACAAAATTAGAGGTTTAAACTATTAGAGAATTTAACATGTCAGTCCTTTAATTTAAGTGTTTGGTATAGAGTAGTTTCAATTAGCTGATTGGTTCCAAAAAAAACTCTTTTTGAAAAAGTTGGGGGAGGAGCTTTTTGACATTAGAGGTTTGGAAATGAGTGTGTCAATTACATTTATGTCTTAAACTTGTTGAAAATTACATTAATAAACAACAAAAGGTACAATAATATATTATGCACATATCTTTATTGGTCATTTAACACAACTATATAGCAATCAACTATGAGCTACTTACCAAACATCCTTATACAAACAGCTAATATAATCAGCTAGTCATGTCAACTAATATAATCATATATCGGCTAATACAATCAGCTAGTTATATCAACTAATATAATCATCTATCAGCTAATACAATCATTTAAAAAACTATTTGCTAATTGTCAAAACGGGGCCCATCTCTTTCCTCTTATTGGTTCACGTGCCTCCCTTCATGACGTATTTAGTTGAAACAAAGGAAGTATATGTTTTTTTACAAAGGTAAGAAGAAATCCTTTGGACTGCCATCGCACAGGGCCCTCCCCCCTTAAATCCCAAGCAATTGCTTGGGGTAGGATTAATGAATTGTACCCTAAACTTTGCTAGGGAAGATGGAAAAACTCAATACTTAAGCCAACTCAAATTCCTTGGTTTTTTTTAAAAAATCCTTTTGAAAATTATACAAATATAAATTTATTTTGTGATTTAGACTCTTGATATCTTTAATCTCCTTTTTACCTGCAAAACTCTATCGTTGATTCTAGAGATTGTTGATTCCTTTTTTTTTTTGAGAGGAGGGATTGTTGATTCTTGAGATTGGATAAAATTTAGCATGTGTTTTTGAAGATGGTTTATTCCTTAAAATTGGGTAATATGTGGCGATGGGAGGAGTAGTTACGCATATAACTATATAAGGTCTAATTTTCTCTCCTCTTTCAATGTGGAAAACTAATATATACACACCTAATATAATATCGAAAATAGACTATGCCCTAGTATTTAAAGATAAAGGTAGTATAAATTTCTCATCATGAAGACCTCTTAACATAATTGTACTTAACTTCATTTAAAAAAAAAAAAACAGGATATGCTGAATTACAAATTGTTAAAACTTCTTTCCCTAGAGGAAACTTCGTGGTTTCAGTATAAACCCACTAGTCAATGAATGGAAGATGAAATGGTTTGACTTCCTAGGTGCCTTCACCTTGAAAGGCTTGTTTGTTTTTTTTTTTTTTTTTTTTTTTTGACAGGACTTGTTTATTTGACTAGTATAAGTATACATTAATTGAGACAAATTATGTAATGTTAAAGTATTTATATCAATAGTTATAATACGTGGGCAAAAATAATAACTCGTCACATGTCGTTCCTTTCTCACTTCAACTCTCCGACTCCTCAAGTGATAAAACTCTATCCAACTATCAACCTACAATTTCTACCTGGGATAAAAATTTCAACATCAACAAATATGTCTTTTTGTCTTAATATATAACACGAGACACCATTTGGGATAATAATCAGTGGTAAATATGTTTTTTTTTTTTTTTTTAAATACAATACAAGAAGTAGATGATTTATGATCCATCACCGATATCCTCGCCTTGATAAAATCATTATGTGGTTGTTTGGTTGATATGAGAAAACATGGGAAATAGAAATTTCTAGGAATTGGAAATTTGGTGAGTTGTTTGGTTGACAACAAAATAGCAAAATGAACGAAATAGAAATTCCTAGGAATTTTGAGTTCCCACAAATGGAGGAAGTTACTCACTTACTTACCTAGGTCCCCATAGGTAAGTGGAAATTCCCATGGGAATTTCATTCCCACATTGTCAACCAAACAATTCAACCAATTTCCCATGAATTTGACTTAGTAATTTATTTCTTATGAATTGCAATTTTATGGGAATCTTGACTTCTCATGTAAACCAAACAACCACTTGAAATGACACCCAGACCTTACGGTATAATACCCTGAAGCCTGACGCATGAACATTATGTGAACCTTACCAATCACCACCATTAACATGCCACGTCATCTATGAAGGTTAATAAAAACTTAAATCAATCAATGACATGACAGCACTTAAATCAACATTACACCATCACCAAATCATTAAAAAAAATTGAACGGACCGGGTTTATAATAATATATTGTGCATTGTAATCATATAATATAGTCGGTTTTCGTTTGATATAACGAGTTTTTGTATAAGTTTTGTATGACATAGTCAATTTTCTAATATAATCAGTTTTCATATGATTTACTCGGTTTTTTATTTTTTAATTTTTTTTATGTGATAAACTTTGGGTGTACTGCTGCACACACGATCCGAAGAAACTAAGCGCGAAATCTCTCACCAAGAATATTTGCGTAAATTTTGAGTTTTTGTCCGAAGAAAATTTGATAATACAGCACCATAATTTTGACCCACCATCTCTTCTTCTTATTGAAAAGTAAAACACACACAAAAAAAAAAAAAAACCTTTTTCCTTTTTGTGAATTCTTATTGGTAGCATAAAAAATTCAGGATTTCACCATCTAGATCTGAGGGAAGAGAGAATCAAGGGTTTCCCATTTTTGATTTTCTCTGTCTTTAATTTTCAAGGAAAAAAATCCCACATTTTTTAATAATTTTTTTTGTAGTATAATACAAGTTTTTCCTAATAATAGATTGATTTTTTGAGAAAATTTAGGGGTACCCAGAAAATTTAGGAGAGAGATTGAAAATGGGTAATGAAGAAAATGGAGGGCAAAATGGGTTTGAAAGTGTTAGATTGCATATCAGCAAGAACAAATATAGGAGAATGGATTCATCAGATTTGGGAGAATTAGATGTGAATTCAGAAAATGAGGCACAAAATCTCAGAAAAACTAGTACCAGAAATTATGTCATGGCTTCTGCTGTTTTTGCCTCTCTTAATTCTGTTCTCCTTGGCTATGGTAATTTCTCCTTTTCTTTTAATCCTCACTTTTATGTCTTTATTTATTTATTTAGTTAATATTGTTGGTGCACTTAATTTATAATTTTAATGCTCTGGTAAATTAATCTAAATGAAATTTAAGAATGACAGAATATAAATAATGTGAAGATTATCTGTTTTGTACTTCTAGGTTGCTTCATTATTGTTCTGTCAGTCATTAGTCCTTCTTTCTGATTATTAGTTAGGTTGTTCCATGTAAAAAACTCAAATTCTTGCATTTATTTTGGTGATAGAACTCTAGGTTGTCCTAAATAATCACGATGATATGTGAATAGAGTTATTTCACCTCAGTGCGATGGACTTACCTTGAGCCGGGGTTGGGATTAGGCCGATCGTATATGTCTCATCATTTATGTCTCGAGGGGTGTCTATATGTTACTCAAAAGGATGATTCAGGTTGTCCGTCTGGTTTTCTTACATGATAAAAAAGAAGAATTGGTGCTTAATAATTAGTATGCATATATACTTTGTACTCAAGATACATATTTCATATGGTACTGTCAAGAGATAACTATTTTGGATGAAGATTTGGTAAGAAATAATTGGCAATTCATTAGTTTTCCTTTATGTTATGTTGTTCTTGTAATGTTTTGAAAGCTTTTTTGTGCTTATAGCTTGGTGAACATAACTGATATCTATATACACCTAAATCTTCGTCTGTGTTAAGATGGTCTGAGTATAACTGATAATCAATTGATTTTTTTCAGTCAGAATTGGTTAGTCTAGAAGTTTGCTTAATGGTTCTAAACTTCTTCAGATGTTGGGGTGATGAGTGGAGCAGTGCTATTCATTCAAGAGGACTTAAAAATATCGGATGTGCAAGTCGAAGTTCTGATCGGAATCCTAAGCATAATTTCGTTATTAGGCAGTTTAGCTGGTGGGAAAACGTCAGATGCTATAGGTAGAAAATGGACGATGGCGTTAGCAGCCATAGTTTTCCAGACAGGTGCTGCTATAATGGCATTAGCACCAAATTTCGGGGTATTACTCACAGGAAGGCTTTTTGCCGGGGTAGGAATTGGTTTTGGTGTCATGATAGCTCCTGTCTACATAGCTGAGATAGCACCAGCAATTACGAGAGGGTCGTTGACATCTTTTCCTGAGATCTTCATAAACTTTGGAATTCTTTTGGGTTACATCTCGAACTATGTCTTTTCGGGTCTTCCTGCTCATATAAGCTGGAGAATCATGCTTGGTGTTGGGATTCTCCCTTCAATTTTCATTGGTGGTGCACTCTTTATCATTCCTGAATCCCCTCGATGGCTGGTTATGCAAAATCGCATTGATGAAGCAAAGGTTGTTCTTCAGAAAACTATCGATAATGAAAAGGAAGTTGAAGAGAAATTGGCAGACATAAAGAAAGCTGCTGGAACCACGGATTCTGAAAAGTATGAACAGAAGGCAGTGTGGCAGGAGCTCCTGCACCCTACCCCAGCTGTCAGGAAGATGTTAATTGCCGGGTGTGGAATTCAGATTTTCCAGCAGATAACAGGGATCGATACCGTTGTATATTACAGCCCTACAATATTTAAGAATGCTGGAATAACTAACAACACTCAGCTTCTTGCTGCCACGGTTGCTGTCGGGTTCACAAAAACTTTCTCTATATTAATTGCTATCTTTCTCATTGATAATCTAGGTAGAAAACCTTTGCTTTATGTGAGCACAATTGGTATGACCACTTGTTTGTTAGGGCTTAGCCTAAGTTTAGCTGTGCTTGGGCAGGAACCAATTGGTATAAGATTGGCTTTGTTGTTTGTTTGTGGAAACGTGACATTCTTTTCTGTGGGTATTGGTCCAATATGCTGGGTTTTGTCCTCAGAAATTTTCCCTCTTAGGCTTCGAGCTCAGGCATCAGGTCTTGGGGCAGTTGGAAGCAGGGTTAGCAGTGGACTAATCTCGATGTCCTTCCTTTCAGTTACCCATGCAATCACGGTTGCTGGAACCTTTCTTGTATTTGCTGTTATCTCGGCCTTGTCTATTGTTTTTGTTTATAAGTGTGTGCCTGAAACGAGAGGGAAATCTTTGGAAGAGATCGAGGTGATGTTTGATGAAGATGTACAACCGGGAGGTGAAATGGAGCTTGCAGATACAGCGAGTCTTGTGCGAAAAGAACCAAATGTAGCATAGTTTATCACTTCTTATGAATTGGTTGAGATTTGGGAGTTGAAGATTTGCTAAAATAGACTGTATAGTCCTTACACAACAGAGGAGCCTGGGGGATTCATTTCTGAGATAGCTTTATGCTTCCTGTATAGATTCAGGCGATGCGCCGAGGGCTAGAAGGCCCTTTGGCAGAGTTTAAAATTGTTTTATGAAGGTTATACTATTATTGTTTGCGGATGATGAGAAATTAGTAGTTTGCACAGTTTTTATGGATGGCGATGAAAAGGAGAGTGCTTCATCAAGCGGGTTGGTGTATAGTAAGTTGATTTGATGTGGTTCCTCCAAATGAAGAATATTATAGGATTGAGTTAATGTATCACACATTCTTTCTATGATTTATTAAATTCCTACATTTTTTCCAACAATATTTGAAGCCCAAATTAAAGTTAACTACCTTCTATATTGTCATCTTGAAATCATGTCAAAAATTTAGGGGAATTCATAATCGAGTACCTGAGATAAAGTAATGTTTAGAAATCAATATATTTTTTCACATTCTGCGAACAATGTAATATACTCCCTCCGGTCTTTATTAGTTACCCGTATTCCTTTTTGGGATGTCCCTTATTAGTTTACCCATTTCTTTTGTTTCTATTTTTGGAATAGGACCACTAACTTTCCATCACACATACATTCAACTTTAATATAAAATAATAGTTTCTTTTTCTTTCAATGTCCCACAACATTATTTCTCCTAAATCTCTGTGCAAAAGAAACGGGTAAACTAATAAAGACCTGAGGGAGTATCTATGAACTGCCAATAATCGACAGGGTGGAAATGTGAAGAATTGAAGATTTGAAGGAAAAAAAGAAGATCAGAAACCATGTAGTCAGCAGCAACAATTTGATAAGCATGGAGATGTGAAGGGGGAAATGAAGCAAAAGTGAAAACCATGAAATGACAATAAAAGAACAGCATCAGACATGAAATATGAAGTAGAAAAACAAAACCATAAAACCTATTAGTAAGGGTTCTGTTGTCCCCGGCTTATTTTCAGTTCAGTTCAATTCAGTTTAGTTGCAATTAGTTTAGTTCAGTTCCAATCAGTTCAGTTCAGTTTCTAATTTATTATCATTACTATTAGTTATAATTTTTTTGAAAGTTAAATTAATTCATTAATAAAAGAGTCATACGATATCTACAATAAAAATCAGGAATAACAAATACATAACAATTTTGAACATATAAAATTCAAAATTTGCAAAACCACGATCGTTGTGAAGTAGATCTAACAATTCTGCATACTCTCTTCCATATCGCTGTTTGATACAACCTTCAACGAGGGGGTCTTTCGATATGATGTAGTTTTGAAATAGAATTAAATCTGATACCATTGATTGTAATTGTAGATCAGAAATCTGCTTCAACACCGCATAATTCTTCATCAATGATCCAATATTACGATAATTCATCTAGAACACAAATGAGTAAACTAAAGTCTCTCCCAAGGAGAAGATAATAAACCCTTTCTTTCAAGGGAGAAACGATCATCTCTTTAAAGGAGGAAGTATTATTCAAACAAGAACGAACATAAACAAAGCTAAACAACAATGAAAATTAAAATTAAGGTGGGGCTATCCACCGATAAATCGATGGAAGCCCCTTTAAAATTCACTAATGGAGGCTAGGGTTTAGGAGAGAAAGGGAAAGAAGGGAGAGAAGGGACTAATATGTATACTTACAAATATTAGATTCTTTTGTCCAGCTCAGGTCGACGTAGGATATACTATTAGTTATAATTTAATTCAGTTCAGTTCAGTTCAGTTGCAATCAATTCAGTTTAGTTCAATTGTTTTATGCCGAAGAGAACAGGCCCTAAGGGCCAGTTCGTTATCATTTTTTATTTTCAGTTTTTCTGAAAACAAAAAACAGGAAGTTAGAAAAAGTGATTTTCACTTTTTGGTCGTCAGTTTTCAAAATCATCATATTTCTAATAAGTTTGACTAACATTTTTATCCATTATAGGACATATATCATATGACTTTTAAATACAAAAAACCAAAAAACTGAAAACTACAGTAATATCGAACGAGTCCTAGTAGACAAATCTGAGAAAAATATTTAAAATAAAGAAAAAATTGTGGATTTTTGGCTATCCATTTTAATCTAAAACACGACCCTTGACTTGACCCTGTTTGTGCTCCTTTTAACACGTCGATTACCTAGCCCGCAAAAATTAAAAATTCAAATTTGTTACCTAATTATTTGGACGCGAGTCACCATGTCAGCGGGTGGTTTTTTTTTAGGAAAAATTGATTTAATCAGTCTGAACTATGGCCTCCCTAACAAAAACAGTTCCAACTATGGGTTTTTTATTGTTTAGTCCCAATTTTAACCCCCCCTTTACACTGGTGGTCCAAGTGGACTGGTGACTTGCTAAACCGGTAAAAAAATGAATTAGCCCTTATATTTCCTTTTTACTTTTTTTTTTCACCTGTTTCTTCTACCTCCTCTTTCATTCTTTCTCTCTCATCCCTCCTTCCTCCCCTTTCCCTACCAGCCCTCCTCTTTCTCCCTCCACCCCCACCACCATCCAGCCACCACTCGCCACCACCCGCAACCCCCCATCCCCGTCCCACCCCCCCACCACCACCCCCGTCCACCCCAAGCCTACCCCCCACGCCTCCACCCCACACCAACCCTCCCGCACAACCTCCTCACAACCCCCACCCCGCAGCCCCTAGATGCCTCCCTATTGCCGCAACCCACCCTCCGACTGGCATCCCCCACACGCGTCACCCACCCCCCAACAGTGCTGCCGTCCATCCTCCCAGCCTCAATCCAAGCCCCCACCCGAAATATCGTCGGAAGTGTCGAAATCTCCGGCATGACAATGTTGATCTTGTTCGTCGGAAATTCGGTGAACTTGATGATGAAAGTCTCGCCTGGAAGTACGAGCTGAAGGAAGTTCGGGGAGGGGTGGCTTGGGGGGTGGGAGGGGTTTCGAGGGAAGGGCGGTGGGGGGAGGGAAATGGGTTGTGGGGACAGGGGAGAGGGTGGCGGGGCGGGGAAAGGGTTGGGGAGGGGGTAGTGGGGTGGACGGGGAGGGGGTTGAGTAACAGGGGAGAGGAGGAGGACGGAGCAATGAAGAAGCGAGGGAGGAAAGAGGAGGAAGAAGATGGAAAAAGATTTTTTTTTTGGCAAAATTTACCTACTGGGACTGCTATTGTACAATACTCTCCAAAGTTGGGACTAAACAATAAAAAACAATAGTTGGAACTGTTTTTATCAAGGCGCCCATAATTGGGACATCAATTTATCTTTCTTTTAACACCTCCACATTAGTTTCAAACTTCCAACTAATGCCCAATGTACATTAGTATTGCACAATTAATTTTAAGAACCGATATGGGCCATAGCCCATATGGCAGATATATTCCCCGGTTTAGCAATTAATATACGCTTGGTTTGCGTCATGGGTGCGCGGCTGGCTCTAATACTAAACGGATTATCTTTCATTAATCTAATGAGTAATGACCCATGACTATATCAGTGTGCATCATGTCTTAATCAGTGGGTGCATCACGTAATTTTGAATTTAATAAATTAATTTTCAAGAGTATGTGAGCTGCACAAAACCATACCATTCACGTTTCTTTTTATCACACATACATAACGTAATTACCAGTTACCACACCATTTTCTTTACTAAATCGCAAAAGCTCGTGTTTTACCTGAAGGTGAAAGTTTTAGCTTCAATAGTTACATCATCAAATTTACATGACCATAGAAACTCTTTCTAACATCACCTAATTCACACAGGTTATGGCCATACAATAATAATATTATGAGCATCGAGGAAAGAGATCATACATTTTAATTTGGTACTTGTACTTTGTTCTTTATTTTATTAAGTTCAATCATTGTAAATGATCGTATTGCATCTGCATGAAATATATGCCGATGATTATTTTTTGTGAAGAAAACAAAACCAATCAACTTTGCAATGAAATCAATGTAATTTGGTCAATATTATTAGAGGGGTAAAAATTAACACGACCTGCTAACCCGACCATACCCGACCCAAAATTAGCGGGTTTGAATCAAGGTTTTCAATCCGTCTAAGTAAATGGGTTGATCCGATACGACCCGCTTATTAAACGGATTGGGTTAGGGTTGAAATTTTAACCCGAGTCTGACACGACAACCCGTTAAAGTTTAAACTACTTTTTTATTATCAATATTATTAGTTGGGCTTGAAATAATTTTGAATCTTTTTCATAAATATATAATATTTATTTTTTTGTTGTTCGATTCGGTTTATTTAGGTAAGATATTATTATAAAAGACATGGGTTAAGAAATATATGACGTACATTTGTTTAGTTTATGTATATATGCACACTTGATAAACCGGGTCAATATACGGGCCGGGTAACTCGTTTAATAAACTAATCGTGTTAAGGTTGAGTGTTGTTGACCCGTTTAATAAACAGGTAGAGTTAGGATTGAGGGTGTTCAACCTGTTTACCGATGGACCCGACACGAATTTGACACGACACGACCCATTTACCAGCTCTAAATATTATGCTCCACATTCCATACCATGATGCATGAAATTACACCTCAAAATGGTTTATAAAAAGTAAAAAATAGAATGAAATTGTCTCATTAACTGAAGTCATTTATGCCATTAATTAGACTTTGTTTTTTCACCGAAAATAAGGTGATATGGTTCCAATTTTTAAATATCTGATTTGGTTTAGGTTGAATTTTCTGTTTTCATTGTATTTAGACCATATTATTAGACTTATGTGTAACCAAAAATTATTTGCGTACCTTTTGAAAAAATTAACCAGTTTTCAACAAATTAAGGTTCTAATTGTGTTTGAAAAAAATTTAGTGTATTCGGTACAAAAAATTTCGAGTCAAAATGCAAGATAACTCTAAAATTATATTAGGGGCTTTGAATTTCAATTGTAAAAACCTAAATTTATCCATTTTAAAACCTATTTCACCAACTAGTTTGACAGGTCTATTACCACATGACACACACATTTTTTTTATTGGTAAAATGAATTTCCCTACCGGATCAGAACCTCACACAGGTTAACCTGACCCGGGTTAGCGAGCTAGACACTTTGAGAGTAAGGGAGAGAGTAAGAGAAATCCTTACCCTCAAAGTTCCCTAGTGGGAAGGAATAGAACCCCCAACTTCAAGATTGGAAGGTACAATCCCAACTACTAGGGCAAGCTTAGCTTGGTACATGACACACAAATTGAATTAAAAGACCTTCTTCTGTACAATTGTATTTGCTCAAGAAAGCATATATGAATATGAAATATGTATATCACCCCTAAAATCTCCCAAATGTATCCCAATTTTTGTAGGGTATCCTCAAGATACCCTCGAAAGCATCTCAAATTTTCAATTGATATGCATATATAAAAGAATGACACTCCTTTATCTATCTACTTAATTACCCATTATTCCTTGTCAACTACTCCCTCCGTTTCTTTTTAGTTTATTCACTTCACTTTGGGGGAAAACTAATGAGGAAATACAAATGAATGAGAGAGAAATTGAAAAGTGAGTTAAAATACTATTATATTTTGGGACACCCAAAATGGATATGCAGCACTATATTATGGGACAGAGGGAGTAAAAAGTGGATGACATGGGTGGAAAAAGAGTAGAAAGTAGATGAGACATGTTATCAAGAATTGGAAAAAAACAACAATGTAGATTAAATAGAAACAGACTTAAAAGGAAATTGTGTAGATTAAAAAGAAACGAAGGGAGTATATGTTTTCATTTCAATTTACTCATTATTCTTTTTAGGAAAATTTGTCAATAAATATCTTACTTTGGACACTTTTTTGAAATAAATATCTAGGTTGTCTGAAATTTTATATGAGTACCCATGTTGACTAATTTTTTTTTTGAAATCACTACCACTTAACCGAATCTTGCAAAAAACGTTAGTTTTGCACCATTAGTGGCACGTGAAATTACGATTTTGCGCTTCCGCCGCCACCACCACCACCCTACCACATGCAACAATCGTACTTACCACCGTTACCGCCACCACCACCTCCACCCACCCAAAAATTGACCCGCCCACAACCACAACCAACTACAAAAAACTACTACCACCTCCACCCACTCAAAAATCATCCCACCCCACCACCCTAACCAACAACGAAACCACCATCACCTCCATCCACCAAAAAATCGACCCACCCACAATACTAACCAACTGTGAAACCATCACCACCTTGTAATGGTGGTCAGGAAAGAGAAGGGGATCGCAAGGGTAGTGAGTTTCGTGGGGTTTTGGTGGTGGTGATGGTGGAGAAGATTATATTAATGGAAGGTAAGAATGTAATTTCACATGCCACTAACGAAGCAAAACTAACGGTTTTGCGAAAATTTATTAAGTGTAGTGATTCCAAAAGAAATGGCATAAAGTTGGTATTTATATAAAATTTCAGACGACCTTGGTATCTATTTCAAAAAGATGCCCAAAGTGTGGTATTTATTAACAAAATTTCCTTTTTTTTACAACTTTCACTTTTAAAACACATGAGTCCCACCTTTCAATCTTCTCGTACCTTTTTCTTTTCATCTCTCTTCATTTTGTCATATGTTTTTTTTGGATGTAATTTGTCAATTGTCATATGTTTTGGTTCAAGTGAAATCAAATTGAGTAAACTAAAATAACTCAGGAACTTATGGAATTTTTTTCCCATGGCAAAATTAGGAATTATTTCCCACTTTGCGTCAAAGTAAGAAATACGGTAATTCCCAACAACCCTCCACGTAGGATCTGGACGCGAGATAATTTTTTTTTTTTTTTTTTGCTAAAGTAAAATCGCTATAAACCGCTACTACTAGTAGCGGTTTTGTCCATGTCCCTTTTGGCACTTTGCACTCGAGTTTGCTATGTTCTAAACCGCTACTCTAAGTAGCTGTTTACCTGCTATCAGGACAATACCCATAAACCGCATGACAACATATCTTATTGACCGCCGAAAGGAGTAAAGTGGTCCGCTCCACGATAACCGCTAGTACGAATAGCGATTTCAAGAAATACTAACTGCTACTGTTATTAGCAGTTTATTTTGGAGACAATAAAAAAAAAAAAATTTCTCGCGTCCATTCCTACGTCGACGGTACGCTGGGAATTATTTCCACTTTGACGCAAAGTGGGAAATGATTCTTGGTTTCGCAATATTTAGGGAAAAAATTCGGAGCTTATGCCTTTTTTTAATATCTCAAATACAACTATTATATCTCATATATCAAATTATCAAGGGAAATTTCCTCAGGTACCCCTGAGGTTTGACGTAATTCTCAAATTGCCCCTCACATTTGGGGAATTCCTCAAATACCCCCGAACATTGACTTTGTGCTCAAAATACCCTTACTTCTAACGGAACCCTAACGCCGTTAGTTTTTCTCTCTTCCTTCTTGATTCTCTCTCTCTCTCTCTCTTCTCCCACCATCCTCCATTAATTTCTATCTAAAGCTTCAAGCTTTCTCTCTCCTCCCACCTCCATGCCTTTCTCTCTCCTCCCAGAGATTTCACAAAATCCAAACTAAAATCTCCACTATACCTTTTCTTTTCTACTTCTCTCTCACTCTCTCTCCTCTCACATATTTATATCTGAAAAAGAGATGTTTTGTTGGTTAGTAATGCTAAATCTACTCGAATCTTCATCTCGGGTATCTCACGTTTTTGTGGGATTTCACGAATTTTGTGCAGGTTATATGGTTTGAGCCCCTGAATTTTGAGAATTTAAGAAGGGTAATTTATAATTCTTGATGTTTTAGATGATAATGGTGGCTGCCATTTCTATAGTTTTGCAAGACCCATTAAAAGGTTCATCTCAACAAGGAAGTGGAGCTCATAGTAGGACGCCATGCATTGTTGCCATCGCAGAGAGAAATTGGGGTTCATTATGCTGTTCTTCTAGAGTGAGAAAATAGGAGTAGAGGAGAGAGAAAGAAGAGATGGAAGATGAAGATTGGTAGGAGAGAGAAAGTCACGGAGGTGCTAAGAGAGAGAAAATTTGGAGCTTTTGATAGTCATCAATGGAGGATGGTGCGAGGAGAGAGAAAATTTGGGCTTTAGGGTTCCGTTAGTAATAAGGGTATTTTAAGCACAAAGTCAAAGTTAAGGGGTATCTGAGTAATTCCCCAAATGTGAGGGCAATTTGAGAATTATGTCAAAACTCGGGGTACTTGAGGAAATTTCCCAATAATTAATAGTACAAGCAAAAGAAAGGGGTAGTTGGAACCATCTATACTCATATCTTAAAAAGTGTGTCTGACAATGTATACACGCCACGTGACACCTCTCATAATTCATTAGAATTGTCCAAGTTGTACATATGTCATGTCAACTAACAAAAGTAAATTGGCTTCGCAATGAACCTCGTGACTTCGTGCTATTATACAGAGCACAATTACCATCTCAACCAACTTTTAATCATGCTTTAAATGTCCACATTATTATATTTGTACCTTTCAAATGCTGAGTTTTCTTTATTACATTTTAAAGCGAATGTAAAAAATTGCATATCAAGTTCGAAAAAAAAACACCACCTGAGGTAACGCTTGGGCCCAAATACTAGTTGTAGACACCAAAACTTGAACCCCTTTTTCGGATACATAAAGATTTTGAAAAGAAATTAAAATAACAAAAACCATCTTGCATCGCGGAGCGCGTGCCCCATCAAAATGCATGTTTCGTCCCAGAGCGCGAGTTTCATTCCGGTCGTACGGTTTTCCTTTTTTGCGCATTAGTCATGCGGTTTTGGCTTAGAAATATAATTTCCGTGAGTTGTAGTCAATAAGTACAACCACCGTTTTAATAAAATGATTCGTAGTATAATCATGCTCGTCTTTATTAATTTGACGAGTTTCCGTTAATTGTCCGAAGTTAGTCTTTAGGAAAACGAGTCGCAATTAGGCGTCGGGATTTTAGTCGTATCCCAAAACCGGCATTAAATCGGTTTTCTTGATGGTCAAGTCATTGTTCATTGAATAAAGAATAAGAATATATTCTTTATCCACTAAACACAACCTTTATCCATTAGTTAGGGAATAAGAATCATGAAAATGAGTGAGAATAAGAATCAAATCCCATGTGTAAGAAGGCAAGAATCCAGATTTTTTCCGAAAGAATCGAGTGTGCGCCAAGCACACGATCATGCGCTAGATGCATGATCGTGCGCCTAGCGCACAGCATGGCTGCGCCGGACGCAGAGCCTTGCGCCTAGCGCACGGCGCCGTGCCTAGCGCAGCTCTTGCGCTTGGCGCAACGTCTTAATCAATTTATTTTGCACGTTTTTCGATGCATCTTTCTTGCGTATTAGGATGTTTAGGGAAGAATATTTTCTCGAAAATCTGATTTTGCCTCATTAATGAGAAAATCCAAAAAGAATAAGAATATTTTTGTTTCCAAAGAGATTTGATGATGTCATTAGGGTGAGGTCATTAGAGTGATGTCATTAGGGTGATTAAGGATGAAAAAAATCAGATTTTTTTGGGTGAAAAATCTGATTTTCTACTTCTTTGAAACCCTAGTTCATCCTCCTCATTTGTCTATAAATACCCTCCTTTTTTCACTTCAAAACCAAGTTGAAAAAAACTCAACTTAATTTCACTAATTCTCTCAATACTCCTCTCATCTTCTCTACTACTTCCTTCCTCTAAAAAATCTCATTCAAGAAAAAGAAAGTAAAAGTTAGGAAAATAATTAGTAAGTAAAGAAGTTCATCAAAAGAAAAACACAAAAAAGAGTTTAAGTTAGTAATTAAGTGGATTTAGAAACTCACTTAGAAATTAAGAAAATCACAAAAAAGGTAGAAAAATTTGCAAAAAGGAAGTGCATCATTGAGCTAGCAAGGTAAAGTTGAAGGTTTTGTTATTTCTTTGATTATCTACTCAATCATCTACTAACTTTCTCCTTGTTTGTTCTTATTATTTTTTAATTATTAGAGTGATTTGGGTATGAGCAAGTCCAATAGGTTCCCAACCTTAAATCACCCCACCTAGAATAGTCAACTCTAATGGGGAGACTATCAGTAAACAATGTGATTATGTGATTTTCCTTAATCAAGTTGTTGTTCATCACCAAAAAATGTTGTCATATAAAAATTCAAGACAAATTGTGCATAAACATCTCCATAAAAAGAAAATGTGATGCTGTAATTATAATCAGTTTTAATTTCGTACTACATTTTATTTTTCGTATGTATTATCAGAATATTTTGTAGGATTTAATATTTTTCCTATGAATTTTAAGATGTTTCCAGAAAATGGGGTTTGGAATTTCTAAAAAAAGAATTTTGTACAAATAATTAAAAATCATACAACTTTGTTGTGCAAAACTGATTTTGTCCAGTACCACCTAACTTTGTCCTGTCAATAAAATTTAAAATATAATCATTTAGATAAAACTAACAACATCAAGTTTGAATAAAACATAAGTAGCTTTTTAAAAATATAAAAATCATGTTTATATGAATTTTATACAATTTAGATCATTTTTACAAAACCGTTCATATAAATCACTAAATTCCAGAAAACTGATTTTCTTTTCAGTTAAGAAAACAAACAAAAAATGGTCTTTAAAGTGTCCAATTAAAGTGAAAATTTATATTTTAGTTCTTCAAAGTGTCTAGAATGTTCATAATAAAATTTACTTAAAATTAAGTTCAATAATTAGGTTTCAAAGAACAAATTGGATAAAGGTCCTGTTTTGACCAGTTTGAGTATGAAATTCATCATAATTCAACTTATCACTAAAAGCTTGTGAAATTTTGACATAACATAAAGAACTCACTGACCTATCCATAAATGTATCATATGATCAATTTAACTCTTTCTACATAAAGTTGTGAATTTTACAATTCAGTACAAGAATAAAAGTGCAATCTGGAAAATGAAATAAAGTGACTAACTCAAGTTTCATAAAAAAATATTTTCTTTTCATACGAAAATGTGAACTAAAAATCATGAAATTTTAAGTTTCTCTTAAATTGTCTCATTTTATCATGTATATAAAAATCAATAAAAATTGTCATAAAAAATCAAAATCAAAGAGGTTAATTAATCTTTTATTTTCACAAGTTTATAAATAAACATGAATTCCAAAGCCCATTCAAGGAGATGAAGATCAAGGAGCATCATGGTGAAGATCAAGGTTGAAGATTTGTATTGATCAAAGATTTTGTACATTTTGTTGTAATAATAATTTCTTTGTAAATAGTTATTGCATCACTCATTAATGAAAAAACATGGAGATGTTTATGCATAATTTTCAAAGATAATTCCACAACTTTTTTTAAATAAAATGAGCAACCAATGTCACAAATGTTGCATGTTGGGCCCAATATATCATAGTATATGAGTCAAATGACTCAACCTCAATTAAGAGAAAAAATTGCAAATCTAACAAAGTTAAATTGTATGATAATCCATCTTACATTTTAAAAATGTGTTCTCCATATTCAAATGGATTAATCATATAATTTGACACAGTTAGATTGGTAATTATGATATCCGAATTGATTTTAGGCCGTTTCACGTGTCTCGCTTTAAATGGCCAAATTCCAATTAGCCAAACACAATCTCCAAATTTGATCTCAAATTGATCATTTCTCTCTAAATGACTTAATAATCTTCAATTAAGATTGTTTCTCAAAAGCCTTCAATTAGGAAGCAAACCTCTTCTTCTAAGACCTCTTGAAAATTATTAACGTGATCACTAATTAAGGTGGTTATTTCAATCCTTGGTTAATTGCTAATTAGGGCGATTAACTCAAACTTTTCATTTAATCACTAATTAGAGTGATTATCTTAAGCCTTGGTTAATCACTAACTAAGGTGATTAACTTAATCCTCTCTTATTTTATCACTAATTAGAGTGATTATCTTAAACCTTAATAATCGTTAATTAGGACGATTATTTTTTCTCATTTAATCACTAATTAAAGTGATTATCTTAAACCTTAATAATCGTTAATTAGGACGATTATTTTTCTCCTATTTAATCACTAATTAGAGTGATTATCTTAAACCTTAATGATCGCTAATTAGGACGGTTATTTTTCATATTTAATCACTAATTAGGGTGATTATCTTAAACATTGAATAATCACCAATTAGGGTGATTATTTCCTAACCTTCATTGTTAATCACTAATTAAAGGTGATTATTTTTCCTCTTAAGTTTAGTCACTAATTAGGGTGATTATCTTAACCTCCATTAATTATCACTAATTAAGGTGATTATCTTGATCCTCCCTCATATTTAATCACTAATTAAAGTGATTATCTTAATCTCATTTCAATCACTGATTGGAGTGATTACCATATTCCTAATAGATTTGTCTAATTCTAAAAGGTGAGTTACTCATAATCTATTTGCCTCCCCTTTTCTTCCCCAATGGAATTGGCCATTTAGGGTGAGACATAAGATCGAACTACGATGGTTTTGATTCATGAATAATAGATTTCAATCCCGCAATGATTGGTACGTAGTGCAACTTCAGTGCTCAAACCTACCATGTACAAATGATATAATGGTCCTAAATAAAAATGGTTGATGTATATATGTGCAAACTATGTGATTTTCTTTCTTTTGAATAGCCATGATTACTTTAAAATGGAAAACAACGCATTTAGTAAGAGCCCGTTCTGTAGAACAGAAGAGGAGACGAGTTCCATACGTTCGCACCTCTTAAGCTAAACCCCGAACCCTATCTCATGGTATGAAAGACCAATATTCAAAAAGCCTTATCCATATGAAGTCATCATCGTTTTAAATGATATTTCTTAAAATTGATTTTAAAATGATTTATTAAATAAATCTGTCCCTATTCCGATATTAATAGGGTGGCAACTTCCAAGTTTTCTAAAACTCATAGTCCAATGAGAGACTTTCGTGGAATTCAGACCGTTAATTAAAACAGTCAAAAATCGAATACCACACTAGTATTAGATTATTAGTCTCAGCCCTCAGGTACCATTAACTTGCAAGCAATACTATTGACTGTCAAGTTCAATGGATAAGTTGACTTCGAAATTTTTTAAATCCAATATTTACTTGATGACGAAATGCAAGACCTTAACTCCAATCAATCATGTCCAACAGGAATAAAATACAGCAACTAACAATATTAAAGCCTTTATTCCAAATAATTAACAACAACAAGATGAAGATATACATTGAAACCTTTATTAGTTACAATTTGCACGCAATCTGCGTGCCATCAATTGAAACTTAAGTTGATTACATGCCCACTTAATTTTATGCATCCCACAACATTCGACTAAACTTAGCAAGTATAAACCTAAATCGTGCAAGTTTAGAACTAGGTAAGAGAACATAAAAAGATGTTTATGTAAGTAAAATATAGATAAATGTAAAAGTATAGTTAAAAATTACAAGTAATGCTAAGCTTACAAGGATTTGAAATCCCAAAAGTTACAAAAATAACATGACTTATGGATTAGACGAATCATGAACTTATCATCATATGATAGCTTACTATATCATATACCAATTGCATGATGACATTATTGTTACAAGAGTATCCAAACCTTGCTCCTTTGTGACATAGAAGTAGTATTTAGGAGTTTGCACTTGACAAATTGCAAAATAGACAAGACTTGTTCATCAAATGACCAATTATGCTCCCATCTTCAACTTGAATTTCTCTACTTTGCCTATTCCATAGATGAATAGCATAACTCTCCTTTTCTATATAATTAAGCTTATCATTCACCCACTTCAAGTTAAATTCATCGACGAGGCTTTCTAAAGAGGTTACCAATCCTACCCCAACCCACGACGTAGAACGCAGCTGGGGGCAAAATGGTAAATTCACTAACCCTTTCCATGCTTCCATTAAGTACCCTTCCCACAACTCTTGACACAAGGTATGGACCATTATGCCCCCACTTATTTCCATTGAAAGTGAGTGCAAATTCTTCAATAAACTTCATCAAAAGAGGGTGTTTCTTATCAAAGATCATAATAGCATTATTCAATCTACTCCAATTTTTAGTCTTTTGATCAACAGTTTGTGCTCCAATTGCATTCTTAAACTTATCTAATCTCTTCAAAACTATAAAATCAGTGTCCATATAAACCCCACCATACCTATACAGCAAAGAAAGTCTAAGCAAGTTAGAAATATTTTGGCCTAATGAAATTTCTCCTCTCTTAATATATCCTTTCTCTAACTGTTGATACCAATGTGCAGCCATTGTATTCTTGAAAATAAACTTAAAATCCGGTGACACAGCCATTACCTTGAAATTCAACCTTAAAAAGGGTCTTAAAATTTGTGTTCCTCTACTAGAGTCCATTGAATTTGATACAATGAGCAAGCAAGCATGTGGGTGAAACTTGAAGAGGCTCTCAATGGTGAACTTTTCTCTTTGTCCAAACGAATCGATCGACGATATCCATGTCATGAACACCCTAAACTTGCAAGAATTCTCATTGAAAAACCGTCTCACGCGCTTCGAAAACGTCCTCATCATGAACTCAGGCTCTAATAATGAAGGAGGTTTGATCACCTGCTTGGCTTTCCTTATTGTTTGGGTGAAATTATTGGTGGACTTTTTAAAAGAAGTGAAATGGGTTATTTCATGATCCAAAGGAAAACTTGATTCTGAAGAAGATAATGATACTTGTGAAGTGGGTAATCTTTTCTCTGTTTCATTGTCATTTTTCATGGAAAAAACAGGGATGAAATAGAATATAGTGAAGGAATTGTAACTAACTAAGAGAAGAACAAGAAGAGCAAAAACAGAGGTGGATAAGCAAAATTGAGAAGAAAAGAGGGATTTTTTTGGGAGATTTTTAGAAAAAAGAGATTCAAGTTTTGAGAAATTATAGTTCCTAGTACTATGAGTAGTAGGTGGTTTATCCATGTCTTTTGTGTGCTAAATTTGAACAAGGTGAATTTGGTTTTGTAAGAAGAAAAAAAAGGGTGATTAAAGATTTCTTAAGTTGATGGTAAGAAATATGAATTGTTTCAGGAGGCACACAAAAGAAGTTTGTAAACATGCAGAGTGAAGTAGTAGTTAGTTTATAATAGTAGGAGGACTGGAGGATGGAGTAAGCATGCAACTTGAAAAAGTAGCATTAGGATGAGAGATGCAAGGTTCTTGCCACAACTTATTTTGGTATGTTCTTATCATAATCAATTAATTTAGTAGTAGGGTTGCTTGAATTTAATTTCTTTGACATAATCAAAGGCTTTGCTTATATTTATCTTTTATTAATCTTTTTCTCGGTTCAACTCGAGAGTTTATATAGCTATAGCCTATAGTAACGTGGAAAAATTGTTTGGCATGTTTCATTTTCTGATTTATGAAACATTACACGCAAAAGCAATAACTGAAAACTATTCACAAATCATGAATCATATTTATTTTATATTAATATTTCTTAGTCCAGCTTGAAAATTTATATAGCTCTAGTAAAAAAGAAAAATTGTTTGACTTGTTTCATTATCTAATCTATTTGAAACATTACAAACAATAATTGAGAACTACTCCATTCATGAGTCATGATTCCCATAAATGTATGAAATCAATAATTAAGATTATAAAATTAAACATTCTATTTTTTGGATTTTTGTGACCAAGCATATATTGGCGTGAGCTTGAACCTAGACCTTTTTGTCTTTCTTATTTTAGGCATAATATGGCTTAAAATTAATGTTCTACGTACACTTTTAGATAATAAGTACATGCTCATAAATTGAAGCTCGTGAGTCCACTTATTAGCTTATTCATAGCTCTAAGTTTGGAGAAACATAGGGTGAGGATGGAGTACGTTGGCTTCATATTTTTGGTCAATCCTCCAAATTATGGAAAAAAGTATCTCAATCTGCACCCAAACGTGCTTTCATCAATCAATTATCATTTATGTAGTAGTTATGTTGATAAGTCTCTTCGATAAGCACTATTCAGGTAATTTTAACGCGTCTATTTTATATTCAGGTGTAGTTATTTAGAAACTCTTTTATTTGCTTTTTCTAAAATTATTGTTTTTTTGGGACGAGCGAAAAAGTAGATTTGATGTTCATATACTTTGTGTATAATAAAATTATTGTTAAACATTTTTCCCTTCGGTTTAGTAAAGGGATAATTATCATCGATAACTTACCAAACGATACTCATTATAAGAATCTATCCATATACATTGTAGATCTAATATCTCAATACAAATGTCAGCATAATTTCTATTAATTTGCTCCTATCCGGGTTCCACAATATGAAATTAACAATGATTCATGATTAATGACAACATATTCTCAAACAGAATCCACACAATTAGTTTAACTAAATAGGAGAAAAAAGAAAAGGAAGTGAGAGAAGATATTGATGAGAAGAAGAAAAATAATTATTGAAATTGATACTAATGATTTTTAACAAATTAGCAAAAGAACAATAAACTTAAACAATAAAGACTATGACTCACCTCTGTTTTGAGTGTTCGTTTATTTTACAGGTATTCTCCTGCCTTCACGATAGTGCTTCTTGGCCTTTCCTTCCTGGTAATATTAATTTCTCTAGTTCCTTTTCTTTCCGTTATTGGATTGAGGTTTGTCATTCTACTCTTTCTGATGATAACATAGCTAAGGGCCTGTTCTCCCCAGCTTATTTTCAGTTCAGTTCAGTTCAGTTCAGTTCCTAAATGATAATCATTACTATTAATTAGTTATAATTTAGTTCAGTTCAGTTCAGTAGTTCAATGCCGAAGAGAACAGGCCCTAAGTCTGCTTTTATTTGGTGGTTTATTTGGTTCACTAGAAATAAAGTTATCTTCAATGATGAGGGGTTTTCTCCTCGTCGTGTTAGTATTATGATTAAGAACTTTTTTGAGCAATGGTTGAAGACTGATCTCGATGATGGAAATGGTAATGTCATTTCCACCTCTGTCATCAAAAAGCCCATGTCCAAGTTAAATAGATCAAGCCAAAATCTTATTTGGTCCCCCCCTCCTCCTAATTACTGCAAGCTTAATTTCGATGGCTCTAAGATTAGTAATGGGAATGCTTCCTTAGGTTTTGTTATTCGTAATAATTCTGGGGAGGTTCTCCTAGCTGGTGCCAAGTCTTTGGGGCCCCATATTTCTATTTTGCAAGCTGAAGCTTGGGCTCTCAGAGAAGGAGTTAAAGGAGCTATTTTTCTTGACATTTCTAATATTATTATTGAAGGAGACAACTTAGCTGTCATTAATTCTATGAAGAATTGTTGGCGTATTCCGTGGGAAATTTCTAACATTGTAAAAGATGCAGGTGTGGCTACACGATGGTTTCAGGACTATCAGTTTCGTCACTGCTTCCGCGAAGCTAACAAGGCTGCTGACTTCATGGCTAGGAAGGCGCATGCCCATCCCTCCTTATTGTATTGGTTCCCCCCGTACTGTCTGGATTTTTCCCTCATCATCCAAAAGGATGTTTTAGGCTGGCCCCCAGATTAGGGGGTTAGCCTAAGTTTGTTCTCCTTATCAAAAAAAAAAAAAAAAGGCTAGAATGGCAAATTTAGCCATTTGCACCTCGAATGAAATTATTTGTCTCTTTATTTATTTATTTTTATAAGGAAGGAAAACTAAATGGAACATGCTACCTAAATTACCCTCTATAGGTGAAATGCAATGACAACGAGATAACGGTTAAAAGATAAAAGAGTATAATAAAATGCACCTCAAGCCTCAACCCTACTTTAAAGTATTTGACGTTAAAAAGTTTGACATTATCTTGCCCTCTTCCCTTCTAGTGAACTTTTCAATATATAAAAGTTCTGTGAAGTATGTTTTGGATGGTTGAATTTGAAAATTCAGGAAATATTGTCAATGAATTATTTATGAAGTACTTCTCCGTTGGCCAGGGGCTTTTTATTAGTTTTCGCTCCAGGCCCCGAAAATTTCCTAACAGCACTACCTCATTCCAGCATGCCCTACTGGGACTGCTATTGTACAATACTCTCCAAAGTTGGGACTAAACAATAAAAAACAATAGTTGGAACTGTTTTTATCAAGGCGCCCATAATTGGGACATCAATTTATCTTTCTTTTAACACCTCCACATTAGTTTCAAACTTCCAACTAATGCCCAATGTACATTAGTATTGCACAATTAATTTTAAGAACCGATATGGGCCATAGCCCATATGGCAGATATATTCCCCGGTTTAGCAATTAATATACGCTTGGTTTGCGTCATGGGTGCGCGGCTGGCTCTAATACTAAACGGATTATCTTTCATTAATCTAATGAGTAATGACCCATGACTATATCAGTGTGCATCATGTCTTAATCAGTGGGTGCATCACGTAATTTTGAATTTAATAAATTAATTTTCAAGAGTATGTGAGCTGCACAAAACCATACCATTCACGTTTCTTTTTATCACACATACATAACGTAATTACCAGTTACCACACCATTTTCTTTACTAAATCGCAAAAGCTCGTGTTTTACCTGAAGGTGAAAGTTTTAGCTTCAATAGTTACATCATCAAATTTACATGACCATAGAAACTCTTTCTAACATCACCTAATTCACACAGGTTATGGCCATACAATAATAATATTATGAGCATCGAGGAAAGAGATCATACATTTTAATTTGGTACTTGTACTTTGTTCTTTATTTTATTAAGTTCAATCATTGTAAATGATCGTATTGCATCTGCATGAAATATATGCCGATGATTATTTTTTGTGAAGAAAACAAAACCAATCAACTTTGCAATGAAATCAATGTAATTTGGTCAATATTATTAGAGGGGTAAAAATTAACACGACCCCGCTAACCCGACCATACCCGACCCAAAATTAGCGGGTTTGAATCAAGGTTTTCAATCCGTCTAAGTAAATGGGTTGATCCGATACGACCCGCTTATTAAACGGATTGGGTTAGGGTTGAAATTTTAACCCGAGTCTGACACGACAACCCGTTAAAGTTTAAACTACTTTTTTATTATCAATATTATTAGTTGGGCTTGAAATAATTTTGAATCTTTTTCATAAATATATAATATTTATTTTTTTGTTGTTCGATTCGGTTTATTTAGGTAAGATATTATTATA
The DNA here is from genome assembly GCA_947646795.1 of Beta lomatogona. Lineage (NCBI taxonomy): Eukaryota > Viridiplantae > Streptophyta > Magnoliopsida > Caryophyllales > Amaranthaceae > Beta > Beta lomatogona. The sequence continues at coordinate 64,689 of CANSNZ010000239.1, forward strand.
AAAGACATGGGTTAAGAAATATATGACGTACATTTGTTTAGTTTATGTATATATGCACACTTGATAAACCGGGTCAATATACGGGCCGGGTAACTCGTTTAATAAACTAATCGTGTTAAGGTTGAGTGTTGTTGACCCGTTTAATAAACAGGTAGAGTTAGGATTGAGGGTGTTCAACCTGTTTACCGATGGACCCGACACGAATTTGACACGACACGACCCATTTACCAGCTCTAAATATTATGCTCCACATTCCATACCATGATGCATGAAATTACACCTCAAAATGGTTTATAAAAAGTAAAAAATAGAATGAAATTGTCTCATTAACTGAAGTCATTTATGCCATTAATTAGACTTTGTTTTTTCACCGAAAATAAGGTGATATGGTTCCAATTTTTAAATATCTGATTTGGTTTAGGTTGAATTTTCTGTTTTCATTGTATTTAGACCATATTATTAGACTTATGTGTAACCAAAAATTATTTGCGTACCTTTTGAAAAAATTAACCAGTTTTCAACAAATTAAGGTTCTAATTGTGTTTGAAAAAATTTAGTGTATTCGGTACAAAAAATTTCGAGTCAAAATGCAAGATAACTCTAAAATTATATTAGGGGCTTTGAATTTCAATTGTAAAAACCTAAATTTATCCATTTTAAAACCTATTTCACCAACTAGTTTGACAGGTCTATTACCACATGACACACACATTTTTTTTATTGGTAAAATGAATTTCCCTACCGGATCAGAACCTCACACAGGTTAACCTGACCCGGGTTAGCGAGCTAGACACTTTGAGAGTAAGGGAGAGAGTAAGAGAAATCCTTACCCTCAAAGTTCCCTAGTGGGAAGGAATAGAACCCCCAACTTCAAGATTGGAAGGTACAATCCCAACTACTAGGGCAAGCTTAGCTTGGTACATGACACACAAATTGAATTAAAAGACCTTCTTCTGTACAATTGTATTTGCTCAAGAAAGCATATATGAATATGAAATATGTATATCACCCCTAAAATCTCCCAAATGTATCCCAATTTTTGTAGGGTATCCTCAAGATACCCTCGAAAGCATCTCAAATTTTCAATTGATATGCATATATAAAAGAATGACACTCCTTTATCTATCTACTTAATTACCCATTATTCCTTGTCAACTACTCCCTCCGTTTCTTTTTAGTTTATTCACTTCACTTTGGGGAAAACTAATGAGGAAATACAAATGAATGAGAGAGAAATTGAAAAGTGAGTTAAAATACTATTATATTTTGGGACACCCAAAATGGATATGCAGCACTATATTATGGGACAGAGGGAGTAAAAAGTGGATGACATGGGTGGAAAAAGAGTAGAAAGTAGATGAGACATGTTATCAAGAATTGGAAAAAAACAACAATGTAGATTAAATAGAAACAGACTTAAAAGGAAATTGTGTAGATTAAAAAGAAACGAAGGGAGTATATGTTTTCATTTCAATTTACTCATTATTCTTTTTAGGAAAATTTGTCAATAAATATCTTACTTTGGACACTTTTTTGAAATAAATATCTAGGTTGTCTGAAATTTTATATGAGTACCCATGTTGACTAATTTTTTTTTTGAAATCACTACCACTTAACCGAATCTTGCAAAAAACGTTAGTTTTGCACCATTAGTGGCACGTGAAATTACGATTTTGCGCTTCCGCCGCCACCACCACCACCCTACCACATGCAACAATCGTACTTACCACCGTTACCGCCACCCCCACCTCCACCCACCCAAAAATTGACCCGCCCACAACCACAACCAACTACAAAAAACTACTACCACCTCCACCCACTCAAAAATCATCCCACCCCACCACCCTAACCAACAACGAAACCACCATCACCTCCATCCACCAAAAAATCGACCCACCCACAATACTAACCAACTGTGAAACCATCACCACCTTGTAATGGTGGTCAGGAAAGAGAAGGGGATCGCAAGGGTAGTGAGTTTCGTGGGGTTTTGGTGGTGGTGATGGTGGAGAAGATTATATTAATGGAAGGTAAGAATGTAATTTCACATGCCACTAACGAAGCAAAACTAACGGTTTTGCGAAAATTTATTAAGTGTAGTGATTCCAAAAGAAATGGCATAAAGTTGGTATTTATATAAAATTTCAGACGACCTTGGTATCTATTTCAAAAAGATGCCCAAAGTGTGGTATTTATTAACAAAATTTCCTTTTTTTTACAACTTTCACTTTTAAAACACATGAGTCCCACCTTTCAATCTTCTCGTACCTTTTTCTTTTCATCTCTCTTCATTTTGTCATATGTTTTTTTTGGATGTAATTTGTCAATTGTCATATGTTTTGGTTCAAGTGAAATCAAATTGAGTAAACTAAAATAACTCAGGAACTTATGGAATTTTTTTCCCATGGCAAAATTAGGAATTATTTCCCACTTTGCGTCAAAGTAAGAAATACAGTAATTCCCAACAACCCTCCACGTAGGACTGGACGCGAGATAATTTTTTTTTTTTTTTTGCTAAAGTAAAATCGCTATAAACCGCTACTACTAGTAGCGGTTTTGTCCATGTCCCTTTTGGCACTTTGCACTCGAGTTTGCTATGTTCTAAACCGCTACTCTAAGTAGCTGTTTACCTGCTATCAGGACAATACCCATAAACTGCATGACAACATATCTTATTGACCGCTGAAAGGAGTAGTGGTCTGCTCACGATAACCGCTAGTACGAATAGCGATTTCAAGAAATACTAACTGCTACTGTTATTAGCAGTTTATTTTGGAGACAATAAAAAAAAAAAAATTTCTCGCGTCCATTCCTACGTCGACGGTACGCTGGGAATTATTTCCACTTTGACGCAAAGTGGGAAATGATTCTTGGTTTCGCAATATTTAGGGAAAAAATTCGGAGCTTATGCCTTTTTTTAATATCTCAAATACAACTATTATATCTCATATATCAAATTATCAAGGGAAATTTCCTCAGGTACCCCTGAGGTTTGACGTAATTCTCAAATTGCCCCTCACATTTGGGGAATTCCTCAAATACCCCCGAACATTGACTTTGTGCTCAAAATACCCTTACTTCTAACGGAACCCTAACGCCGTTAGTTTTTCTCTCTTCCTTCTTGATTCTCTCTCTCTCTCTCTCTTCTCCCACCATCCTCCATTAATTTCTATCTAAAGCTTCAAGCTTTCTCTCTCCTCCCACCTCCATGCCTTTCTCTCTCCTCCCAGAGATTTCACAAAATCCAAACTAAAATCTCCACTATACCTTTTCTTTTCTACTTCTCTCTCACTCTCTCTCCTCTCACATATTTATATCTGAAAAAGAGATGTTTTGTTGGTTAGTAATGCTAAATCTACTCGAATCTTCATCTGGGTATCTCACGTTTTTTGTGGGATTTCACGAATTTTGTGCAGGTTATATGGTTTGAGCCCCTGAATTTTGAGAATTTAAGAAGGGTAATTTATAATTCTTGATGTTTTAGATGATAATGGTGGCTGCCATTTCTATAGTTTTGCAAGACCCATTAAAAGGTTCATCTCAACAAGGAAGTGGAGCTCATAGTAGGACGCCATGCATTGTTGCCATCGCAGAGAGAAATTGGGGTTCATTATGCTGTTCTTCTAGAGTGAGAAAATAGGAGTAGAGGAGAGAGAAAGAAGAGATGGAAGATGAAGATTGGTAGGAGAGAGAAAGTCACGGAGGTGCTAAGAGAGAGAAAATTTGGAGCTTTTGATAGTCATCAATGGAGGATGGTGCGAGGAGAGAGAAAATTTGGGCTTTAGGGTTCCGTTAGTAATAAGGGTATTTTAAGCACAAAGTCAAAGTTAAGGGGTATCTGAGTAATTCCCCAAATGTGAGGGGCAATTTGAGAATTATGTCAAAACTCAGGGGTACTTGAGGAAATTTCCCAATAATTAATAGTACAAGCAAAAGAAAGGGGTAGTTGGAACCATCTATACTCATATCTTAAAAAGTGTGTCTGACAATGTATACACGCCACGTGACACCTCTCATAATTCATTAGAATTGTCCAAGTTGTACATATGTCATGTCAACTAACAAAAGTAAATTGGCTTGCAACAGAACCTGTGACTTCGTGCTATTATACAGAGCACAATTACCATCTCAACCAACTTTTAATCATGCTTTAAATGTCCACATTATTATATTTGTACCTTTCAAATGCTGAGTTTTCTTTATTACATTTTAAAGCGAATGTAAAAAATTGCATATCAAGTTCGAAAAAAAAACACCACCTGAGGTAACGCTTGGGCCCAAATACTAGTTGTAGACACCAAAACTTGAACCCCTTTTTCGGATACATAAAGATTTTGAAAAGAAATTAAAATAACAAAAACCATCTTGCATCGCGGAGCGCGTGCCCCATCAAAATGCATGTTTCGTCCCAGAGCGCGAGTTTCATTCCGGTCGTACGGTTTTCCTTTTTTGCGCATTAGTCATGCGGTTTTGGCTTAGAAATATAATTTCCGTGAGTTGTAGTCAATAAGTACAACCACCGTTTTAATAAAATGATTCGTAGTATAATCATGCTCGTCTTTATTAATTTGACGAGTTTCCGTTAATTGTCTGAAGTTAGTCTTTAGGAAAAACGAGTCGCAATTAGGCGTCGGGATTTTAGTCGTATCCCAAAACCGGCATTAAATCAGTTTTCTTGATGGTCAAGTCATTGTTCATTGAATAAAGAATAAGAATATATTCTTTATCCACTAAACACAACCTTTATCCATTAGTTAGGGAATAAGAATCATGAAAATGAGTGAGAATAAGAATCAAATCCCATGTGTAAGAAGGCAAGAATCCAGATTTTTTCCGAAAGAATCGAGTGTGCGCCAAGCACACGATCATGCGCTAGATGCATGATCGTGCGCCTAGCGCACAGCATGGCCTGCGCCAGACGCAGAGCCTTGCGCCTAGCGCACGGCGCTGTGCCTAGCGCAGGCTCTTGCGCTTGGCGCAACGTCTTAATCAATTTATTTTGCACGTTTTTCGATGCATCTTTCTTGCGTATTAGGATGTTTAGGGAAGAATATTTTCTGAAAATCTGATTTTGCCTCATTAATGAGAAAATCCAAAAAGAATAAGAATATTTTTGTTTCCAAAGAGATTTGATGATGTCATTAGGGTGAGGTCATTAGAGTGATGTCATTAGGGTGATTAAGGATGAAAAAAATCAGATTTTTTTGGGTGAAAAATCTGATTTTCTACTTCTTTGAAACCCTAGTTCATCCTCCTCATTTGTCTATAAATACCCTCCTTTTTTCACTTCAAAACCAAGTTGAAAAAAACTCAACTTAATTTCACTAATTCTCTCAATACTCCTCTCATCTTCTCTACTACTTCCTTCCTCTAAAAAATCTCATTCAAGAAAAAGAAAGTAAAAGTTAGGAAAATAATTAGTAAGTAAAGAAGTTCATCAAAAGAAAAACACAAAAAAGAGTTTAAGTTAGTAATTAAGTGGATTTAGAAACTCACTTAGAAATTAAGAAAATCACAAAAAAGGTAGAAAAATTTGCAAAAAGGAAGTGCATCATTGAGCTAGCAAGGTAAAGTTGAAGGTTTTGTTATTTCTTTGATTATCTACTCAATCATCTACTAACTTTCTCCTTGTTTGTTCTTATTATTTTTTAATTATTAGAGTGATTTGGGTATGAGCAAGTCCAATAGGTTCCCAACCTTAAATCACCCCACCTAGAATAGTCAACTCTAATGGGGAGACTATCAGTAAACAATGTGATTATGTGATTTTCCTTAATCAAGTTGTTGTTCATCACCAAAAAATGTTGTCATATAAAAATTCAAGACAAATTGTGCATAAACATCTCCATAAAAAGAAAATGTGATGCTGTAATTATAATCAGTTTTAATTTCGTACTACATTTTATTTTTCGTATGTATTATCAGAATATTTTGTAGGATTTAATATTTTTCCTATGAATTTTAAGATGTTTCCAGAAAATGGGGTTTGGAATTTCTAAAAAAAGAATTTTGTACAAATAATTAAAAATCATACAACTTTGTTGTGCAAAACTGATTTTGTCCAGTACCACCTAACTTTGTCCTGTCAATAAAATTTAAAATATAATCATTTAGATAAAACTAACAACATCAAGTTTGAATAAAACATAAGTAGCTTTTTAAAAATATAAAAATCATGTTTATATGAATTTTATACAATTTAGATCATTTTTACAAAACCGTTCATATAAATCACTAAATTCCAGAAAACTGATTTTCTTTTCAGTTAAGAAAACAAACAAAAAATGGTCTTTAAAGTGTCCAATTAAAGTGAAAATTTATATTTTAGTTCTTCAAAGTGTCTAGAATGTTCATAATAAAATTTACTTAAAATTAAGTTCAATAATTAGGTTTCAAAGAACAAATTGGATAAAGGTCCTGTTTTGACCAGTTTGAGTATGAAATTCATCATAATTCAACTTATCACTAAAAGCTTGTGAAATTTTGACATAACATAAAGAACTCACTGACCTATCCATAAATGTATCATATGATCAATTTAACTCTTTCTACATAAAGTTGTGAATTTTACAATTCAGTACAAGAATAAAAGTGCAATCTGGAAAATGAAATAAAGTGACTAACTCAAGTTTCATAAAAAAATATTTTCTTTTCATACGAAAATGTGAACTAAAAATCATGAAATTTTAAGTTTCTCTTAAATTGTCTCATTTTATCATGTATATAAAAATCAATAAAAATTGTCATAAAAAATCAAAATCAAAGAGGTTAATTAATCTTTTATTTTCACAAGTTTATAAATAAACATGAATTCCAAAGCCCATTCAAGGAGATGAAGATCAAGGAGCATCATGGTGAAGATCAAGGTTGAAGATTTGTATTGATCAAAGATTTTGTACATTTTGTTGTAATAATAATTTCTTTGTAAATAGTTATTGCATCACTCATTAATGAAAAAAACATGGAGATGTTTATGCATAATTTTCAAAGATAATTCCACAACTTTTTTTAAATAAAATGAGCAACCAATGTCACAAATGTTGCATGTTGGGCCCAATATATCATAGTATATGAGTCAAATGACTCAACCTCAATTAAGAGAAAAATTGCAAATCTAACAAAGTTAAATTGTATGATAATCCATCTTACATTTTAAAAATGTGTTCTCCATATTCAAATGGATTAATCATATAATTTGACACAGTTAGATTGGTAATTATGATATCCGAATTGATTTTAGGCCGTTTCACGTGTCTCGCTTTAAATGGCCAAATTCCAATTAGCCAAACACAATCTCCAAATTTGATCTCAAATTGATCATTTCTCTCTAAATGACTTAATAATCTTCAATTAAGATTGTTTCTCAAAAGCCTTCAATTAGGAAGCAAACCTCTTCTTCTAAGACCTCTTGAAAATTATTAACGTGATCACTAATTAAGGTGGTTATTTCAATCCTTGGTTAATTGCTAATTAGGGCGATTAACTCAAACTTTTCATTTAATCACTAATTAGAGTGATTATCTTAAGCCTTGGTTAATCACTAACTAAGGTGATTAACTTAATCCTCTCTTATTTTATCACTAATTAGAGTGATTATCTTAAACCTTAATAATCGTTAATTAGGACGATTATTTTTTCTCATTTAATCACTAATTAAAGTGATTATCTTAAACCTTAATAATCGTTAATTAGGACGATTATTTTTCTCCTATTTAATCACTAATTAGAGTGATTATCTTAAACCTTAATGATCGCTAATTAGGACGGTTATTTTTCATATTTAATCACTAATTAGGGTGATTATCTTAAACATTGAATAATCACCAATTAGGGTGATTATTTCCTAACCTTCATTGTTAATCACTAATTAAAGGTGATTATTTTTCCTCTTAAGTTTAGTCACTAATTAGGGTGATTATCTTAACCTCCATTAATTATCACTAATTAAGGTGATTATCTTGATCCTCCCTCATATTTAATCACTAATTAAAGTGATTATCTTAATCTCATTTCAATCACTGATTGGAGTGATTACCATATTCCTAATAGATTTGTCTAATTCTAAAAGGTGAGTTACTCATAATCTATTTGCCTCCCTTTCTTCCCCAATGGAATTGGCCATTTAGGGTGAGACATAAGATCGAACTACGATGGTTTTGATTCATGAATAATAGATTTCAATCCCGCAATGATTGGTACGTAGTGCAACTTCAGTGCTCAAACCTACCATGTACAAATGATATAATGGTCCTAAATAAAAATGGTTGATGTATATATGTGCAAACTATGTGATTTTCTTTCTTTTGAATAGCCATGATTACTTTAAAATGGAAAACAACGCATTTAGTAAGAGCCCGTTACGTAGAACAAGAAGAGGAGACGAGTTCCATACGTTCGCACCTCTTAAGCTAAACCCCCGAACCCTATCTCATGGTATGAAAGACCAATATTCAAAAAGCCTTATCCATATGAAGTCATCATCGTTTTAAATGATATTTCTTAAAATTGATTTTAAAATGATTTATTAAATAAATCTGTCCCTATTCCGATATTAATAGGGTGGCAACTTCCAAGATTTCTAAAACTCATAGTCAAATGAGAGACTGTCTTGGAATTCAGACCGTTAATTAAAACAGTCAAAAATCGAATACCACACTAGTATTAGATTATTAGTCTCAGCCCTCAGGTACCATTAACTTGCAAGCAATACTATTGACTGTCAAGTTCAATGGATAAGTTGACTTCGAAATTTTTTAAATCCAATTTTTACTTGATGACGAAATGCAAGACCTTAACTCCAATCAATCATGTCCAACAGGAATAAAATACAGCAACTAACAATATTAAAGCCTTTATTCCAAATAATTAACAACAACAAGATGAAGATATACATTGAAACCTTTATTAGTTACAATTTGCACGCAATCTGCGTGCCATCAATTGAAACTTAAGTTGATTACATGCCCACTTAATTTTATGCATCCCACAACATTCGACTAAACTTAGCAAGTATAAACCTAAATCGTGCAAGTTTAGAACTAGGTAAGAGAACATAAAAAGATGTTTATGTAAGTAAAATATAGATAAATGTAAAAGTATAGTTAAAAATTACAAGTAATGCTAAGCTTACAAGGATTTGAAATCCCAAAAGTTACAAAAATAACATGACTTATGGATTAGACGAATCATGAACTTATCATCATATGATAGCTTACTATATCATATACCAATTGCATGATGACATTATTGTTACAAGAGTATCCAAACCTTTGTGACATAGAAGTAGTATTTAGGAGTTTGCACTTGACAAATTGCAAAATAGACAAGACTTGTTCATCAAATGACCAATTATGCTCCCATCTTCAACTTGAATTTCTCTACTTTGCCTATTCCATAGATGAATAGCATAACTCTCCTTTTCTATATAATTAAGCTTATCATTCACCCACTTCAAGTTAAATTCATCGACAGGCTTTCTAAAGAGGTTACCAATCCTACCCCAACCCACGACGTAGAACGCAGCTGGGGGCAAAATGGTAAATTCACTAACCCTTTCCATGCTTCCATTAAGTACCCTTCCCACAACTCTTGACACAAGGTATGGACCATTATGCCCCCACTTATTTCCATTGAAAGTGAGTGCAAATTCTTCAATAAACTTCATCAAAAGAGGGTGTTTCTTATCAAAGATCATAATAGCATTATTCAATCTACTCCAATTTTTAGTCTTTTGATCAACAGTTTGTGCTCCAATTGCATTCTTAAACTTATCTAATCTCTTCAAAACTATAAAATCAGTGTCCATATAAACCCCACCATACCTATACAGCAAAGAAAGTCTAAGCAAGTTAGAAATATTTTGGCCTAATGAAATTTCTCCTCTCTTAATATATCCTTTCTCTAACTGTTGATACCAATGTGCAGCCATTGTATTCTTGAAAATAAACTTAAAATCCGGTGACACAGCCATTACCTTGAAATTCAACCTTAAAAAGGGTCTTAAAATTTGTGTTCCTCTACTAGAGTCCATTGAATTTGATACAATGAGCAAGCAAGCATGTGGGTGAAACTTGAAGAGGCTCTCAATGGTGAACTTTTCTCTTTGTCCAAACGAATCGATCGACGATATCCATGTCATGAACACCCTAAACTTGCAAGAATTCTCATTGAAAAACCGTCTCACGCGCTTCGAAAACGTCCTCATCATGAACTCAGGCTCTAATAATGAAGGAGGTTTGATCACCTGCTTGGCTTTCCTTATTGTTTGGGTGAAATTATTGGTGGACTTTTTAAAAGAAGTGAAATGGGTTATTTCATGATCCAAAGGAAAACTTGATTCTGAAGAAGATAATGATACTTGTGAAGTGGGTAATCTTTTCTCTGTTTCATTGTCATTTTTCATGGAAAAAACAGGGATGAAATAGAATATAGTGAAGGAATTGTAACTAACTAAGAGAAGAACAAGAAGAGCAAAAACAGAGGTGGATAAGCAAAATTGAGAAGAAAAGAGGGATTTTTTTTGGGAGATTTTTAAAAAAAGAGATTCAAGTTTTGAGAAATTATAGTTCCTAGTACTATGAGTAGTAGGTGGTTTATCCATGTCTTTTGTGTGCTAAATTTGAACAAGGTGAATTTGGTTTTGTAAGAAGAAAAAAAAGGGTGATTAAAGATTTCTTAAGTTGATGGTAAGAAATATGAATTGTTTCAGGAGGCACACAAAAGAAGTTTGTAAACATGCAGAGTGAAGTAGTAGTTAGTTTATAATAGTAGGAGGACTGGAGGATGGAGTAAGCATGCAACTTGAAAAAGTAGCATTAGGATGAGAGATGCAAGGTTCTTGCCACAACTTATTTTGGTATGTTCTTATCATAATCAATTAATTTAGTAGGGTTGCTTGAATTTAATTTCTTTGACATAATCAAAGGCTTTGCTTATATTTATCTTTTATTTATCTTTTTCTTGGTCCAATTCGAGAGTTTATATAGCTATAGCCTATAGTAACGTGGAAAATTGTTTGGCATGTTTCATTTTCTTATTTATGAAGCATTACAAGCAAAAGCAATAATTGAGAACTATTCACAAATCATAAATCATATTTATTTTATATTAATATTTCTTGGTCCAGCTTGAAAATTTATATAGCTCTAGTAAAAATGAAAAATCGTTTGACTTGTTTCATTATCTAATCTATTTGAAACATTACAAACAATAATTGAGAACTACTCCATTCATGAGTCATGATTCCCATAAATGTATGAAATCAATAATTAAGATTATAAAATTAAACATTCTATTTTTTGGATTTTTGTGACCAAGCATATATTGGCGTGAGCTTAAACCTAGACCTTTTTGTCTTTCTTATTTTAGGCATAATATGGCTTAAAATTAATGTTCTACGTACACTTTTAGATAATAAGTACAGGCTCATAAATTGAAGCTCGTGAGTCCACTTATTAGCTTATTCATAGCTCTAAGTTTGGAGAAACATAGGGTGAGGATGGAGTACGTTGGCTTCATATTTTTGGTCAATCCTCCAAATTATGGAAAAAAGTATCTCAATCTACACCCAAACGTGCTTTCATCAATCAATTATCATTTATGTAGTAGTTATGTTGATAAGTCTCTTCCATAAGCACTATTTAGGTAATTTTAACACGTCTATTTTATATTCGGGTGTAGTTATTTAGAAACTCTTTTATTTGTTTTTTCTAAAATTATTGTTTTTTGGGACGAGCGAAAAAGTAGATTTGATGTTCATATACTTTGTGTATAATAAAATTATTGTTAAACATTTTTCCCTTCGATTTAGTAAAGGGATAATTATCATCGATAACTTACCAAACGATATTCATTATAAGAATCTATCCATATACATTGTAGATCTAATATCTCAATACAAATTTCAGCATAATTTCTATTAATTTGCTCCTATCCGGGTTCCACAATATGAAATTAACAATGATTCATGATTAATGACAACATATTCTCAAACAGAAATCCACACAATTAGTTTAACTAAATAGGAGAAAAAAGAAAAGGAAGTGAGAGAAGATATTGATGAGAAGAAGAAAAATAATTATTGAAATTGATACTAAATGATTTTTAACAAATTAGCAAAAGAACAATAAACTTAAACAATAAAGACTATGACTCACCTCTGTTTTGAGTGTCCGTTTACTTTACAGGTATTCTCCTGCCTTCACGATAGTGCTTCTTGGCCTTCCCTCCCTGGTAATATTAATTTCTCTAGTTCCTTTTCTTTCCGTTATTGGATTGAGGTTTGTCATTCTACTCTTTCGATGATAACATAGCTAAGGTTCTCCCGCTTATTTTCGTTCGTTCGTTCGTTCCTAAATGATAATCATTACTATTAATTAGTTATAATTTGTTCGTTCGTAGTTCAATGAGAAGCCCTAAGTCTGCTTTTATTTGGTGGTTTATTTGGTTCACTAGAAATAAAGTTATCTTCAATGATGAGGGGTTTTCTCCTCGTCGTGTTAGTATTATGATTAAGAACTTTTTTGAGCAATGGTTGAAGATTGATCTCGATGATGGAAATGGTAATGTCATTTCCACTTCTGTCATCAAAAAGCCCATGTCCAAGTTAAATAGATCAGGCCAAAATCTTATTTGGTCCCCCCTCCTCCTAATTACTGCAAGCTTAATTTCGATGGCTCTAAGATTAGTAATGGGAATGCTTCCTTAGGTTTTGTTATTCGTAATAATTCTGGGGAGGTTCTCCTAGCTGGTGCCAAGTCTTTGGGGCCCCATATTTCTATTTTGCAAGCTGAAGCTTGGGCTCTCAGAGAAGGAGTTAAAGGAGCTATTTTTCTTGACATTTCTAATATTATTATTGAAGGAGACAACTTAGCTGTCATTAATTCTATGAAGAATTGTTGGCGTATTCCGTGGGAAATTTCTAACATTGTAAAAGATGCAGGTGTGGCTACACGATGGTTTCAGGACTATCAGTTCTGTCACTGCTTCAGCGAAGCTAACAAGGCTGCTGACTTCATGGCTAGGAAGGCGCATGCCCATCCCTCCTTATTGTACTGGTTCCCCCCGTACTATCTGGATTTTTCCCTCATCATCCAAAAGGATGTTTTAGGCTGGCCCCCAGATTAGGGGGTTAGCCTAAGTTTGTTCTCCTTATCAAAAAAAAAAAAAAGGCTAGAATGGCAAATTTAGCCATTTGCACCTCGAATGAAATTATTTGTCTCTTTATTTATTTATTTTTATAAGGAAGGAAAACTAAATGGAACATGCTACCTAAATTACCCTCTATAGGTGAAATGCAATGACAACGAGATAACGGTTAAAAGATAAAAGAGTATAATAAAATGCACCTCAAGCCTCAACCCTACTTTAAAGTATTTGACGTTAAAAAGTTTGACATTATCTTGCCCTCTTCCCTTCTAGTGAACTTTTCAATATATAAAAGTTCTGTGAAGTATGTTTTGGATGGTTGAATTTGAAAATTCAGGAAATATTGTCAATGAATTATTTATGAAGTACTTCTCCGTTGGCCAGGGGCTTTTTATTAGTTTTCGCTCCAGGCCCCGAAAATTTCCTAACAGCACTACCTCATTCCAGCATGCCCTAAGGACAATATAGTGATTCAGTTAACAAGGACCATCTAGCCATTTATGTCGAGCAAATGTACACTGCAACCAACCCAAACCTGAAGAGAGAATGAGGGTTATGGGTCTTGGACGTTGATGATGAAATTGGTTTGAAAGCATAATCAAATGGAGACAAGCCTCAATCTGCAAATGGTATCTCTACTCTTGGAAGCATCCTTCTATTTCCCTCATTCCCTGGTTGAAGACTGGGAACATAGACGACAGACCGAGCTTTGAGTGGGGAAGATGTTGAAGTGCAAAAATAGAATAGATGTCCACCAAAGAGGAAAAGGATATCATCAGAAAATTACTGAGCTAGGAAGCACCTTCTGTAGTAGTATGTCTTAACTCTTGACTCTCGAGTAATACATGGCCTGCAACAGACAATAATTCACTCGGAAACAAATTTGTCATGCGTGCTTCTTTGGAATGTTCGGGAAATAGCTTAAGAAAGTGCTAATATTATCATATGCATGAAGAGATTATATATATGTATACATACACATTTAGATTCTATAAGAAACGGGAAAAAATATAAAGAATTTCATGCTGAATAGTCATTCTACAAGCTTTCAACTAAGCAGAAAGGTAAAAAATTATGAATACAGACTAAGAATGGGGAGACAATTACCACAAAGCATAAGTACAAACACTAGAACCTGAATCCTATCTTTATTTCAAGATATTACATGAGTTCACGAGCGATATTTCCAGGCTTGGAGCACTGGAAAAACTTGGGATTATTAGAACACAAAGGAATATAAATATACTGTGTGTGTGAAATCTAATGTTACAGACTTAAAGTAGTTGGACAACCCATTACCCATCTAGGTTCCTTTTATGGGTAAACACAGTCATATGTCCAACATAAACAGATACTGAGATAGCATAAATTCATAACAGCCCTCTTCGTCTCTTGTAATCGCTCACTGACAGTGTCAAAGCATGTCTACGACCATCATTCTCGGGCACTTGAAGTCCAATTGTCGCCTCAATCCTCTGCTTCCTTGTCATAAAACCCGCCAAGACACCCTGGGGTCCACCAAATTTGTGCAATGTGTTCAATGAGATTGGTAGATCGAAATTGTGCAGCAGATTAGTTTCTATTCCTTGGTCTACAGGGGCAATTGTATCTACCAATTTCCCAGCATCAGCAGCAGCCTCTAAGGCTGCTACTGTGGCAACAACTCCAGACTTTTCTCCTCCCTTATTCTCAGTAATTTCTGCAACTTCACCATTTGCTTTATTCTTATTACCTGCAGAATAGTAATTCGTAGACTTAGTCCACCTCCTAGAAAAAGGATCATACCCAGCTTCTCCTGACTTGAGGTTAGTGTTTACGGGCTTCAGATCATACGCATTTTTGAAGTTTTCAACTCTATTCCTTTTGTTCATCTCTGATAGCCTGTGTGCTTTGGAATTTTTATTATCCTGTGCTAGCCGGACAGCTGCCAGTTCCTCTAATCTAGCCTTAATCTTCTCCACCTGAGCTTCATCGTTCCTGTATTGTGCTGCTTCCATTTCTCTTTTCAGCTTTTCCTTCTCTGCTGCAATGTTCAAAGGCCTTGTCGCTGCTGACTTCTTCTCCTGTAACATATGCTTCACAGTTTCTGCTGAGTAAACAAAGGTGTTTGTTTTCTCAATCTCTTCCTTCTTTTCTACAACTTCTTGCTTTGTTGGCATCCTTCCACTCGTGCGCTCCACCTCTTTCTTCCACTGGTTATACTCTTCTTCAAGAGGAGGAGCGTCAGAAATTCTAGCCATCTGCCATCTAGCAGCGGAGCTCTCACTACCCCAGACACAATTCAAGTACTTGTAAGTCATCTTGTTTTCCAGCTTATATTGTCTATCAGGGTCGGAGGCATCCACATTCCGAACAATGCATAACCTATAGATGTTTTGTCCAGACTTCATACCAATACCTACTCTTACAAAACAACCGACAATCAAGTCCTCGAAGAAAGGCTCCATTAACCATTTTGCTAATCTCGACCTCCTAATTGTAATTCCCCTGATGTCTTCATAAGTAGGAATATTGGACTTAGGCTTGGACATTTCATCATCACTATCATCCATTCTCCTAGCCCTCTTTGATCTTCCATCTTCACTTTGAGAATCACTTTCACTATCGCTCTGGCTGGAGCTGCTCAGACCAGCCGAAGCAAAAGTTTTTCTTTTGAGGGGTGAGTAACGGCGGGACCCTGAACCACTTCTAGCTGCATCTATGCCCTGTTGCCTCATCCGCTTTGCTCGCAACTCATTCAAAGCATCAGCCTTATGAGCTGCTCGATCTGCCGACCGTGCAGATGTGCGGACCCCACGAGAGGAAGCTAAAGGAGGAGTGCTCTCCCTCTTAGGTTGAGGCTTATTATCGTTCTTCCACCTTGATTTAACTCTTTCATGTAACTTCTTATCATCAAGCTTTGTTGCACGATCAGATAAGATTAACTCTCTCTCAAGTTCAGTCAACTGAGCAAGCTGTTGTCTATCATCCTCATCCTTATAAAGATCGCTCCCAACATCAGAATCATCAGCACTTCCACCTCCACGACCAGAACCTTCCTCGCCCTCCTCATCATCCTGGCTCCCCTGATTGTCGTCTCGGTCTTTACCCCTCTTTTTAAGCGGGATTTGGGGTCCATTGTGCTTTCTTCCCCCATAACCACGATTATCATCCGAATCTTCATCCTTTGAGTCGCTTCCATCATCCGAATAGGCATTCTCACGTCGCCGCCTGGATGGAGGAGCCGAGTGCCTGCTTCTACCTGAGCCTCCAGTTCTTCCAGCTGCCTCTAGGAGCAAGTTTTCCAGGTCCGCCATAAACTGCGACTTCTCTATCAGTTTTGATGACTCCTACTACTCTGATTAAATGCAAATTACACGGAATCAGCTATATGGTTCGGAGGAGGAACTACGAAGTATAGCTCATACGTATTGCAAAAATAGGTAAAACGCTTAAAGCTTAGGTATTATTACATAACATATATAGTACATCAAGATACCGAATTAAAGTAGGACATGGATTTAGGAAACACTCCTAAACCAAATACAATAAGTACTACACAACATACTAAATAATACTACCACATATCCGAAATATATTATTTGCTAAATCATATCCTAACCTAAATATTATTAGCATATAATAAATATATTACCCTATATCACTAATATTTAATACCATCCAATACCAAAGCTTCCTTATAAAGAAAGATGTGTAAAAACATCAGTATACTATTTTTTTTTTGCTGAATATACCACCAAAGATTGACATGAACAAAAATTGTTCGCATCCGATATACCTGGCATATCTCTGCATCCTAATGTTCTTTGATTAATCATATTCATATCCATATCATTGATGTGAATTCAACGAAATTTTTACATCACATACAGAAGAAATTGAACTAGAGTAAGGCGGAATACAGGATTTTCCACATGGAGAGGATTTACTTCAAATTTGAACTGATCTTCAATCAGATCATATCCAAACACATTAGAATTTCAATTTTTCATATCTCCATTCTACAATTTTACAAGCTCATATGATCAAATCTGGCATCGATCATGATTATTTACAGCTCAAATCAAGTAAAAATTTCACAAATTTGCTCAAGAATTATGCATATTGTAACTCAAATATCATCAACTCTCAAAAAAATCAACCAGATCTTCAATCTTCTACTAAACAATCTGGAATCCGATCAAAAAAATTAAATTCATCGCTAAAAAAATCAAATCAATGTACTTCACTTCAACTAAACTTCTACTGAATTGTTGAAGAAAAAAAAACAAAATAAGCCAAAGTTTTTACCAGAATTAAAATTGAAAAAATTTATTGTGCTAGATCTTCGGCGATCTCAAAGGAGTAGCTGAGTAGATCTTCATTCTCCGAAGTTTTCTCTTTCGTTCACTGTTCATCATCTCTCTTACTTTCTCTCTCTTCACTTTATCTACTCCTGTTTTTCTAGCAATGGAGCGAATACGATGCTTTGATCTTGTCGCGATTTTCTTTAGTCTTTTTTATTTATTTTATTTTTCCAACTGTTTTTCCCTTTTTTAGATGGAAATGTTTGAAAAAAAAAGGCCTCCACATAATTTTAAAATATGAATGAAAGATGGGAATCAGTACGCATCTCCGGCAGAAAGTTAACTGTCCAATGGAGGGAAAAAAAGTGAAATCTTTCATGCTTTAATTTTACCTCTATACAGTGCCACAGCCTCATGTAGTAACAACGAGTTAATCCATCATATATCCCAAAACTAATTTTTGCTCATTTACTTATTTATAACTCTCTTTTTTTTAAGTACATTTTACTCATTTAGATGATTTCAAATAAACAATGAACAAAAAGATAGCCTTGGCCCTTTGGTGTACTCGGGTGTATGATAATATTTTTGTAATAACAAGGGGTAGCACGTGCTACCCCGGTTTTTTTAAAAAAATTGATTTTGTTCTTTTGTAAAATTTTCAAATAACGAAACCTAAACCTAATTCATTTTCGCATCCGTTCCGCGTCGCTCTTCTTCCCTCTATTCCCTCAGTCTCATATATCTTCTTGTCTTTCGCACTTCTCTTGTTTCTTCTTCGATGAATCTCTGCTGCTGCTCTTCGTTCTTCTCGTCCCAACAAGGGTATTATCGTTCTACTTCGTTCAGAGGCAGAGATTTCACTTCTCTTCGTTTTCCTTTGCTGAGCCTCACGACCTGCTGAGCCGCCGCGTGGAGTTTCTGCCACCAATGCCGCCTACCGGATCTATTGTCTGTGTGACTCTAAATCTGAGGTACTTATTTTTTTTCATTTTCTTTGATTGTTTAATTTAGTTGGAAATTGAATGTGTGAATTTCAATTGTTGGTGAATTTTAAATCTTAAATTTAAATCTGAGCCTCATCTAGGGGACACAAAAAAAAAAACATAGCCACAAATTATAGAGAGTCATGAGATTGGGTGGGAGAATCACAAGAGAATCTGAGAGCTTCGAGATTAAAGGTGTGAAGGTGAACAATCTCTATTGACAGCGATTCCAAAGGCAGCGGCGGCGCTGCATCGGTCTAGCTCCTATTTATTGAGTTTCTCTTTCCCTACCTTCAATTTAGAGTTCTTGTGATTGATCTTGTAAGTTAATTCATTATTTCATATTTTATTATAGTTTTGATATTTTCATGAACTTAGTCTACTTGGAACACACTAAGTATATTGTTCCATGATGTGATATTCGTTTGGTTGATTAGTAGAAATTTTAATCTTCATATTTGTCATAGTGCACAATTACATTTATAGAATAAATAGACTATGCTAAATTACTACTTGGCGAGGCGTTAAGTGGTTGTTTAGAGTAAACAACTTAGTGTTGTTTTGGGAGGACGACTCATCTTGGACTTATTATGTATATAAATTGTGCTAGTAAAACAAGTTATTAGGGGTGGATCTATTTTTTCAAGATTATAACTTTTAGTGAGCAAGATAATGAATTGAGTGCGGCGGTAGTTCGACAAATTAATTGTTGAATTCGTATCAAATAAGGTTGAATTAAAGGGAATAAGAACTTTAGTAAGTCTGGTTGTTCTATGATCGAACCAAAATCTATTTTGGCTTGTTTGTCATCACTTGTAAATAGTTATTTTTGTTTCTAAACTTATTTATTTTTAGTTACTCAAGTTTGATTACAAACCTCCCCCATTCCATGTACATACAAGTAAATAATGTATACTAGTCTTAAAATAGGTAAGAAGAATTTATCTGGACTACCCTCGTATAAAGCCCATACCCAGAGGCCCATAAGCCATACACCCTTAACCCCCCATCCATACCCATAAATCACAAGCAAAAGCTTGGGGTAGGAATTGAACCCTATACTTTATTAGGGAAAATGAGAAAACTCACCACTTGAGCCAACCCCAATTCCTCTATACTAGTCTTATATATTTATGGGTAAGAAAATGTTTTGTTTTTATACGCCTAACGACTCGTATCACCAATGTGTTATTTACACAACTCACTTCACCCACATTCTCAAACTCACTCTTAGGGTGCATTCTCTTCACCTTAAAAGAAAATAAGTTTCAGGGGCAATCAGTTCAAATAATTCACATAAGTTTTATAAGGTCCAATCAGGTCCAATCGGTCCAATCAGGTCCAATCAGGTTTGATCAGGTCCAATAAGTTTCAACCAGGTCCAAATAGTCAATGATCAATAACATCTAAATTGAATTTGTAATTAAAGGACCACTACGATTATATAGTATTATAATCGTATTATTGTCTATTATTTTATTATTTATATTACTATTATTTGATTATGCTATTACTAAAATATATTATTATCATGATCAAATAAGGTTAATAATAATAATCATAAGAGATTATTAGAAAGTGTTATTCATAAGAGATTATTAGAAAATGTTATTCATAAGAGATTAATAATTACTACTTTTTTGAAAGGTAAAGTTTAATAATTTTTAAATCATAACTAATTTCGCAGGGAAGTATTTATATTATTACTCATTAATTTATTTTGGCAAATACGATCAAATAAGTTTTGATCAGGTTTAATAAGTTCTAATCAGATTAATAAGTTGAATTAGGTCTAATAACTTAAATTCAGTTTAGATAAATTTGGACGTAAAGAAGTTTAAATAAGTATAGAGTTTCTAAAATGAAGAGAACGCACTTCTAAAGTGTCACTCTTGGCTCTTCCCTCACGCCTCACCCTCACCCTCACCCTCACTCTCTCTCTCTGTGCACCCCGGAGCATCGGTGTCACGCCTTGGGAAACAGAGGCGTAGACGGAAGACCGCCGACTACGGACCATCAGTCGCCGGCACCACAACTTCGTAGTTCGGCGCCCGCGCCCAGGCCAGACCCCAGTTCAGTCAAGTTCGACAATTGTGACTCGAAAAGTCACAGTAACAGTAAGTGTTATTTTAGGTTTTTAATTTTTGTTTTTCAATTTTCATACTTTATATTATTATATACTTACATTCTCAGATTATTTGAATATTTAGATGTAAATTGTTGAATGTTGAATTAGTTAGGCCTTAGGAGCTTATTGAAATTCCAAATTGAAAATGCAATCAAATGTCAATTGATTAATTTTTATCATTTCAATTAGGAAATGACAATAATACACCCAAGTCAAGCAAATCCAAGGGAAAGCAAGTTAAGCAACCCAATTTCGACTATTGAAATTGAAATTAAATATATATGTCAATTGACTATGCATATTATGATTGTAAGACTTATGTATTGAACAATTGTTGTTAAATTTTTTCCAATGTCCGTACCCAAAATCCAAAATCCTGGGTTCGCCATTGCATGTGTGTATGTAGTTATGTTTGTTTCATGAAATCTAATACTCTAATTTTATACAGTAGGTTACAATTATTTGATTAATTAATTTGTACATGCATAGATTGTTTCATCTGTTGTTGCATGAAATCTAATACTCTAATTTGAAGTTTGTTTGTTTTTAGACTGGAAATCTGAATTGAAAATGACATGTATGTTCTCCCTGGGCCCCTCCTAGCGCGGTCACCCTGGCTGCACTAGCTCAGGGACGGGCCTGCTCTGCATATTAGCTCAAGGCAGCTAGTGTCTTTGGTTTAACTAGCTTAGCTACACAACCCTTAAGTTAGCTGACGATGAAAGCAGAAGATGACATTTTTTGTGCTAGTTACTTTCTAAGAGTCTTGTTTAGCCTTATATGGGGCATATTAGTTGATATGGTGCTTTTTTTACTTGAAGAACTTTTATTTGATGTGCAGTTGCCAATTACACAAGTTTTACAACTTATTATTTGGTTTCCTTTGGGATGGTTGTGACTTAAAATTAAGATTGTAGTTTGTCCCCCTTATCTTATTGTGTCAAACATATTGAGATTGTTTTGAGTGAACATAGCTTGGCCTGCAATGTCCATTTGCTTTTCAAGGCTCTCCTTGACTTTAACCACAATAGAAATGCGATTATGATCTAGTTACAATATCATTGACCATATAAGTTTCGTTGATAATTTAATCTTTTTCGAAGTTTGGTCTGGTTTACCTTGTCTGCCTTTGACATATGCACCTAAGCTTTGACATACGCCTTTCTCCTACTGGCTCAAGGACAGACGTGACACTATGTTAATCGTTTTAGCAATATATGTGAAGAAATCTGTTTTGTTAAACTTTATGGTAACAAATTTTAAATGATTTGATTAGGTAATCCATGGCAAACAGCAAATACGAGTATGTAAAGTCCTTTGAAGTTCAAGACAAGATTATGCCGTCCACAATAATTGTTGTTGTCATTAATGGCCGCAATTTTCGAAGGTAATCCTCTATTATTCTTGCCTCAAATGTAATTTATGCTTTTGAATTTTTTGTTACTATATAAGGTTAGTGTAAGGTTTTCTCAATTTTATCAAGCCGTAAGGGCTGTCTTATTAACTATCTTGCAACTAGCAGATGAGGAGTGTCCCCCCCTCTTGGTCGGCTGTCCTTCATACTTACCAACATTTACTTGGTTGTACTTGATACGACAGGTTTGCTGAAGATCATGAATTTGAAAAGCCTCGTGATAGAAAGGCCTTGGATCTAATGAAGTCATGTGCAACCGCTGTTATGGAGAAATTTGCTGACATAATATTTTCATATGGATTTAGTGATGAATTTAGGTACCTATTGTTCCTTGTCTACTTGCTTGCTTCAATCTGAATTGTTGCTATTGATGTTATTTAATTGGTTGTTACTAACCCACTCTTGCCCTTTGCAGTTTTGTACTAAAAAAGGAATCTGAATTTTACCAGAGACGTGAAAGGTTTGTTGTCGAAACTACATTCAGATGTTAGTACTTAGGTTTTATAAATGTTTCTTGTTGATATACTGATGTTTATTGTTGTTTCCTAGTGCTTAATATTACCCTTGCATCAGGATTAAGTTTAATTATAGTGCTTGCCTGTTTAGATTTTAATTGGTATCCCTTATCAATCTTCTTAATTGATAGACTCTTCCCTTCTTTCCAATAGCAAATTCTTACAATCCACAAACATCTCTTTTGCAGTAAGATATTGTCCGTACTTGTGTCATTCTTCACTTCTGTGTTTGCCATAAAATGGAAAGACTTCTTTCCTGAGAAGTTGCGCTTTGCACCTTCATTTCATGCACATGTTGTACAATGTCCTACTTTGGAGGTTCTTCAAACCTATCTTGGTTGGAGACAGAGAGATTGTAAGTAATTTACCCAATGACGTATTCCTCTTATAATATGATATTTCCAGTGTTATTCTTCACTTCTGTGTTTGGCATAAAATGGAAAGACTTCTTTCCTGAGAAGTTGCGCTTTGCACCTTCATTTCATGCACATGTTGTACAATGTCCTACTTTGGAGGTTCTTCAAACCTATCTTGGTTGGAGACAGAGAGATTGTAAGTAATTTACCCAATGACGTATTCCTTTTATAATATGATAATTCCAGTGTTGAGCTATGAATACTTTATGCCTTGTTTGGTCGAGCTTTTTTGGGGTATGGAAACGGATTCAGTAATCTGAATCCATTACTCCTTGTTTGGTTTTGGTAGTGGGTTAACCATTACCTTTATTTGAGGGTAACCCAAACCCCCAAAATATTACCCTCCAAATTAGAGGAGTAATAAAATCCTTTTCATCGTTGAATCAAACACCCAATAAAAGTAACAATTATTGTTACCATTCCTTCCCTCTACTTGATTCCATTCCCTTTCCATTCCTCTATTTGAACCAAACGCCCCCTTAAACTTTGTATTGTTACTTCAATTATACACTCTTTGTTTCACAGGTCACCTTACCTATTTAAATGATACATGTGTTTGGAACCTGGCTCAGAAGGAAGAGAGAGATCCTGTTAGTGAAACTGATGGAGAAACTAAAGCCCATAGAATTGATAGAACTCTCAAGGTGCTGTCAAATTTATTCTTGGATATGTACATTGTATTTCTGCTCGTGCATTTGTCAAAGGATTAGTATTGATATATGATGTTTATGGATGGTTGGTGTATTTTGTTGCATGTATTCATCGTTTTTTTGGCCATTTTAACTGTTTAGAACTTCATAAATTACCATTCGTCTATGATAATTTCATATGGTAAACAGTTGTAGATATTTCAATGTCAAAGTATACATTTGACAATGCTAGCTATACAACTAGGTGTGGGGTTGCCTTAGTTTTAAAAAGCGCACCTCAGGCGCGCCTAGTGCAAGGCGCCAGCCGTAGGGCTTTTTTCAGGCAAGGCGCAAGACCCTACAGAAGGCACGCGCTTTTTGCGCTTTCCCGTAAAGCATCAGGTGCAAGAGGCGCAGGCTTTTCGTTATGAGGCGCAGAAGCATAAGAGAAAGAAAGAGAGAGTAAGAAGGAGAAAACATCATATCTAACATTTAAAGAAGAAAAAACCTTCATTGCAAAACAAAAATTCCTAAATAGTGAATTAGTGAATTTGGTGATGCTGATATAGTGGTACTAAGGTGAGTTGTGTACATCTGTTTCGTCTACCTCTCTTTTTTTTCTCTTTCTTCACGCTCCTCTTTCATTCTCTTTCTGCACTTCCATTCTTTTCTTCTTCTCTTTTCCTTCACTTCTCTATTTTTTATCCTGCTCTTTTTTTTTTTTTTTCCTTGCACTTGGTATTTTCTTTTCCTATTTTTCTTCTCCTCTTAGCTTTCGCTCTCTTCGGCGGTGGTGACTTTTTCCCTTTCTTTCTGCCCCTCTTTGATTTCATCATCTCTCTTTATTCGGTTATCTGCCCATTTTTTTTACTGATGTACATTATTAAATCTAAAGAGATTGACACCTGTACCCCACTTACCTCTTTTCTCACTCTTCTGACCATTGACACTTGTGCAGTTGTAAGAAAACAAGTCTTTAATGCGTTGACCCTTCATTCACCCTGTTTTGTCAACCCTTTTTTCTTCACCTTCTTTATTTTACCAGTTAAGTTAATAATAATAATAATAATGATAATAATAATAATAATATTATTATTATTATTATTAATATTAATATTAATATATACAGCAAAAGAAAAAATATAAAATAAAAAAAATAAAGTGCGCCTCGCCTACACAAGGCGCACGCCTTGGGTTTGCGCCTTGCGCCTAGGCTCCAAGGACCTTGTGTGTCTGGGTACACCTTGCGCCTTTTAAAACTAAGGGTGTTGCAAGTATTTGGAGAAGTTTACTGTTATGGACTTATGGTTGCTTATCTAACTTGAATAATGGGAAGCTTCCCTAAGTGAGTTTACAGCCTACCCTCAAAATGTTGAAATAGATTATAGTCGTGACCATATTTTTTGAATCTTAACTGCCAAAAGGTAGAAAGTTGTATCTGGCATGGTTTTTAAGTCTCAGTTCATGGTAACGATGTTCTTTCCCATAACATGATTGATAATGAGGGTGATTTAACATATTATTGCACTTCTCTTTTATAAAGCAAGAAGAGGCCAAACCTAAGTATTGTTAGATTTGATTATCTCTATCTCTTGCCTTTATCTTGAGAGCTATATGCTGGGATGATAGTTTTTAGTTGACTAAAGTCCATGGGTATTGTGTAGTGGGTCAGTGCAATTATTCTTTTCTGATAAGTCACTCACTTCAGTGTTGTATGTGTTGAGTTTATCAATTTTCCAGGGAACACAAAAAGTATTCCAGCAAGACCTTCTCTTCAAGGAATGTAAAATTAATTATAACAATCTTCCACCCATGTTTCGGCGAGGAACTTGTCTTTTAAGGACTGAGGTTAGAAGTATGCTTTCTTTATCTTTGATGTATTTTCCTTTTTGCAATGATATTAATTTCAAAACCACCAACCTTTGATCAAAAGATATTCTCTAGCTAACTAATTAATGTCACAGTAGACTGAATTAATGTCTTTTTTTTTTTTTTTTTTGGGGGGGGGGAGGTTTCGCTATAAATTGAATCAATGTTGAATTAATGTCTGTGTATCCTAACTACGAATACCTTACGCATGAAGAAAACTATAATGAAGCAAAATACAACAAACTAATGAAATTAATCTGATAAGAAATATGAAACCAAAGTCAAACACATGAGCATGTTGCATCCCTTATAAAAGTCAAAATTTATGCACCTACCTAAGATGCAGTGTAAGCAAATACTGTGTTCGTCCCATTTTACTTGTCTTGAAAACATAATTTAAATAATAACTATAAGAAAATATAATTTAATTCTCTCTCTTTAACTTAATGCAATAAATAAGAAATAGTTCCAGGGTACCCCTAAAAGATAAAATGATTGTTGTGAACATACACACTAATAAACTGTAATTGACTTTGTTTTAGTTGGGTAAATCTATGTGAATATGATATTTGGAAAAGAATTTTTCCAAAGAATTCATTAATGTTTTATCAGAATAACTAGTAATAGGGACTGTATATAACAGAATTTTTGATAAGTTTAACGGAAGGGAGTGAGTATAAAATAACATATTGTAAGATAAACTTCATATAATAGTTTGTGCTCTTATTTTATTAATTTAGTTGTACTTCCTTTGTTCCAAAATAGTTTGTACTTTGAACAACTATTTGTTTATCCTTCCAGATTAGTTTAACATATCCTATTTGGAAAAGACCCCATTGTTATTTTAATACACTTGCCTTTTTACTATGAAAAAGTTAAAGCTGTACTCTCTCTCACATCTAGGGGTTAGATTGGATGGACGGAATTGAACCTTGTCAAATTCGTATCCAATTAAAAATGAAATGGACTTGAATATTTGAGTTTGACTCCAATTTGATCCGATCTAATTTCTTTTTGTTCGAATCCAGTTCGATTTGATTCATAATTCTAACAACATTTTACTATTGTCTACCTTTTAAGGCAAAACATCCTTAAAATTTTCTCTCTCCACAATATAAAAACTCTAATAAAACCACGTGGTCTAATACTTAACGAATAAATCCATAAAACAAAAGCAAATCAAACTTTAATTAACTTACACATCAAAGTACTTCGGTAGCAATCAAAGATGTTCCAATTATTATAAGATACTTTTATATCAAGGTTCCATCGCTAAGCGTTTGATAAAGGAAAATTGTTTTAAAGATTACCAACTATGGGCATTTCAATTCTATATGTACAACCTATTGATTATACCACATAGGTACCAACAATTAGGGGCGTTTTAAAATAATAGTCCATAGCTTTAAGTAACCTTATTTTATCTGTTAAACAACTTACATGGCACAATATCAATGGGAACATTTTGAAAAATTAAGCAAACTCTTTTTATTTGAAATTAATTAACTCCTCGCTCTCCTGATCGCCACCACCATCACCTACGCTGCACAGCCACCACCACACTCTCACGCACCCACCCACCCACCCACCACACTTGCACCCACCACCACCACACGGTAAACCACCACCACCACACCCTCCCCACCCACCATACGCACAACCACCACCACACTCATCCACCCTCTTAACTACGGAAAAAACCCCACCCACCATATGCACCACTACCATCACGGTACCACACGCACAACGACCACAATCTTCACCCGCTCACCCTCCAATAAAACCCACCCGCCACACAACGACCAGCACTCACATGCACAACTACTACCACACTCTCACCCAAGACACGCATAACCACCACTTTGAAAGTCACAACACTCATAACAGAGCGACAATGGGCGAACAAAGAGGAGTGGCAGCAACCCTCTTTCTTTTTTTATAGAGTAAGGAGAGAGTGTGAGTGGAGCAAAGAGAGAAAAAGACGGGTTGGAGGTCATGATTTTTTTTTTTTTTGTTTTTTTATATCGTTAAAACAAATTGTCCTATGACAAACATAGCTACTAGTACTGAGACTTAGACATATGCTACTAGTTCAAGAAGACATATAATTTGAATTTTTGGACTCTTTTAGTTCCTCACTTGATGCAAACATTGTCGAAGTCCGATCAAGTTCCGCAATTTGTATTGGATTGGATTAGACTTTTAATAATCCACTTACATTTCTACCCACATTCAATAATAAAAGAGAGACCAGTGTCTCCTATCACACTACTTTTTAAACAAATAATGCCCTACTATTTCCTATTAGAGATACTTTCCTTCTAAACAATAAATGATAACATCTTATCATTGATAACTTGCTCGGAGTAATTCGTCAACCAATAGGAAAAATGAATTTCAAATTTTCAATAATACAACTTTGCTGTTTTGCCCATCATAAGCCAAGCCAAGCTTTTGATTGATATATAATCTAACAACATTTAACAAAAGATTTTTTCTATGAGTGAAAATTAATTATAACCTGTTCAACAAGTATAAATAAACAAATGTCAAATATGGTGGTGTTTGATTCTCCCTCCTCTGTGAACCACCCACTCCCTCACTACACAAACATCAAGTGGTGATTGATTTCAATGTTAGGTGGTGGTTCTGCTGATGGTTGATGGTTGTGGACATTGGTATTCTGTGGGTGGTGTGGGTGATGATTGAATTAGAATTGTGTATATTGGTATATTCGGTGAAAGGTCATGTGTTTTTTTCTTATAAATAGTTGTTGATGGTGTTAATGTTGTGGCAAGGGTCATGTGGTGGGATATTGAGAGATGAGTTAACGGGCTAAGAGAGGAAGGAGGTGACATAAAAAGGGAAAATAAAATAAAATTAGATGACAAAAATAATCAGTTGACTTGTTCTTTAGGTTATTGGTTAACTTGACTTATTCATGAAAATTTTGGGTATAGAGTTTTATGTTATATAAGATTAATCAAAAAGTTGTCTTGTTCTCAGAGGATCGACAAAAGATGTATTACTTAAATCAGTTTTTTTTAACGAGTACTATGAATTATTAAATTTTTAATAAGTGGATTTTTATCGAGATGTGCTTTAAAATTATTCCGTCCTGACTCCTGAAAAGCCTACTACATGTTATGAGCACAAATTTAGATTTTGGTGGTTTAGTGGTTATCAATGGTTATTATAGGTGAAAGGCAGATGTGATAGGTGTAATATTATCTTCAAGAAATAATTGTGATAATAGACAATAGTTTTTTCTATTAGAATGTGAGAGAATGTGGTGCCTTTACTTATTAGTCGTGGCGAAGAGAGTTTAGTAGAATATAGGGTATGTCTAAAAATAGAAGAGCAATGGGTTTTCTGAACCAGATGATAAATGAAAGTTTGCATTTGTTATTGCTGGATGAAAGGAGTATATCTTTATGGTTTTATTCAAAATATTTCAGGATTATTGTGAGTAAGGATTGGTCGATAGATCTTGTGTACTATCTGTAATGTTAAAGGGTATGTCTATTATTGTTTTTTGTTTTCAATTTTCTGCATTTTGAAAACAGAGAAAGGAAACCAGTTTGTTGTTAGTCTTCAAAATTATTTTGCGAATCGGTTTGACTAATTTATTATCCATTATATCATTATATGCTATACATCATATGACTTTAAATATCAAAAAGTCGAAAAAGTGAAACTGCAGCGGGTCCTTAGTTTCATGTGTGTGTGTGGTGGTTGTGCTTTTCATGCTAGGGTCAGCATCTATGTCCAAGCATGTCTTCGCCATAAACAGCTTGTGCTGGTGAAAGATTAATTCTTTATGTAATTCTAGCTCTCCTTTGAGAATCTCCTTTTAAATGGTTCTTAACTTCTAAGCATGCCAATTTTTTACTTTGTGTGCGCTGATGTAGGTTGAAGTTGTTAAGTATATGGCAAATGGTGATCCTATTAAGAGGTCAAGGAAGAAGATAATGGAAGTTCACTCAGCTATCGATAAAACCTTTTGGAATCAGCACCCATCTCTAAATTCAGAATTTGGTAGACTTGAAAAGGATATTCACAACTATAGACCAGAATATATCGAGTCCTTTCAACTTCAAGATAAATTGATGTTATCCACATGGATAGTAGTCAGAATTGATGGGTGTGCTTTTCATAGGTAATGTTATTATATTCTATTCTACTTTTTTGGTTTGATAACTAGTAGATAAATGATGCTCATAAGAAGTTCATTCATTTATTTATATACTTCCTCGGTTCCTAATTAGTTGTAATCAAGTGATTTGGCACATTTATTAAGAAAGAGGAGAGAGAAAAGAGAAATGCATTAAACTAATGTCATTATATGAATAAAAAAATCAACTTAATCGCCCCCCACTTCATTAGTGGGAAGGATTAGAGTAAATTAGTCCAAATTAATTACTAAGTGGGAGCATTTAAGTAGATTTATTCCTATTAAACTTCCCTAAATTAGCTTGGTTGCAATTAATATGACATTTCCCTAAAGGGGAACTGTTGCAACTAAAAAGAAACAGAGGAAGTATTTTTTTAACCAATGATATATACTTTTCCAATAGGTAACCTCTTATGAATGTTTTATCTTGAAATCTAATATTGATATATACTTTTTCGATAGGTAACCTCATATATTTTTTTTTTTGAAGGGAGGTAACCTCATATTTGTTGTGTGGTTTTGGTCTAAATGCATTTTATGAGTGAATTTGGTTGGCTTATATTAGGTTCTCTAAAGTTCACGAGTTTTTGAAGCCCTTTGATAAAGAAGCTTTGAATCTTATGAATTCGTGTGGAGAAGCTGTTTTAGAAGAGTTTCAGGACATAATTTTTGCATATGGTGTAAGTGATGAGTTCAGGTAATTAGTTTGGTGTTTTTTTGTTACCAACATTTTTTTTCTTTTGAAGTTACAATTTTTTACTCGTTTTTGTTGATGAACAATTTACAGTTTTGTTTTGGGGAAGGATTCCAAATTATATGATCGATATCGAAGGTAAGTCCTTGACTACCCTACACTTACGCTTATGTGGTCAGGTTCTGAAGCAAGTTTAGTTAGATAAAAACATAATAAAATTTTTTGGGTTTTTTTTTTCTTCTTTTTTCTCTTTTGCAGTAGAATAGTATCTATAATAGTGTCATTCTTTACATCAATGTACATCATTAAATGGAAAGAGTTTTTCCAACAAATGGAGTTGCAGTACCCTCCCTCATTTGATGGGCGAGCAGTTTGTTACCCGTCAATTGGAATACTACGGGACTATTTGTCTTGGAGGCAGGTCGATTGTGAGTACTAGCACTTTTGTCCTATATGCTAAAAGTTTTATCTCTTTTGAAGTTGTAAGTTGTTTTTTTTTTTTTTGCCTTTTTGTCATTTGAGTTTTGATTTATTTGCAAAAATTCAGGTCATATAAACTACCAATACAATAGTTGTTTTCAGTTTTTGGTAGATTCTGGATCAGAGAAGTGTGTTGCCCAAAATCTTTTGAAGGTATATCATTTCTTCCTTATTTGAAGATTCTTTATATGGTGTGATTGTACTAAGAAAGTGTTGGGTTCTCATCGTGAGAGGCCAAACAGGAGCATTATTGACATTTCGCGCAAAAAGACAAATGACTTACCCATAAAGCTGGTGCCAAAGTTCATTAAAATTGGTACCAACACCAAAGTAACTCTTACTTTGATATCAACTTTGAGCTTTGGTACTAGTTATAATTACTGGGTACCAAAGTATAAGTTAACTTTGGTATCAACTTTGAGCTTTGGTATCAGTTATATTTACTTGGTACCAAAGTTTAAGTAAACTTTGGTATCAACTTTGAGCTTTGGTACCAAGTAAACTTACTTTGGTACTAATGAGAGGCCATTTTGGCCTCTCACGATGAGACGCCTATAAAACCTCGATTGTACTTGTACATGTTAAAATTTAGGAGTGTTATTCATATTGTAAAAATAATTATGGAATCTTTCATTAAATGATTACCTTTCTTTCTTTTTGCTTGATTTTCAAATTGAGGTTGAAATATTTATTTATTCAAGTTCCAATGCAAGAGTGGGATTTCTCTTACCTTAATGTAGTAACTTACTTTTACTACCTCAATATTAAGTGATTGCATCATTTGTCTTATTTGACCGTTTCAATGAATATATCACTTCTATTTTTGGTAGCTTTATATATCACATGTTATTATTTCTCTCCTTTATAGTCACCTTCTCAAATTGTATTATTATAGTCACCTTCTCTCACATGGTCTTTTGATTAATATTCTTCATTATACTTTTGTTAAAGTGAATACTTACACAATACAATATTTAATTAAACAAACTTTCTAGTAACCGGTGATGCAATTATTTATAATTAGATGGAGTAATACATTGTTTTTCTTTTAATGTTCAGGGGATGCAAAGTCAAGAGAAGAATCACTTGCTTAAACTTGTTGATCCTAATAGATTATTGGAAATCTATCGACGAGGATCATGTATATTTTGGGACAAGGTATTATTTTTCTTTTCTTTTTTAATTTTTTTTGTCTTATGCATCACATTTGCAATAATTTGTTTATCACATTATGTAATGGTGAAGAAATAGTAGGTGTGAATAATTGCAGGTTCAACATGTTTACTTATTGTTCTTTGCTCTCGACTCTTGTTCAATTGTGCTATATTTTTTTAGATTACTCATCCGGGTTTCGAAACCCATTAGGGTTCGACTAATCTTGATTCGAGTCGGGTTAGGCCTCAATTGGGGGAAATCTCTCCCAACATATGCTTCTGCATTCCCAGGGTTCGAACTCGAGACCTCTAGTTAAGCTAGAACAACTCCCTCACTAGTTGATCTAGGCATGTGTTGGTTTCTATTGTGCTATATTGTTTCATTGTTTATATGTTTGTGTATTGTGATTTTTAGAAGTCGTAATTAAAGTCTGCTAATTGAAAGTGTGAATAAATTATATTATTTCTTTTTGTAGGAAGAAATGGCTAGCTATGCTGAAAATTCTCGAAGGAAAATTGTGATCGAACATTGTGACATAATTGATGAAGCTTTTTGGAAAGCACAACCGTGGATCCTTGGTTATGAGAGCTGATTGATGTTGGATCTAATGTTGAGCTCGTTCTCGGAAAAAACTTTATTTACCCAGTGGGTCAACAAGCCACTAGAAATAGAAATAAATAAATAGTGGAATCCAACTCATCCGTTTTAATAGTTTTTAAATTCTCTATTTCTAGCGGGTTAACTACCCATTGGGTAGATGTAACATTGCCTCTCCTACTTATGTAACCAAATTTGATCATATGCATGACTTTTCACAATTGAAGTGCGTTCTGAATAGTGTTCTAAAAAGTAAAGGTATTATAGTTATTTTATGTTACTAAAATCGTGGGGTGTAAGTTTAGAGATTATAGTTTATGCATTTGCGTTTTGGTATCTAGAATAGATTTTAAAATTAGGAAAATTATCATTGGTGAATGGTGACCCTGTAGTTAGAGCAATTTTTTTTTTTAATTCTCACTTCTGAGCGATTATCTAAATTGATTATGTACTTTGAAAAACTTATTTTTATTTTTTAGGGTGAAAAAATGAAGGAATTTTTAATGACGTTAATTCTTGTTCTGCTTAGGTTCCTTTTGAACGATTATTTGTTATGTTTCTCCCACTCCTTAAGATCTTAGATCTTTCATATTCATTTCTCTGTCATCATAATCCCTCTTTTTAACTTTCTCCAATCATATTTTTGCATCATTTTCTTATTTCTCTTTTGATTGTTTCACCACTTTTGTGGTTGGTTGATGCTCGTTGTTTGCCACAAATGTGATGTTCATCATCAACATTCTCCTAATTCTCTTCAATGTTCTTCTGAAACATCGATAAAATGGGATCTATCAAATCATTCGAATTAAAAGGGGTTAAATGGCAAGATATAGGAGAGTAAACAACTACAAGGATCATAAGTCCTAAAGTCCCACACTTCTTTCTCATGGATTGCTACTCAACTTTCAGATATAGGGTGTGCCAATTTTATGCCACCACCATCACTTTTACAGTTCACCCTCACCCTTAGCACCACATACAGTAGACATGAGCTACTAACAGCATTACAGAGCACCGCTACTTTCATACACTCTATATATGAAGCTACCAAAATCAAATCTCTCAGGCTATTAGGTTTACAAATACTCCCCCAACTTACAAAGTCACTTCTTTTTTACTATCCCACGCCTTAGCAGAAAGCATATATGGTTAAGGTTTAGAATGTGGGAAAACTCATCTTTCTCATTCAACTTTAGAGAATATATATACAACCTAATATCAGGAAACCTTGCTGAACTAGAAATCCTAACAACTTCACAGATAGGAATACATACCGAACTAGACTCCTTATTAACATAATATTCCAATATATATCCTCTTCACCTTTCCTGACCTCTTAGGCACTTATGAGTTTAAACAGCCAAAATCTCTCTTTTTTTTTTTTCCTTTTTAGTTGACAGGACCAACCCATGGTCTTATTGAAGAACAAGAAGTATACATAAATACCAGAGATATGAGAATGAGTCCTCAGCAAAAAGATATAATCTACCATATATTTATCCCCACAAATGCGTTCCTCCTAGGATTATGCCCTAAAGAAAACCCAATTGTAAGTTACAGGAAGACTCTAGATGACATATCCTGCCAAAGATGAAATCTCGTCCAAGATAATGTTAAACTACATTTATCTTTTTTTTGAAAGAAAACTACGTTATCTTGGAACAAATCAATCATAGGACTAGGGACCAACTAGAAAATCTGGAGTTAAAGCATTTTAAGCTTCTCCAATCATCAAAGAAAAACAAAAGAGAGTTATATACATTTGAGTATCTGTATCTTGATACAAAGTGTAATATTGTTGGTATACCTTGACATTAGAAACTTTATTTGGGTAAGCCGTGTGTAACATATACTACCTCTGTTTCTTAATAAGTGCAACACTTTTCTTATTTGGAATAGTCATAATAAGTGCAACCAAGCTCAAAATGGTAAAAAAAAGTTCAATATTATTACAAATATGCCACCAAAAAGCAAGAAGGAACCACAACTTTTGTGTTTCATCACTTGAATTACTCTACTTTATTGTGGTCCCAACTTTCTCTCTCTACATTTCTTGGTATTCCCCCACTTTCTCTATGTTGCACTTATTAAGAAACGGAGAAGGTATTAACTTTTTGCATAACAATGAAGAATGTACTTCTAATTCTTATCTTATATTCCTTATTTCATTTCCCAAATAGTTAACAAATACCTTATATATACATTAGTAATATTTCATTTTTGCATCTGGGACCTAAATAAAATCGAATGGAGATAGCAGAGGTAGAGAAGATTATCAAATGCAAACTATATCTTATAAAGTTACATAGCTGTATAGCACCATTCAATGTAATGGATTAATCACAAACATAGATGCACCAGTCTCACTTCTGGAATAGGATATGCAGTGAAATAAGGGTCTATATATAATCAATGTAGCAGCATGATTTTTATCACACCTTATGGCACCAAATCTCCGGGAACAAGTTAAAAATTCCTCATGGATCAACACAAAAAGCCGGCATAGACCTGGGCATGGGCCCGCGGGCTTGACGAAATGGCGGGCCAGGCCCGAGCCCGTGAGTGGAGGGCCGTGCCGGGCCTGCAATTTTCAGATTTTGTCCACGGGCCGGGCTCGTGCCTCTTGCGGGCCTGACCCGTGTTTTATGTTGTTTTTTTGGATTGTTAGCAGTTTTAGGCTAAAAAACAAAGAAAAGGGGCGTTCGGCCCGTGGGCCATATAGGCGGACTCGTGCCAGTGCGGGCCTGAAATAAAATTTCTTGACCGTGACAAGCCCACGACTCACGGAGCGGACAACGGGCCGGGCCATGCCGGCCCACGTGCTGGCCTGGCCCATGCGGCCATGCCCACCTCTCCCGGCCATGTCAACAACAGCAGTTAAGAGAACAATGATAGCTGCAGTTGTGGCCCAATCCTTGTGGCACTGGTGGCTATCTCTATGGGATACCAGTTGGGCTATGCCTTGCACTGTCAAAGATTTGTTCTTGCAATGGGAATGTCATTTCAAAGGAGATTTCTTCAAAAAGGTTTGGCTCGCTATATTCTTCATCATTATTTGGTCCATTTGGAAAGAGCGAAATGCTCGGATCTTTAAACAATCAACATGCTCTCCCCTCCAAGTTCAAGAGCTAGTTCTTGTGAGACTGTCATGGTGGATAAAGGGTTGGGAATCCAAACTTCCTTACTCTTCGGATGACATCATTCGTAACCCCTTGTGCTTGCAATGGTCAAAACCGAGACTGAATATCAATAACCAAATCTTTATATATGTTTATGAAATAAATGGAATGTTGATGCCTCGTACCACCCAAAAAACCACCCAAAATTTATAGGAAGAAAAATCCCAATGACCAAGGTTTTTTATGAGCTTATTCTCTGCCCTTCAATCGTGAAGGATCATACCTCATTGTTGATTCCTTTAATGCTGTAGTGGTTAACGGGAGGGCCTTGGAATCTAAATTTCATGCTAAACTTCATCCGTAATTCATCCAAGCTTGGATTGAAGGTTTCAATTATTCACAAAGGAAGGAGCTCAAACGTAGTCGCAGACGCGTTGGCAAAGCAAGGATTAAGAAGGGATGCTGATTTTGTCGCCTGGCTATAGTGTGAATAGTAGTGTTCATCCTGCTTAACTTGCTCGTGGTTTGGATTTTATTTTTTGGGAGTTTAAGATTATAAGAGGGTGCTCTTATTATACATTTATACTCTCTAGATGACTAATATTTATATGTAGGCATGAAATGGCTTTTATGCCTGGAATGAATACGAAATACCAAACTTATCAAAAAAAAAATGATAGCTGCAGAAATAAATCATGTGACCTTGTAATGCATCCAAGAGAGGGCAATGGTACAAAAGATGATAACTTCACCAGAAAATAAAGCAGAGAACAATACGTTATCAACCTAATCACAGGATTGTAGTGATAATATTTTTTTAGCATATTCCTGGATTACTAACCTATGCCGGAAATAACTCATTTATGATAACTTTAAAAACAAAAAAAAAAATATTGTTTTGAACTAATAACCGTAGATTTAGATGGAGTGTTGAGATTAGCCTAACTCTACTCTCTAGTAACTCTAGGGGATCCAAAACTGTAGATTTAGATGGAAGTTTTAGATTAGCCTAACTCAACCTGGTAGAGTTTTGTAGTAACTCTATGAGATTCGGACTCGTAAATTTTATCCTTTCGTACATACTCAAATATATGGATAAATTTTGGATAAGGTAAATCTACAAAATCTTATAAATAGTGGCTCGTATCTCCATCAAGCATAACGGAAAAAAAATTCCTCAAACTTCCAATATTGTCGACGTGTGCTTCTCATTAAAGATGAATAATCATATGATTACTCTTCTCTTAACCATAATCACCATATTAAGTTTTTCACATTCAACGTTATCAACCGTTGTTTCTCATGATGGACGTGCGCTACTCATCAATGGAGAGCATAAGATCATACAATCTGGTTCCATCCATTATCCTCGCAGTACTCCTGAGGTGTGTTAACTGTTAATGAAGCGCACTTTTTTCGAATTTACGTAAAAACTTGTGTATATATCGGGTGTAATGTAAACAACAAATATACTTTGTTATAACTTCAAATCTCGAGCGACTAAACTTCTTGTATACATTATTTGTGACAAATAATTTTTCAGATTCTTTTTGTTATATGATTTTGAATCATATATTATATGTTATATGTCTGTTTTCATGAGTTCCATGAATTATATGATTAGAGGATTCTTGTGATATTGTGTTCTTGGTTTATTATGTTTATTTAGAGCCATCAGCCATGAGTATTTTGTTTAGGTTGATAGCAAAAGTTACTATACGCAAAATTTTCATGTTCTCTTTTAGCTTGTTTATTATGGTTGTTATAGCTTATGAAATATTTTTATTGTTGATTATTATAGGTTAAAGCATGAATATTTGAAGTAATAGTATATGTCACTACTAGAATAAATGCTTATTGCTGCGGTTTTACCCATACGCAACAATATATCACGACAAAAGAAAAGGTAAAATATAAAATGACCATATTGCTGCGGTTTTTTAAAAACACCGCATCAATATTGTTCCAACGGAAACTTTTTGCAAATAGTTGACCATTTGACCAACCATATTGCTGCTGTTTTCTGTAGAAAACAGCAGCAATATATTTCTAACGGACATTTTTTGAGAAAAGTTGTTGACCCTTAGTTTTGGATGATGACTGCCTTGCAAACTTCCTGACATATTGGTTTGTTTGATAAATAGTGTTTTAGTTTCGGAGTAGGAACTTGATTGTCTAAGTGAGTTCCAGGGTTGGAATCTTGGATGGCGTGGCACTTATAATCAAGACAAAGTAATATATACACAACAACAAGATTTAATCTACAAAATGATGTTTTCTGATTCAAGTTCCTGATCACAGTTCCTCAAGGAATTGTCTGCTGTTCCTGAGCTGGGACGAATGATATTCAGAGTTGAAGATTGAAAGAGATGGCGTAACTTCTAAGTCCAAGAGTCTGTACTTAGGATTTATGTAAGTAAATTATATTGCTTAAGTTTAGGGAACTAAATGGAACTTATTAAATGCAACAAGTGGTTTTGAAAAATATTTAATTGAGAGTTTTTAGGAAATATTGTAAATAAATAAAATAGTTTTTATTTTCTAAATAAAAATCTTTTTTTTTAATTACTGAGCAAGTAAAAATAAATTTCCTAAGTTAACTCCTTGTTTTTCTCAACTACTAAACCACTTACTGTTAGTTAGTTTGAACATGTCTTTGCTTGTTCCTCAAGAAGTGTGAACGTGGGAAAATAATTCTACGTGGGTTACTGCTTCACACTTAGTGGAGGAATAAGTGGAACTAACATGAGAAGACTTCACTATAAAAGGAGAAGTCTCTCTCATTACAAACTACCAACTGAAAACGTATTGTCTAAGTATAAATCTTAAGAGTTTTTATAAAAAGTCAGTTGCATTCAATAAGTGTTCCAAAGTTCCTTAAATATCTAAGTTCAATATATTTACTAGTGTGTTTCTCATTTTGAGTTGTAATTTGGGGATCAAGGGTTGAGTGAATCTTGTAAAGACTTAGAGTTAAGTCAGTGAGTGTAGGCTTCGGAGTAGAAGCAATAGAGAGAAGAGTTCCAATAATTAAAGGGGATTATTGTGGGAACTTGAGTAGAAGGAACTCGATATGTAGAGAGTGATTGTAATAGAGTTATTGCAATAATATAGTTTTTGAGGTTTTCCCTTCTTGATAAGGTTTAAGAGGTTTCCTCAATTTTATATATTTTTATCTCTCGTATCTCTGTTTCTTGAAAGCCTTAATTCCGGGAGAAACTTTGCTAAAAGTTCCAAAGTACAATTCACCCCCCTCTTGTACGTGTTCCATGGAGTATCAATTGGTATCAGAGCCGGAGCTCACGTAATACAGGATACCTTGTTGAGTAAAGTTCCTGAAGAAGATGGATACACACGAGAAACTCGAAGAAGGTTACTCCACGCAAAGGCCACCAATGTTCAACGGAAAGTTCTATACTTATTGGAAAAATTGTATGGAAATTTCATCAAGGCAGAGAACTATCAAGTCTGGAGGGTTATCGAAGTTGGTGACTTCGAGGTAACAAAAACCAATGCCGAAAACGAGGTAGTTCCTAAACCAATGACTGAATTTTCAAAAGAAGATTTTGAAAAATATGAAATCAATGCTATGGCTGTCAAAATCTTGCATTGTGGTCTTGGACCTTATGAACACAATAGGGTCATGGGGTGTAAGAACGCAAAGCAAATTTGGGATCTCCTTCAAATCACTCATGAAGGAACTAATGAGGTTAAGCGTTCCAAAATTGATCTTTTAATGTCTAAATATGAACATTTTGAAATGCAACCAAAAGAAACAATTCAAGATCTGTTTACACGATTTACTAACGTCACTAATGAATTAGTTTCTCTTGGAAGAATTATTCCCACTGATGAACAGGTTAGAAAAATCCTCAGGAGTATGCCTCAAGATGAACGTTGGAGAACAAAGGTCACTGCCTTGTTTGAAACTAAGGACTTTACCAAGTTCAGTATTGAACAATTGGCAGGATCATTGATGACCCACGAATTGCATCTTGGAACTGCTGTGCCAGAGAGTTCCAAGAATCGAGGCTTGGCTCTTAAAGCTGAAGAAGAGTCAGAACCTGATGAAGAAGAAGCGGCCATGCTAGTAAGGAAAATGAAAAGGTTATACAGGAACTACAAACCTGGAAACCAAAAAGGAAGGAACTCGTTCAAAAAACCAACAAGTTCCAAAACTGAAAATGGCTGCTACAAGTGCGGAGAAACTGATCATCAAATAAGAGACTGTCCTCTTTGGGAAAATGAGAAAGGAAAAGGCAAAGGCAAGGAACTATCCAAAGATAGATACAACAAGTCAACCTTTGCCAAACCTTACTTCAAGAAGGCCATGATTGCTGCGTGGGGAGAAACAGGTTCTGAAGATGAAGATGAACAACCTCATGAAGAGACTGCCAACCTTTGTCTTATGGCAAAAACAAATGAAGATGACAAAATTCCATCTAATGAGGTAAATCCTACTACTCTTCAATCTCTGTCAAAAACCAAATGAGTTATTGTTGGAAACACTAGCTGCTATAAAAAACTTGGAATATTGAAAAGCCAAAGTGATAAGGCTGTGGAACTTAGTAAGAATCATATGGCCTACTTAACTAATGTCAGATCAGATGTACAAAGTAGGTTCTTTGATTTGCTTGACAGGAACACGTTACTTAGTGAGTCCTTTGAAAGAGTTAAAAATGAAAACATTCTGCTTAAAGTTGAACTAAGTCAATACAAGATGCTAAGTTTAAGTCTAGATCCTACAAAATCTACTGAGATAAGTATGGGAATTTTTAATGTTGATCTAGAAAACTTAAACATTGAATTGACTACTGCTAAAGAACAAAATGAGAAGTTAGAAAAGGAACTAGGTATAGCTAAGGCTAAGAAACAGTCCCTTAATATAACTCCTCATTGGGTTACAGATGCTAAAACAAAAAGAACAGAAGGGCTAGGTTTTTCTTACAAGAAAAATCATGTGAAAAATAAAAGATATGTGGATCTACCTAGTGTTAAAGCTTGTTCCTTTTGTGGAAGTGGTAACCATGTTTTAAATGAATGTACTAAGAAGAGAGAAAAGGACGTCAAAAATGAAAATTATGTGAAGAAAATATGGGTTAAGAAAACTGATGTGGTGAAAGAAAAGGAACTCGAGGAAACCCGAGTTCCTACAACTGATCACTGATTTTCATGCAGGTCCTAGTGAGGGGGAACAACTCGTGGTATCTCGACAACGGGTGTTCCAAACACATGACAGGAGACAAATCTAAATTTCTCTCACTAGAGGTCTATAATGAAGGAACTGTGACCTTTGGAGACAACAAGAAAGGTGAAATAATCGTCATCGGAAAAGTAGGAAGGTCAAGTTCCCACTCAATAGACAACGTGTTCTTAGTTGAGGGCTTAATGCACAGTCTGCTAAGTATTTCCCAATTTTGTGATAAGGGAAACTCAGTAAGTTTTACTTCTGAAAATTGTCAAATTGTAAACAATGACAGTGGGAAGGTTATTTTGGAAGGAACTAGGAAAGGGAACACATATACTTTGGATCTCAACCAAGTTCCAAAAGCCAACTTAACCTGCCTAAGTGTCATTGAAGATGATTCACTTCTTTGACATAAAAGATTCGGTCATGCCAGTCTTTCATTGCTTGAAAAATTAAAATCCAAGGAACTTGTGAGAGGGCTTCCTTCAATCAAGTTCATAAAGGATAAATATATTTGATCCCTGTGCCAAAGGAAAACATGTTAGAAGCTCCTTTAAACCTAAGAAAATGGTAAGCACTTCTAAACCACTAGAACTGATTCATATGGACTTGTGTGGTCCTATGAGAATACAAAGTAGAAGTGGAAAAAGATATGTCTTAGTGATTGTTGATGATTATTCTCGTTATACTTGGGTAATTTTTCTAGCAAGTAAAGATGAAACTTTTGATGAATTTGTTGCTTTTGCTAAGATAACACAGAGAACCAGTGGTCATCAATTAATTCATTTAAGGTCGGATCATGGAACTGAATTTGACTATGGCAAGTTTGATGATTTCTGCAAGGAACAAGGTATGGATCATAACTTTTCTGCTCCTAGGACTCCATAACAAAATGGAGTCGTTGAAAGGAAAAATAGAACCTTGGAGGACATGGCGAGAACCATGTTAATTGCCAGTTCCTTACCAAGGAACTTCTGGGCTGAAGCAGTTAATACAGTTTGTTATATAATCAATAGAGTCATGATTAGATCTTTTTTAAATAAGACACCTTATGAGCTTTTGAAAGGAAATAAACCTAATATTTCTTATTTTAGAATTTTTGGGTGTAAGTGCTTTGTTCACAATAATGGAAAAAGGAACTTAGGAAAATTTGATGAAAGAAGTGATGAGGCAGTCTTCTTAGGATATGCCTTAAACATTAAAGCTTATAGAGTTTATAACAAACGCACTATGTGTGTAGAAGAGAGTGTGCATATTATTTTTGATGAAACTGACAAAGTGGACGTAGTTCAGGAACAAGAAGATTTCGAAATCGGTCTAACTCATTTTTCAGATAAAGATGAAGAAATCTCTCCAACAAGGCCAAGCAACATTGTTGATGTGCCTAGAAACCAAGAAGCAGAAGTAAATGAAGAAGTTCCTGTAGCAGAGGAACTAGAAGAAACTGAAGCAGTTCCAAATGAGCAGGATGAACAGCAGGAATAGGAGGATCAAGGAACTGAGGTGACCGAACCTCAATTAGAAACAGTTCCTGTAGCAGATTTCCATCCTAAACCATGGAAACATCAAAGTTCTCATCCAATGGATCTGATTATCAGCAACATTCGAAAAGGAACTCAGACAAGATCTCAACTAAGGAACTTCTGTGCTTTCCAAGTGTTCCTATCCATAATCGAGCCAAGGAACCACACTGAAGCATTACAAGATGCTGACTGGATTACTGCCATGCAAGATGAACTTAATGAGTTTAAGAGAAACAAGGTGTGGCATTTGGAACCCAATCCAAAGAATCAAAAGGTAATTGGTCTCAAATGGGTTTTCCGTAACAAGCTCGATGAATATGGAACTATCGTAAGGAACAAAGCAAGGTTGGTTGTCAAAGGTACAATCAA
Source organism: Beta lomatogona (assembly GCA_947646795.1). Classification (NCBI taxonomy): domain Eukaryota; kingdom Viridiplantae; phylum Streptophyta; class Magnoliopsida; order Caryophyllales; family Amaranthaceae; genus Beta; species Beta lomatogona. Next base: position 107,377 of record CANSNZ010000239.1, read on the forward strand.
CAGAAAGGTATAGATTTCGAAGAATCTTTTGCTTCTGTTGCTAGATTAGAAGCCATAAGAATCTTAATTGCTTTTGCTTCTTTCATGGGTTTCAAATTGTACCAAATGGACGTCAAATGTGCTTTCTTAAATGGTTATTTAGAGGAAGACGTCTATGTGGAACAACCTCCTGGATTTATCGACTCTAATCTTCCTGACCATATCTATAAGCTTGATAAAGCTCTCTATGGACTTAAACAAGCTCCTAGATCATGGTACGAAAGATTATCGAAGTTTCTTTTGCAAAATGATTTCAAACGAGGAAAAATTGATAAAACTTTGTTTTTGAATTCAAAAGGAACTGATCTTTTAGTAGTACAAATTTATGTTGATGATATATTATTTGGTGCTACTAATGAAGTTATGTGCAAGGATTTTGCAGATTTAATGAGCAGTGAGTTTGAGATGAGTATGATGGGGGAACTTAACTTCTTTCTTGGTCTACAGATAAAACAAAATGAGAAAGGAATTATGATTCACCAACAAAAACATGTCAAGGAACTCCTCAAGATATATGACTTTGAATCTGCTAAAGTGAATCACACTTCTATGGGAACATCCACTAGATTAGATGAAGATCCCAAAGGAAAAAGTGTTAATCAAACAAAGTATAGAGGAATGATTGGATCATTGTTATATCTAACTGCTAGTAGACCTGACATTTCTTTCAGTGTAGGTTTATGTGCCAGGTTCCAATCAAACCCAAAGGAGTCACATATGACTACTGTGAAAAGGATACTAAGGTATCTTCGAGGAACAGACGATCTATATTTGTTCTATCCTAGAGATGGTGCTTTTGATTTAAAGGGCTTTGCTGATGCTGATTATGATGGAGATTTGGTAAATAGAAAAAGCACTTCAGGTATGGTTCAATTTTTGGGTTCCTGCATGGTTTCTTGGAGTTCCAAGAAACAGAATATTGTTGCTCTATCCACTGTTGAGGCTGAGTATATAGCTGCTGCTAGGGCTGTTCACAGAGGTGAGTCGGACCGGAATTTGGTCCGGACCAGGCCGGTCCGGAGATTTCGGTCCGGTCCCCGGTCCATGGAAAATGACGATTCCGAGTTTCCGGTCCGGTCCAGTCCAAACCCGGAAAATTCCGGTCCGGACCGAAAATCCGGAATCTTAGTATTTTAAAAATTTAAAAAAAAATCTGCCAACCCATATAAGTCATAAGCTCATAACCCATTTACCCATCCTGACTAAATGACTAAAATCCTCTCCCATCCCTAAAGAAACCCTACATCACTCAAACAATCCTTCTCTCTCACGCGGGTCACGCCGACCACAGCCGCCGCCGCCGTGTTCTTTCGTTCCCCTTCTCATCGGTAAGTTTATGTTCTTTTTTGTTGTTTTTCAGTTTTCGAATTCTTCAAGTTTGTGTTCGATTTTTCGCCCTTTTATCTTTATATTTTCAGTTTTTTTTTTTTGTTTCTCTTTTTAATAGTATAATTTATTTTTCGTTTTGTGTTTATACTTATAATTTAGACTTCAAGTTGTGATTTGTGAATTGTGATTCTGAGTTTTCTCCATTTCGTTTATCTTTTTGTTTTCAGTTTTTTCTTCGATTTTTAGTCCCTTCGAAGCTGCTATTTCACCTTTGTTAAGTATAAATTTTGATTGCTACCTGCATACATAATATGACTGATAAACAAGTGCGTTGATAATTTGAAAGATTTTAATGAAGTTTGATAAGTGAGTTAAAGTTTAGCAGGCAATAATCGGAGATATTAGAGTGAATGAGGTGGGTCCTTAACTTAATCGAAGTATGTAAGTACTCTGCCTAAATTGTATGAGTTCAAGATCAAAGTTTGACAAGCTTTTTTTTTTGACGGAAGAAATTTGGGAAACTGGGCAACTATCAAAGAAATCCTTTTAATAGAGTGAATGAGGTGGGTTATTATAACTTCTTCGAGAGTTAAAAGAAGTTGAGAAAGGTGATTATAGTTTATAAATGTTGTTATTTTGTATTGTAAACTTGCAAGTGTAACTTGTAAATGTATTATTTTGATATTAATTATTTTTTCCCTTCTTATTGACAGCGTCAAAATGAGCTTTTGGATGATATGGACGACGTTGTATTTGTGGACTATTTGATATGAAATATTTAGTTAATATTTATGTTAAATACTTGTATTTGATTTTATGTTTGAAAATTGTATTTTGATGAAGTTAGAAGACTATTTGCATATCTGTTTCATATAACATATATCCAAAACAGGTCCAAATAGATTATTTAGAAGCCCAATTTTTTTTTTGAAAATCAGGTCCGGTCCCCGGTCCGAGATTTTCCACAAATTCGGTCCGCCGGTCCAGTCGGGTCCGTTCCGGTCCGGTCCGGTCCTAGACCGGTGAACAGCCCTAGCTGCTGCATGTTGCTCACAACTACTTTGGATAAAGCAACAGTTGAGAGACTTTGGCATAATATATGATTGTGTTCCCATTTATTGTGATAATACTAGTGCCATTTGTATTTCCAAAGATCCAGTTCATCATTCTCGAGTCAAACACATCCATATAAGGCATCATTTTTCAAAGGATACTGTGGAAAAAGGTTTAATCAAATTAGTTTTTTGTGAAACTGAAAATCAAATAGCCGATATTTTGACTAAGCCTTTAAACAGGGAGAAACATGAGAAAATGAGACTGGAACTTGGAATGATCAAGTTGAGATGACTGCCTATGAGATCCCCCCAAGGTAAACAATGATAGATTAATACATGGCATTGTTATTCCAACACAATTAATTATGTGAAAACATATTCTAAGTTTTCCATTATAGAAACTCATTTTCACTCATAACTTGTGCTAGGTAAGCAACTTCTTCTTATTTTAGTTATATGTTATACAAAACTAAGCAAGTTTTTTTTTTCTGTATATATGTTTCTCCTCTTCAAATTTCTATCTTTTCTTTTTCTAAATCTTATTTGTCATATGTTATCTTCTTTTCATTTTTTTATTATTTTTTTCTCTCAATTTTTTTTCTTCCCCACGTTTTCTTTTATTTTTTTCTTCTTGATTTTTTTCCCTCCTTCTACACGGTTAAGGAGATATTTTTTTTCCACTCCTAAATTCACTCCATCACTCCCTTTTTATCTCACCCACATTTACTCTTTTTATTATTTTTATTTTTACCACATACATGTTCCAACTTTATTAAGTGATAAAAAATTAAACCCCTCTCTCTCTCCTTCATCCCCCCTACACGCCTAACCCCAACTAATACCACCTCTTCATCTTCCTCAAAGAAACTCAAGATTCATCCTCCCTTCCAAAATTTTCTCTTTTTAAATCACCATGGTTATCACAAGCCTTAACACAGATCTTCTATCCCACAAAAGAAAAAGAGACCCTTCATCTCCAATTCTCATGGAAACTTCACCATCACAAAATCCCTCACCACTCCAAATTGAACCACCACCCCTCGCCATAACCGTCGGTGAGGTCTCCGTTCAGTCGCCCGGCCAAAAACGACTCCCGACGTACTGGCATCTGATGTGCCTGCTCGCTCGCCAGTCGCGGCTGCCTCGGCGAAGGCACCCGACGATATTGTTTCGTCGCCCAAGCTCTCTCGCAACAAGAAGCGCAAAACGGCCGAGGGTGCGAAATCCGAGCCAAATTTTTCGGCGGTGAAAGAAAAGGGTCCGAAAATTTCTGCATTTGATATTAAATCAAAACTTCTCACGCAAGGGTTTGCTATCAATTATGGGTGGTGCAAATCAGAAAAACTTGAAGAATTGGTGGAAATTCTTGATCTTCAACAGTGGGTAAATCTTTTTGATACTCATGCTCGTCTTCCCATTTATCCTTTAGCTATGCATGAGTTTTGTAAGAATTTCTCTTGTGAAAATCTGGTTTGCACTAGTGAAGTGAATGGTACTGCCATATCGTATAATGTTGAATATTTGGGAAATCTTTTTGGTGTTCCTGATGAAGGATTTGATGAATATGTTAAAGGAGAGATGAAAGTGAGGATTAATAACCTTGAGAGTGCCGAAATTGTAAGGAAAATAGGGGGAAACTATGACAAATCTTCCACCATAAAACATAAATTTCTCTCCCCTTTGCAAAAACTGTTGTTCAATGTAGTTTGGAGAGGTGTAGTTCCTCGTACACAAAAGAGGGATGATGTCAACTTATTTGATGCATGTTTAATTTACAGCCTTGAAAATCATGTTCCTATCAATTTTCCTCTTTTAATGATTAAACATCTAGCCCACTGCATTCCTGGAAAGTTGAGAGTTGGCTATGGTTCCCTCCTCACTGCCATTTTTAGGAACCAAGCAGTTGACCTTAGTTCCTATGAGGAACATGTGGTTTCTAATGCCCAAATCTTACAAAAAGGGTTTCTCTCTAAGTTGAATCTGGAAGTGGTTGATAAGTGTGTTAGGTTTCTCAAGGAAAAAGTGGAAGAAGTGGGTACTTCTGATAAAGAAGAAGAAGAGAGAGAAAAGAGGCACGTTTCTGTGTCAAAGAGGAAAAGTGTTCGCATAGCTAAGAAATCTCAATCCTCTGTTTTCATGGATATAAGTGATGAGGAAGATACTGATGTTATCTTGGAGGTTCAGGGAGGAGAGGAACAGTTGGGTTCTCCTAGGAACACCACTTCAGTTCCTGTGAGTTCACCTTCTGTTCCTAAGAAGAAAGGAACTTTGAAAAGTTCAGTTCCTCATGGCTCAGGAACAGTTCCTGCGAGTGTACCCTCCGGTTTTGCAGGTTTCTCTGGGTTCCCTGGGTTTGGTTCGGAAACTACAAAGGATGAGCAAATCAAGGAACTCCAAGCTACTGTTTCTCAGATGAAGGAACTACAAGAAGGAACTGTTTCTAAGATCAAGTTCCTGCAGGAACAGGTGGGCTCTATGGTTTCTCTGGTCAAGGAACTGCAAGCCTCATTTCATAGTTTCTCTGCTCATACCTCCTCCTCTCATGCTACTTTGCTCCAAAAGATTGATGACCTCACCATTGAAGTAGTTCAAGAAACCTCGGAGCCAAATGATGCTTAGCTTTTTCTCTTCTAGCCTCCTGTTTCTCTCTTTTGTCACTATGTTGGTTTTTGTTGGAACAGTTTAAATTTTTTCTCTTTCTTTTTCATTTTGGTTTGCATCACTTTTTGTGGGTGTTTCTCTTTTGGCCTTTCCCAAAAACTTGTTATGTTATGTATTCCTATGACTATCATAATTAGTTGTTGTTTCAGTTGCTTCATAACTTGTGTGACATATGTTTTTGTTTTGGATTTACTTGTTTCTACCCACTTTCATAGTTGGGTGCTGTGTTTTGGAATATCTCTGCCTGTGTTGTCCTCTTTTTGTTAATGCCAACAGGGGGAAAATCATTGCAAACATCTTAAGGCGGTTACACCATTGTTCCATACCTCATAAACTCTCGTCTCCTGTGAAAATTAAAAATTCGTAAATTTTATTTCTTTTTGTTTGTTGGGGATTACATCATGAAGTATTCATTTATGTTTATATATTTTGTTGTGAAAAATTTGCTTGTGTTGTCATCACCAAAGAGGGGGAATATGGTTGACCCTTAGTTTTGGATAATGACTGCATTGCAAAATTCCTGACATATTGGTTTGTTTGATAAATAGTGTTTTAGTTTCGGAGTAGAAACTTGATTGTCTAAGTGAGTTCCAGGGTTGGAATCTTGGATGGCGTGACACTTATAATCAAGACAAAGTAATATATACACAACAACAAGATTTAATTTACAAAATGATGTTTTATGATTCAAGTTCCTGATCACAGTTCCTCAAGGAACTGTCTGCTGTTCCTGAGCTGAGACGAATGATCTTCAGAGTTGAAGATTGAAAGAGATGGCGTAACTTCTAAGTCCAAGAGTCTGTACTTAGGATTTATGTAAGTAAATTATATTGCTTAAGATTAGGGAATTAAATGGAACTTATTAAATGCAACAAGTGGTTTTGAAAAATATTTAATTGAGAGTTTTTAGGAAATATTGTAAATAAATAAAATAGTTTTTATTTCCTAAATAAAAATCTTTTTTAATTACTGAGCAAGTAAAAATAAATTTCCTAAGTTAACTCCTTGTTTTTCTCAACTACTAAACCACTTACTATTAGTTAGTTTGAACATGTCTTTGCTTGTTCCTCAAGAAGTGTGAACGTGGGAAAATAATTCTACGTGGGTTACTGCTTCACACTTAGTGGAGGAATAAGTGGAACTAACATGAGAAGACTTCACTATAAAAGGAGAAGTCTCTCTCGTTACAAACTACCAACTGAAAACGTATTGTCTAAGTCTAAATCTTAAGAGTTTTCATAAAAAGTCAGTTGCATTCAATAAGTGTTCCAAAGTTCCTTAAATATCTAAGTTCAATATATTTACTAGTGTGTTTCTCATTTTGAGTTGTAATTTGGGGATCAAGGGTTGAGTGAATCTTGTAAAGACTTAGAGTTAAGTCAGTGAGTGTAGGCTTCGGAGTAGAAGCAATAGAGAGAAGAGTTCCAATAATCAAAGGGGATTATTGTGGGAACTTGAGTTCGAAAGGAACTCGAGTTGTAGAGAGTGATTGTAATAGAGTTATTGCAATAATATAGTTTTTGAGGTTTTCCCTTCTTGATAAGGTTCAAGAAGTTTCCTCAATTTTATATATTTCTATCTCTCGTATCTCTGTTTCATGAAAGCCTTAATTCCGAGAGAAACTTTGCTAAAAGTTCCAAAGTATAATTCACCCCCCCTCTTGTACGTGTTCCATTGGAGTATCAAAAGTGGAATATTTTTGACCAGATACGGCGCGCAGATATTGCTGCAGTTTCTGTCAGAAAGCACAGCAATATCGCGGCGCCAGATCTCAGAAAAAAAACACGGGATTTTTTTTCTGCCTTCACTGTTTCTCTCTCGACTCTCTCTCTACTCTGACACTCTCTCTCTCTCTCTCTCTCTACTCTCACACTCTCTCACTCTCTTACAACTTCTGGCGAAAAGGTTCCATTTTCCGGCGAAAAGGTTCCATTTTCCGGCGAAAAGGTTCCATTTTCCGGCGAAAAGGTTTCGGTTTCCGGCGACAAGGGTCACATTACTCGCGTTTTTCCGGCGATAAGGGTTTTTTCGCCCCTCTCCTCTGCTTCTTGCTTGGTTGGTTCGGTTTTTCGCCCCTCATCTCCGCTTCTTGCTTGGTTGGTTTGGTTTTTCGCCGCTCTCCTCCGCCACTTTCGTACTTCACCGCCGGCGCCACCCTCTCCTTGTCATATTAGGTTAGTTTTTCATATATTTTTTTTTTAATTTTGTTGTTTTCTTAATTAGTAGTGTTTCAATGGATAATTTGGCTTAAATAGTAGTTTAAAATGCTTAGTATAAAGTATATATATGATTAGTTATAAGATTTGAGGATTAAAAACTGATTTTGTGATGATTTTGCTTAAGTTTTTGTATGCCCTAAAATGCTATACGGGATTGTTTTTGCTTAATAAGTTCTTGTTATATTTCAAGTGATATGCCTTCATATTGATAGACTCACCAATGGGAGGGGAAGAGAAATCTAAGGAATGGTTTGGTACTTGTTATTTGGTGATAACTTGAAATCGCTTGAATGCGATTGTTGTTTGGTGATGACTTGGAATCGCTTGAATGCGATTGTTTTTATGTACATCATAATGCCTAGATACCCGTTCAAGACTTACTCATTAGGAGTAAGTCTTGAATAGTCCCCGTTTTGGGACTGTTCTTAAACGGAGCTCTGCCGATATTTATGCAGAAAATATTCTGCTTGCTGCATTCTGTTTCTTGCATGAGGAGGTTGGTGGAACATACGTAAATATAAAATAATTTTTTTTATAAAAAAGCAGCAATATACTGTATTTTTTATAATAAAAAATATATATTGCTGCGGTTTTTCCCAAAAACCGCAGCAATATCAATATTTTTTTATTATAGAAATAAAGTATATTGCTGCGGTTTCTGGGAAAAACCACAGCAATATACTTTATTTTTATAATAAAAATATGAATATTGCTGTTGTTTGTCCCATAAACCGCATAAATATGTTGTAATATTGTTGCGCCGTTAATTGCTGCGCTGTCAAAACCGCCGCAATAGGCCACTTAATGACCGCAACAATAAGCATTTATTCTACTAGTGTGTGGTTGTTATATGGGTGCAAAGTTATAAATGATTTGTAGGAATTTAGATGCTTAATGCGGAAAACGAGTATCATATACTCAAACATCTAACACCAAGATCTTTGCATAAATCAACATGAATCTACTAAGAGTATAGAATATACCTCTTGATGCGTGAATTCCTCTTACACCCCGAGCCTTCTAGTGGAGATCCTTTAGAACGTCAAACGTCGTTCCTCTAGTATTGGTCCACGAACAACGTATGCTAGTATGCTAGTACGGAAGAGAGAAAAACTCCCTTGCTTTTGAGGTGTGTGAGAGCCGAATGGGGAAAGAGGGAAGAGCAAGGAAAATCAGATTTTCCTCTCTAAAATGATGTAATGTAACCAACACCTTTGTAACCCCCATATCCTTATATAAGGTGGTTACAAAGAGGTGTTTCATGAGGCTTTATTTTGCCTCATAATGTCATACATTATGAGCCTAATAAACTCATGAGTTACAACTCTTCCCACCCATCATAAAACCGCCCAACCCATTTCACAAATGGATTTAAGTAATATCCAAGGGTTGTTATATTGTGTGACCTCATAGGACCCAATATATATTAGTAGTTGGCCTAATTATACTAGCCCAACAAACCGCAATTAGCTTCTAGCAAAACGTTGCGGTCACCTAATATTATTGAATATATTATCTCCATAATTTGTCCATATACATTTAGTTTGTTACACTTGATCGAGGACAAAATCCTTCAATCTCCCACTTGTTTAAGAACAAGTGTGTAACCTTCAAACTCCTTAAGTCACTTAATGTCTAACTTGATGACATGGCAACATCATATGCAAACCATACCAATTTTCAAGTTGTTTCTTGAAATCCGGGTTCGAACTGTCGAAACAAATGATTAACTCCTTAATCTATTTGAGCACGGCCATGCATTTTCAGTTCTCGCTCTTCAAGAGACCAGACAACAATCCTAACTTTTAGAAGGACTTTATCCAGTCTTCTATAATCAAAACTCACACTCAATCCATAGCAGTTCTGATCACTGCCTTTATAGCCTCTTTTTACGGCACGACGTTTTGCAGTGTCAAAAACATACTAATCCTTAAGTAAGAATAGTGTCATACTCATGTCTAAGGAATCCACTAAATATATTAATGAGATTCTCATAAACCTTTTAGAGAACTCCCACTAGGTCTGCCCAACGTGTATCAACTATACACGCCTATGCAAATGACTTGACATCTCTATGTCCCCATAGCCCATGAAACTGCGCTATCAATCAACTTGCAATCTAGTCCATGAAACAGAATCATTTACGTTCAATTTTAATGATTCGAACTAGGGACCAAGGTATATCATAACTCCTGTTCACTGGATAGGGTTTCATTTGTCAAATCTCATATTTGACAATCCTATCAAACGTTATAAAATACTTTGAACGTTTTATTTAACACTAAACCAAGATTAAACAAGAACATAACCTTTTATTGATAAACATAACCAAACATATCACAAGAGTAACTACAACTGTGAACTAATTAAAAGTAAATAATACACAATCAAAACCACTCTCCTACATGCTTAAGCCCTATAGCCCTAGTATGATGCTCATGCTTAGGCTGAGGCAATGGTTTAGTCAAAGGATCAGCGACATTGCTATCCGTATGAACTTTGCTAACTATTACATCTTTTCTCTCAACGATTTCTCGAATGAGATGAAACTTCCTAAGTACATGTTTACACCTTTGATGTGATCTTGGTTCCTTAGACTGAGCTATGGCACCATTGTTATCACAATGTAAAACAATACCATCTCCAACACTAGGCACTACTCCTAGATCCAGAATGAACTTCTTCATCCAAACGGTTTCCTTTGCTGCATCTGCCGCAGCAATGTACTCAGCTTATGTTGTAGAATCAGCGACAGTACTTTGCTTTGAACTTTTCCAGCTCACCACCCCTCCATTTAGATAAAAGATGAAACCAGATTGGGATCGAAAATCATCTTTGTCAGTTTGGAAGCTTGCATCTGTGTAACCCCTCAACAATTAACTTACTTTCACTTCCATACACTAAGAAATTATCCTTAGTCCTTCTTAAGTACTTTAGGATATTCTTAGCTGCACTCCAGTGTGCGTCACCTGAATTTGATTGGAATCTGCTACACATGCTCAAGGCATATGAAACATCTGGGCGAGTACAAATCATGGAGTACATAATGGACCCTATAGCTGACGCATAAGGAACATTACTCATTCGCTTAATCTCATCGGGTCCAGAAGGACACTGAGTCTTGCTAAGCGACACACCATGTTGCATGGGTAGAAAACCTCTCTTAGAGTTTTCCATATTGAACATAGTAACGATCTTATCTATATAAGTTCGTTGGCTAAGTCCAATCATCTTCTTAGACCTATCCCTATAGATCTTGATCCCCAAAATGTACTCAGCGTTTCCAAGGTCTTTCATAGAGAAACAACTCTTCAACCATTCCTTGACTGACTCAAGTATGGGAATGTCGTTTCCTATGAGAAGTATATCATTTACATACAAGACCAAGAAGACTATGGTACTCCCACTTTCCTTCTTGTAAACACAAGACTCTTCTCCGTTTTTGAGAAAACCAAACTGTTTGATTGCCTCATCAAAACGAAGATTCCAACTCCGGGATGCTTGCTTCAATCCATAATGGACTTTTGAAACTTACATACCCTCCTAGGATATTCTGGATCCACAAAACCTTCTGGTTGTGTCATATACACATCCTCTTTTAAGAACCCGTTTAAGAAAGCAGTTTTGACATCCATTTGCCAAATCTCATAATCATAAAAGGCAGCGATAGCTAGGAGTATCCGAATGGACTTAAGCATTGCTACTGGTGAAAAAGTTTCATCATAGTCTATACCATGAACTTGCTTGAACCCTTTTACAACCAGCCTTGCTTTGTAAACTTGAATGTTACAATCCTTGTCTGTTGTCACTTTGAAAGCCCATTTGCAACCAATAGGTGTAACCCCATCGGGCAAATTCATCAAGTCCCATACTTGATTTTCTGACATAGATGGCATTTCGGACCTCATGGCTTCAAGCCATTTTTCGGAGTCTTCACTCATCAAGGCTTGCTTGTAAGTTGTAGGTTCCTCAAATTCTAAGATCATTATCTCAGAACTTTCGGTTAACAAGAAATCAACAAACTTTTTGTTTGGTATTCTTGATCTACTAGTCCTACGAGGGGCTGCAACAGGAGAAATTTTCTTCTCAACAATTTGAGAATTTTCGTACGAATTAGATTCGAGTGGGACAGTATGAGGTTCATGTACAGGATGCACATCCTCCAACACTTGGTCAGTTATGGGAGAAGATTGCTCCAAAGGAGGAACTACTTCAAGCTCCATAGCTGGCACTTGTGCTTCTGACTCTAACATAGGTTGAACTATGTCCATTTGTTGCTTTTCTCGAACCTCTTCGAGAAATGTATTACTCCCACTTGCCTTTTTGGAAATAAAATCTTTTTCCAAAAAGACACCACGTTAAGCAACAAACACTTTGCCCTCAGTTCGATGGTAGAAGTAATAGCCCTTGGTTTCTTTGGGATAACCCACAAAGAAACACTTACCTGATTTAGGGGCGAGTTTATCTGAAAGTAAACATTTTACATAAACCTCACAACCCCAAATACGTAGAAAAGACAAACTTGGAACTTTTTCACTCCATAGCTCATATGGAGTCTTTTCTACTGCCTTTGATGGAGTTCTATTAAGTGTGAAAGTAGCAGTTTTGAGAGCATATCCCCAGAAGTATATGGGAAGATCAGCAAAACTCATCATAAACCGAACCATATCAAGTAGAGTTCGGTTCCTCCTTTCGGATACACCATTCAACTGAGGTGTTCCAGGTGGAGTTAGTTGTGAAAGAATTCCACAACTCTTCAAGTGATCACTAAACTCTTGGCTCAAATATTCACCACCACGATCGGATCGTAGGGCTTTGATTGTTTTGCCAAGCTGGTTTTGGACTTCATTCTGGAATTCTTTGAACTTTTCAAATGATTCCGACTTATGCTTCATTAAATAGACATATCCATATCTACTTAAATCGTCAGTAAAAGTAATGTAGTACCCAAACCCTCCCCTAGCTTTTGTGCTCATTGGTCCACACACATCAGTATGTATTAGGCCCTATAGATCACTGGCCCTTTCACTCTTTCCAGTAAAAGGTGACTTTGTCATTTTACCCATTAAACATGATTCACACACATCAAATGGCTCAAAGTCAAAAGATGTTAGAAGTCCATCTTTATGTAACTTCTGAATGCGTTTCGCGTTTATATGTCCTAAACGATAATGCCATAAGTAAGTAGGATTAGTATCGCTTGATCTATGTTTTTTGTTGTCTATGTTAAGGACATCTTTGTCTAAATCTAGGAAATATAGACCATTAGACCTTTTAGCAGTGGCATAAAACATTGAATTCAAATAAACAGAGAAACAACCTTTCTCAATTGTAAATGAAAACCCTTCATTATCCAAAACAGGAATAGAAATAGTGTTTTTGGTAATAACAGGAACATAATAACAGTTATTAAGCTCTAATATTAAACCGAAAGGCAAAGGTAGACTATAAGTCCCAACTACAACGGCCGCAACTCTTGCACCATTTCCAACGCGCTGTTCTACCTCCCCTTTAGCCAAGGTTCTACTCCATCTTAGTCCCTGCACATTCGAAATAATGTGAGAAACACAACCGGTATCAAATACCCAAGAAGTAGATGTTGCTAAATTAATGTCAATGACATAGATACCTGAAGAAGAAGCCCCATACTTCTTATCCTTCAGATACTTCGGGCAGTTACGCTTCCAATGACCCATTTGATCACAATAGAAGCACTTGGCATTTGCGGCAACCTTTGGCTTTGCCTTTGCCTGTGGCTTATCAGCAGTCTTAGTGGCAACTTGCTTGCCCTTGTCTTTCTTTTTCTTGCCAGCCCATTCCTTCTTAAAACCCTTTCCCTTTTGAACCACAAGAACTTCCTTCTTAGGTGCAACATAGATGTTTTGCTCGGCAGTCATGAGCATCCCATGTAACTCAGCAAGGGTTTTCGACACCCCATTCATATTGAAGTTCAACCTAAACTGGTTGAAGCCTTCATGAAGTGAGTGTAGTATGATGTCAGTAGCCAACTCTTGGCTATAAGGAAAGCCCAACCTCTCCATTGCCTCGAAATAGCCAATCATTTCGAAGACATGAGTGGCGACCGGCTTGCCTTCGACTAACGCACACTCAAGAATAGCCTCGTGAGTTTCATACCTCTCTATCCTAGCTTGTTACTGAAACATGGTTTTCATCTGTCGGATAATACTGTAGGCATCCAAGCTTGCAAACCTCATTTGAAGGCTTGGTTCCATAGCCGCGAGCATAAGGCAAGTAACAATTACTGACCTTTCTGCAACGGCCTTATGGGCCGCCTTTTCGGCTTCAGTAGAGGTGGTTTCAAGAACATCCTCTCGACCTTCGGATCTAAGAACTATTCTTAAATTCCTTTCCCAATCAAGGAAGTTATTCCCGTTCAACTTATCCTTCTCAAGGATTGAACGTAAGTTAAAAGGTGAATTATTGTTCGTTACTAGACATGATATCTACATAGAAGATGCAAAAGTAATAAGTATGTTTATCATAATAGCTTTTAACAAATTTTAAACACTTTAAAATAAAAGCTATGCACTTTACCAATTTTCAATGTGTCCCCTTTTTGAATCAAGTGATTCTAAGATCCTATCAAACATGACTTATAAGTGGATAGACCTGGCAATCGGACCAATCGGATCGGATTCGGACCAGACCAATTCAGATCAGACCGTTTTCGGATCAAGTTACATTCGGACCGGGATCGGACCGGACCGTTTCGGATTGGGTCATCGTTCGGACTATTATTTCGGGTCGGGTCGGGTCGGGTTTCGGATCGGATCAGCTTTCGGCTTATGGTTTCAGATCATCGGATCGGATTTCGGATTGGACAAGAAATATTTTGAACTTTTTTAGTAGGGTAAGAGTTGTCCTATGTAAATAAATTTTATTCTATACTAATCTTTTGAGTTATTAATTATTCTATTAGTAGCCCTTTAATTGAATATTAATTGTTTAGTAGTTAGTACTCCCTACATTTTTTAAAATTATTCCGTCTAACTATTTGAGTATTCGTTACATATACTTACATAAAATTCTTCCAAAGTTTTGCACCAGTGGCCAATGATAATTTTTTATTATAAAAAAACGGGTAAGTTTCGGGTACTTCAGATTAAAGCCTAATCGAAACCAATAATTTCGGATCGGTTTACCTTCGGGTCGGATCGGTTTCGGATCGGGTGAGACCATATCGGAACACTCGGATTCGGATGAGTTTCGGATCAAGATTATTTCGGACCGGATTCGGACCAGACCGGACCGGACCGTTTCGGATTCGGATCAAGGTTCGGACCGTCTGGTTCGGACCCATATCGGACCACGGATCGGATATTTCGGACCGAATTTTCGGATCAGGACCAACTTTGCCAGGTCTATAAGTAGACTTTGGCCTCAACTTAGAACCAAATTTAAAAGGTAAGTAAACTCCTTTACCAATTACAACAATTGTAATTCTTAGTTGATGGGTGATTGCTAAGGTGATCAAAGATCCCAGGTAAGGAAGGTACCCACAACGTCGGGGAGAGCCTTCCTAATCCTAGACAGAACTTGTCACCCAACCACAAAAACCCAATCCTTTGCTTCAAAATCCAAAACCGTTTTGATGATTTTGTTGGGCCAAACCAAACTAAACATGCAAATTTCGGAAATTTACTCTACTTAGCCCAAGATTGGAAGTAACACTCTGCTTTGGCAGAACCTATTACTAACGATCAAGGTTTTAGTAGATGTTTATTTGGAATAACAATTACCCAATATTAGCTTTAGGGACCTAAGTAAATTATTATGTGATTTAATTACTAGTGAACTCATTGCAAAAATAAATCACACGCATAATAAAACTTAGAAAGCATTTAAAAGCAATATTTAAATGCATAAAATAAAACATGATCCTAGTATGGCCCCTAACCCTAAAGACTACTCTTTAAGGCCTCCATCCTTGAATCACCTTGGATCTCCATCCTTATGCTCCATGGAAATGAAAACATCGGATCTCCATCCTTGAAACGCTTCAACTTGAATAATTTTTGAAATTTAAACTAATATTACAAAAATACCAACGATGTATAGATCGTATTTAAATTATAAAAATACATTAACGATACGCAGATCATATTTTCTATCCAAGTTTGGGCCATACTAGTCACCGATGCATTCATAATATCATATATATATATATATAAAACATGCATTTTAATCAACTATTAAAAATAATTATTATGCTTGAACAACTTTAAAACATAATAGCACCATCTAGATTTAATCTGATATTAAATCAAATGGTTAGTACCTTAAGACAAATTTCAATCATATTAGAATTTATCTCCCAAGGGCTTTAAAATATTAATCTAACAAATTTAATCAACTATTAAATTTAAAGAAAAATACATAAGCACTCTAAGGCACCACATATATTTTAATCATATTAAAATATAAAAAACATAGCATGATATTTAATCACAAATACTAGCATGAAAGAATTAATCAACTTATTAAAACTAACATCCTAACATAAAATTAAATATCATAAAATGAAACTCCCACCATAATTTTAATTCATTTAAGCATTAGCATATGATACCATGCATAATAACTACTTTTTTATTTTGACGTTTGCATGCCTTATTCTCCTTAAATATCTTTCTTACATATTAGTAAAAATTATAATATTGAATATTAATAAACTACTCATCGAGACAAATCAAAAAAAACCCAAAAATATTTTTTTTTATTAAAAAAAAAAAAAAAAAAAAATTTAATACAAGATTCAAGTGAGAAACATAATAACTACTTAATATGCATTAAGGGATAAACGGATTAAACGTTTTAATCCGTTGGAAACAACGAGCCATTGATGCCAGAGCACTGCTCGTGACCCGCGAGCTAGGTCGCGACCCGCGACCAACGTCACGACCCGCGACCAACGTCGCGACCCGCGAGCTAGGTCGCGACTCGCGACCAACGTCGCCACCCGCGATGGTCGTCGCGGCCTTCGAGAAGCTTCCTGCTTCCTCTTTTCCGATCTCAATTCAAGTAATTTTAATCAAAATACGTATGATTTTCTTTATACATTACATGTTTACGTATAAATAAATCATACTTGGCCTCAAATTCAAGAATTCATGCCATGAAATTATACATAATCAAATTAAGCATAAAAAAACTCAAAGCATGCAATTCATGAACATATATATATACATCATATTCTAATTAACAACTTAATTAAAACATGAAACAATATAACAATATATATATATATATACATGTATCGAAAAATGTATAAACAACTTCTATACTCCCACTAGATTAAAATCCGATTTTAATCATGCAAACAATATCCTCATGCTAATAGCCTCCCCTAAACGAATTAAAATGAAGGAAAACATGCATCAACATGATCATATTAATCTATGCAATAGGCTAACTGATACCACTGTAGGAATTTAGATGCTTAATGCGGAAAACGAGTATCATATACTCAAACATCTAACAGCAAGATCTTTGCATAAATCAACATGAATCTACTAAGAGTATAGAATATACCTCTTTATGCGTGAATTCCTCTTACATCCCGAGCCTTCTAGTGGAGATTCTTTATAACGTCAAACGTCGTTCCTCTAGTATTGGTCCACGAACAACGTATGCTAGTATGCTAGTACGGAAGAGAGAAAAACTCCCTTGCTTTTGAGGTGTGTGAGAGCCGAATGGGGAAAGAGGGAAGAGCAAGGAAAATCAGATTTTCCTCTTTAAAATGATGTAATGTTACCAACACCTTTATAACCCCCATATCATTATATAAGGTGGTTACAAAGAGGTGTTTCATGAGGCTTTATTTTGCCTCATAATGTCATACATTATGAGCCTAATAAACTCACGAGTTACAACTCTTCCCACCCATCATAAAACCGCCCAACCCATTTCACAAATAGATTTTGGGTAATATCCAAGGGTTGTCATTTTGTATGACCTCATAGGACCCAATATATATTAGTAGTTGGCCTACTTATACTAGCCCAACAAACCGCAATTAGCTTCTAGCAAAACGTTGCGGTCACCTAATATTATTGAATATATTATCTCCATCATTTGTCCGTATACATTTAGTTTGTTACACTTGATCGAGGACAAAATCCTTCATGATTATGGGTTGATCGAGGTTGGGAGTTGTATAGACTATAGCCACTGTTGGGTGTTTGTGGGTTGCTTCGTGAGAGCTATTTTGGCCTCTTGATTCACGCTGATGCTCATGGGTCATTGTTGGCTGTTGTTAAGTACTGTATTGTCAAGCTGTAATCTTTATATTATTATTAGTTCCAGACTTTTTTTATTTATCAAGTTGTGTTATGTATGTTAGGAGTTTGAGGGAATGCTCGATCATGTTGTTCTTAGTTAAGCTACGTGTGGGTAAAGTAATGATATTTGCTACTGGTTTCATAAGGTTTCAAAGTATTAGTCTTTTTTTTTTTTTTGTTATATTTAGTCTTTTTTTTTCTTTTTTGTTGCTGTATTTCTTTTGTAGATGTGGCCGGATTTGATAAAAAAATCGAAAGAAGGAGGGCTCGATGCAATCGAAACTTACGTGTTTTGGAATGCCCACGAATCTGTTCGTAGGCAATATGATTTTACTGGTAAAAATGACCTTTTAAGGTTCTTAAAGACCGTTCAAGATGCTGGACTCTATGTTATTCTTCGTATTGGTCCATACACCTGTGCTGAATGGAATTATGGGTATATTTTCTTTATAAATTTTCATGTTTGGAAAGTAGCATACAATGGATGGAGATTCTCTCTAATAACACAAAACTCATACCACGGCTCTAACATATGCTATATTAATATGATTTTGAACAGTGGATTTCCTGTGTGGTTGCACAACATGCCAGGCATTAAGCATCGGACTGCTAATAAAGTGTTTATGGTAATGACACATCTAATCATGTTTTTAAAGTATAACTAGTTATTAGGCCCGGGCTATGCCCCGTGTAAGAAAAAATTTCATTTATTAATATAATACTTTATAATAATAACACTAAATACAACTTAGTCTAGTGGTTAAGACTTTAATATATGTACTTGAGTTGTCAATCCTATACTAAGAATTTTATTTTTTTATTATTATTTGTATAGATGTTACGAAAAAAGAACTTTTTAGCTAAGATATATATGCCTTAATGGTACAGGATGAGATGCAAAATTTCACAACATTGATGGTTAATAAGGTGAAAGATGAGAATCTTTTTGCCACTCAAGGTGGCCCAATTATCCTTGCTCAGGTTTGTTTCTCTAAGCACTAATCCTAAATGCAGGCTTAATCACCCCAAATAATCAACTTAATTAGACGTTATAACAAGTGATTTTTATGCAATGTGATCATCACCTGTTATTTTCCCATGATTTGCTTCAATACTGACCTCATTCTCTTTAAGCACACCTTATATAAATCTCTATTTTATTCGCTTCACTTTCTCTTATCACCAAGGAAATTTGCTTAAACATTTACGTTCACTATTTACTTGCTAAAATTGACAAGTATGTAAGGAAAAAAAAAAAGCTAGTGAAATTGGTTGAAAAAACTGGTAACAAGTACAAGAGAAGAAGATTTTCGTTGTCGAGAAAAAAGAAGAAAGAAGATAATGAAGAGATCAATTGCTTTAGGAGTTTTCTTCATTGTTCTCCTCGTCTTGCCTAATATCATCTTTTCTAGACACATTAATAGAGCTTGTTCTTGTAAGTATATAAAAAAATTCTATTATATTTGCTCAATCAATCAATATCATATCATATAACTAATATATAAAGCAGAGTACAAAAGTCAGCTCACGAGGTTGCGACATTTGGCTTTCTCATTGGACGCCATGTGTCGCGTTCATTAATTGACATGTCATATTTTTTTGAATATAAATAGAGTCCTAAATTGATTAAAATACAAATAGATTTTAGGATAAGAATAAATAGAGTTGGGTTCACAATGAAAATATTAAATATACTAAATTGATTATAACTTTTAATATATAGGTCGTAAAATCATAATTTTTGTACCATTGGGAAGTGTTTAAAAAGTACTTTAAAATAAGATCCATTTATACTATATTTAAAATTTTATATTAAAATAACATATAAAAGGAAATATTGACTATACTAACGTATTAAAGTAACCTAATGCAATTGGAATTAGCAATTCATTTAGAATTAGGGTTAAAGTATTAAAGTAACCTACTGCAATTGGAATTAGGGTTGGATGTCATTTGTCGCACTCATTAATTGTCATTTCATATTATTTTTTGAATATACATAGAGTTCTAAATTGATTAAAATAAAAATAGAGTTTAGGATAAGAATAAATAGAGTGTTATGGGTTCACAATTAAATATAGTAAATTGATTATAACTTTTAATATATAGTTCGTAAAATTACAATTTTTCTACCATTGGAAAGTCTTTAAAGAGTACTTTAAAATAAGATCCATTTATAATATAATTAAAATTTATATTAAAGTAACATATAGTTTCTGCATGATAGAGTGAATGTCTGAATCATATAGTGAGTTTCTGCATGATATAGTGAGTGTCGAAATGATATAGTGAATTGTTAAGAAATGATGTAGTTTATGCATGATATATGAATGATATAGTGAGTTTCTTCATGGCGTATAAATTAGAAACCAACGTCAAGGATAATGACAAAATCATATTATAACTTTTAGTTGTTCTATATCAGACAAAAATAACGACAAAAAATAAGGGTGTAAATATTTAAAAACTCTACCTCTTCTTCACGAAAAAGCCCGGGTATTTGACATTTGGCATCCTCATTGGACGCCATTTGTCGCGCTCATTAATTGCCATGTCATTTTTTTAATATATAAATAGAGTTCTAAATTGATTAAAATACAAATAGAGATTAGGATAAGAATAAAAAGAGTTGATTGGGTTCACAATGAAAATATTAAATATAGTAAATTAATTATAACTTTCAATATATAGTTCGTAAAATTATAATTTTTGTACCATTGGAAAGTGTTTAAAAAGTACTTTAAAATAAGATCCATTTATACTATATTTAAAATATTATATTAAAGTAACGTATAAAAGGAAATATTGACTATACTAACGTATTAAAGTAACCTACTGCAATTGGAATTAGCTATTCAATTAGAATTAAGGTTGAAGTATTAAAGTAGCCAAAGGTACGGTTTCTAATAAATATACTCCTCATATTTTCTTTTCTTTTGATAAGAAGCAAATGCTGCATCCTTCATCTCCTCCAAATATGAGTGTTGGATAAGATGGGACATGGTCAACATATTAGAAAGAGGGTTGATATTGTTAATCATGTTGGTCTATTGAGGCTTGAAAGGTACCGCAGCAACATACCTTAGTAACATACCGTAGCAATATTACCAATCCTTCATAATTTAACAAATTGTTTCATATTTATATGACATGTGCTTTAATTTGATTTGTAAACACAATGAGTACTAAAGAAAGGTAAGTTTTATCTTGAACTTTTTCCATTAACTTTCCATTGGTCTAGATTATATACTGATGACTTAAGCATTGGAACAAAAAATAAATTTATGTGATATGCTATTATACATAAAAAGGTCAAGGATATCAATTGAACCAATCAGGTATAATCTGATCAAGGATTTGAGCAAAGAAAGGCAGGATTGGACTCTGAAAGTTAGGGTCACCAGAATGTGGGATGCAATAAACCCGAAAACCAACAATTTTATTGGTGTTGAAACAATACTTTCATATGAGGAAGTAAGCCCCACTATACAATTAACACATTATCTATTTTTGTTTTATTTTTATCTAACCTTGCAAACTAAATGGCCTACTAAAATCGGGAGATCACATTCAAGGCTCTATAAGAGGAGATGATGCATCAGACTACAAAGCACGCTCAAGGAGTGGAACATCTACATAATTAGAAACTTTAACGTGACAGCCAACAAAGAAGAGTATAGAACCGTCACAAATAAACACATGATATATTTCAACTTCTCAACCTCTGTTCAAACTCTAGATGAAGACGAAACCAAAATTTCTAGACACATGTTTGAGTTGGGAGACTATCATGAGTTGATTCAAAAACGATGTGACTCAATTGTGCAACTCACATGTACTCCTATTTCTTCATTATATAGCCTTTATATTTAAATAATGTTACAACTTATCTTTAGTAATTATTATTATATGTACTTTATATATATTATTATATCCCTCATGCAGATATAATAGGACAACTACGGGCTATTGGTAGACTGACACAACGAGCAAGAACTCTACTAAGGGAATTCACATTAGAGCATACAAGGTCAATGTTCTTTATTTCATAAAGAATACTGTTATTATTCGTAGTTCTATAGAAATATTATTCTAGGTCCTAAAATTATTAATTATATTGCAGTGTTCAAAACTTTATCGTAACACTATGGGGAGAAATTGGTAAAACATTCAGCAATCATCTCAGTTTAGACGATTCAGTACCAAATGTTCGTGTGAACATTTAGATTTGAAGTAGGTTGTGTAGTATATCGTGACATGTGCTTTAACATATAAAAGTATGTAGTTTCTGCATGATAGAGTGAATGTTTGAATCATATATTGAGTTTCTGCATAATTAGTGAGTGTTTAACTGATATAGTGGTTATAGTATGTTTCCGAATGATATAGTAAGTTTCTTCATGACATATAAATTAGAAACCAACGTCAAAGATAATGACAAAATCATATAATAACTTTTAGTTGTTCTAGAACAGCAAAAAATAGGGGTGTAAATATTTAAAAACTCTACCTCTTCTTCACAGAAACCCGGGCATTTGCCCGGGTCCCAATACTAGTATATATATAAAGGAGGAACTTTTCGGGCGCATAGAGAGTTCCTCAAGATTTCGAGCTCATAGAGCGCGCCACGTAAGATTGCCACATCATCAATTTATATTTTTATTTTTTACAAAAATAGAGTTCTACATAGACTTAAATACATATATATAATTTCAGATAAGCAAAAACTAGAATTTGGTTTTGACTCAACAATCTAAATTATCATATTAGGTAAATTGTGTATAACTTTTGCTACGTAATTCGGAATATTATGATTTTTGTACCATTGGAGAGCGCTCGAAATATGCTTCGAAATAAGATCCATTTACAATATAGTTATATAACTTATGAAATAGAAAGTGCCACGTAGGATTGCCATGTCATGCATTTTTATTTTTATCATTTAAAAAAATAGAGTTCTACATATATTTAAATACATATAATGAGTTTTAGATAAGGGAAAATTAGAGTTTGATTATGAATGAACAACCTAAATTATTATACTATGTAAATTGTATATAACTTTTGCTACGTAATTCGAAATAATATAATTTTTGTACCATTGGATAGTGCACGAAATATATATGGTATGAAATAAGATCCATTTATAATATAGTTATACAACTTATGAAATAGAGAGCGCCACATAGGATTGCCATATCATTAATTTTTATTTTAAATATAAAAAAATAAAGTTCTGCATATAGATTAAATGATAAATACATAAAAGGAGTTTTGGATAGGGAGAAATTAGTGTTTCGTTTTGAACAAATAACCTAAATTATTATATTATGTAAATTAAATATAACTTTTGCTACCTAATTCAAAATATTATATTTTTTTTTTACCATTGGCGAGTGTTTGTAATATGCTTCAAAATAAGATCCATTTACATTATAGTTTTACAACTCATGAAAATATATTTAATTAGATGAATTCTAAGGCATTATTTAGATTTTCTTTTAGATAAATATAATAATAAATATAAGTATAGTAAACTATATATGTGATTATAGTATTTGATTATGGGTCCGATTTACAAGATCAAACATATTCTGTTTCAAAACCTCAGCCTTACTCAACGAATCAAAACAATTTAGTATTGCAACAAAATTTATTAAGGAAACTTTGTTGTTACAGCAAAAACTAAAATTTATATAGCGATAAAGTTACATATATATTAGAGTTTTGGATGATGAAAAAATTAGAGTTTATTCTAAAAAACAACCTTAGAATATTATATAGATCTCCAACTATGGGTATGTTCTCTTCTGCATAAAACAACTGAATTGAACTGATTGCGACTGAAGTGAACTGAACTGAATTAAATTATACTAATAGTAATGATAAAAATTTAGGAACTGAATTGAACTGAACTGATTGGAACTGAACTGAACTGAACTGATTGCAACTAAACTGAACTTAACTGAATTGAACAAATTGGAACTGAATTGAACTGATTGGAACTGAATTGAACTGATTGCAACTAAACTGAACTTAACTGAATTGAATTGAACTGAACTGAAAATAAACTGAGGAGAACATACCCTATCACCCTAAGCATGTCATGTCATTCTTTTTAATATTTAATTTTTTTAAATAAAATAGTGTTCAACATAGATATATTCACATATAAGGTGTTTTGAACAAGTGAATATTTTAGTCTGATTTTAAATAAACAACTTAAATTATTATGCTGTGTAAATTGAATACAACTTTTGCTACATAATTCACAATATTATAATTTTTATAACCATTGGAGAGTGCTCGAAATATGCTTTGAAATAAGTTTCGTATACAATATAGTTTTACAACTTATGAAAATATATTTATTTAGATGAACAATAACTTATTATTTATTCTTTATTTTAAGTACATACAAAAATAACTATAAAAAAAAACATATTATATGTGACAATAGCAATTATATCTCTCAAAAATTATATATCTATAGTTTTGAACATATAGCATACCATGATGGAATTACATGAAAAATCAAATAAAAGTTAGTCAACGACATTGTAGAGGTACTCCTATTATATATGCAATTAACTGATTATTTTATTCCTAAAATATTTATTGTATACATAATTATTTATGTTTTTCTTTTTCATATATATATCTATATGTCAAATCTTATTCTTTTCTCCATTAACTTAATTGTACTAAAACTAATTGGGAAATCAAGGTTCCCGTTTCTAGATTATTTGAGGTCATGGATCATAAAAAAAGGGGAAAGTTTGATAAGTCTTGATATGGTCATGATTGATGAAGAGGTATTTTTCCTCTTAAATAGTATTCGATAATTATAGTAGAGATTACTTTTATATTTAATTAAATTTATTCATGATACCATCATTATAATCTTCTTTTTGGCATTCCCATCTTCCTTTATGTATGCGTTAGTGTTTATGTGCTATATTAAAAGTCAAAGTTGTGGCTGTCACTCATGTTTTTCTCTATTCTTTAGGTCGTACATCTATTAACTTATTACCCTATATATCATTTGGGTATTTTTGATGTTAAGATTATATTAGCTATTCTTAGTCATACCAATTAATGAGATACCATTTAATAATAGACTTGGCTAAAATATTCAATTGAATATCAAAAATATAAAATTTATATATTGCAATAACAAATTTAAAAATTAGAGTATAATGACAAATACTTTCTCCGTTCTTTTTTTACTACAACAATGGGTTTGGGCATGGTTTTTAAGGAAATAAAAAATGGGTAGTTTAGCACAGAGGTACCCTAGTGAATTAACTAGAGTAGGGGATAAGTAAATCCTTAATAAAGTAAATGCAACTTTTATGAGGCAATTATTAATATAAAGTAAAGACAATATTGTCAACTATTGTTTTTTATACCAAAAGTGTAATGGATTAGTTCCAATAGATGAAACTACCCAAAATAGTAATTGTTGCAATAGAAAGAGAACGTAAATATAATGGAGCTGAAAAATCTCATTTCACAACAACAAAAAACTAATAATGTCAACAAAAAATTTGCAAAAAATAAAATAAACAACCACCCGTGCAACGCATGGGCTTCAAAACTAGTTCTTTATATATAGTCAACACGGGCTTCAAAACTAGTTCTTTATATATAGTCAAAGTTTTATATTAGATACATACAATGAAAAACAAATATGGTTGAAAAGAAGTAAGAACAATGCAAGCTAAGGTATAGGCGTATAGCGTGTATAACGCCATGGTATGGTATTATTTGTTCCTTACCTTGCATGCAAGCTACTACAATAATTACTAAGATATATACTTATAAGTTCCTGAATTGAATAATTGCTTTTATGCTAATATGTGCAAAATATATATTTGGGTGTGATATAAACTTGTCAGATTATGTACTTCTATGAATAGGTAGAAACTTACATATAGTATCTTCTTTTATTATAATCGTTGACTTGAGGGTAGGAAGTCAGCTAATAATCACTATGTACCTATTTGCTTTTATTACTATGACAATGGGTAATTATTAATTGCGTAAAATTGTTAAGATTTATTCTAGGGTTTGATAACAATATTATATGACAAGCTTATATAAACATGTTGTTGTAGTTACATTTTTTTGATTGATTGTACTTTATTTTTCCCTTTATGTATCGATAAATATAGATCGAGAATGAATATGGCAATGTTATATCCTCTTATGGAGATGCTGGGAAAGCCTACCATGATTGGTGTGCAAACATGGTTGTATCACAAGACATTGGAGTACCATGGATTATGTGCCAAGAGAGTGATGCACCTCAACCAATGGTATGACTTTTTAACAAATATTTTTTTTGCTTTCTGTTCATTAATTCGAATTTAATTGTATATAAAATAAGCTAATTATTTTTGTTTCTTTTATTCAGATTAATACATGCAATGGTTGGTATTGTCATGATTTCATGCCAAACAATCCCAATAGTCCTAAGATCTGGACTGAAAATTGGACTGGTTGGTTAGTTGATGATCATTTAATTTGGCTAATTATACTTAACATAACTTAGAAAACATGATTATTTTATGAATTAATTATAATGCAAAATTACAGGTTCAAAAATTGGGGTGGTAAGGTTCCACATAGGACTGCTGAAGATGTTGCTTATGCTGTTGCACGATTCTTTCAAACTGGAGGCACTGTACATAATTATTACATGGTATATAATAAATACATATAGTATATGTAAAAAAAAGTTTGGAAATTTAATATATACAATAACTTGTGATATAATTTTATTTTTTCAGTACCATAGAGAAACAAACTTCGGAAGAACATCCGGCGGTCCATATATCACTACAAGTTATGATTATGATGCACCCCTTGATGAATATGGTATGAATTCATATGCGGAATTATTGACATATTAGCTCAATTGTAATGAATTAATTACATAATTCACTAATTTATGTGCTCGAAATTTGATAAGATTATTGTCTATGTTTAGGTGACAACTTTTACAAACAACAAAACCTCAAGTTGTTTCCTTAGCAATGCAAATTCAACTAACGATGCAACAATAGTAATTAGTATGGAATCATCATACCTTTACTATCCCTGCTTGGTCCGTCAGTATCCTTCCAGATTGCAATAATGAAGCATATAATACTGCTAAGATAAGACTTTTTGTTTGTTGCTATTAATAAACTACTCGTTCGGAGGAAGTTTACAATTTTTTCTTAGGAATTTTTGTCCCAAACTACCTTTAACTTTCATGTTTTTGCGAGAAACTACCTTATAAAAAAATTACTGTCTCAAACTACCTTACTTTTACCATTTTGTTGTTGACAGCTACCTTATGCCGGTTTCCGGCGTTGACTTTTGTTTTTTCAGTTCAAAATTGTGGGAAAAATAAAACTACCTTTGTGGAAATTGAGGAGAGTGATTGTTTTAATTTTAGTAAAAATAGAAGAGGAATTTAATGGTGGATTGGTAGTACAAAGTGTCACATAGATATGAGAGAGAGAGCGCGCGTACACAGGGAAAATGTGGAATGGTGAGGAAAATTAAAAAAAGGGTTTGATCAAGAGGTCAAGTGATATAACGTGACATTAAAAACCCGGAAAAAATAAAAGTCAATGCCGGAAACCGGCATAAGGTAGCTGTCAACAGCAAAATGGTAAAAGTAAGGTAGTTTGGGACAATAAATTTTTTATAAGGTAGTTTCTCGCAAGAACATGAAAGTTAAAGGTAGTTTGGGACAAAATA
The DNA here is from genome assembly GCA_947646795.1 of Beta lomatogona. NCBI lineage: Eukaryota > Viridiplantae > Streptophyta > Magnoliopsida > Caryophyllales > Amaranthaceae > Beta > Beta lomatogona. The sequence goes on from CANSNZ010000239.1 coordinate 134,737, forward strand.
TCATTTTTCTTACCCCAAAAAGTTTCAATATTGCAATTAAAATAAAAATTAGGAACTATCATCATTTACTTGATATATACACAAATTATAGGTGAATACACAAAGGAACATGATAGAAATCTCAAACTCTAGCCTCCCCCCTCTCTCTTTCTCTTTCAAACCCTAACCTCCCCTACCCCTTCTTCATCAGTTAGGAGCTGCCATGGATGATTTCATCCATGGTAAGCCCCTTTTCTCCTTTTATTTTCAGTTTTTAATTCATTTTCTTGTTTTGTTTAATAAATTAGTCTCTCTCTATGAGATCTTTTCAAACTCTGTTATGGGATTTTTAGTTTCTGTTTTGGAAATCTCTTTCTCCCCTATGGGAGTTGTGAGTATAGTTTTTTTGTTTTTAGGTATGAGAAATTGTTCTCATTGGTTGAAGTTCGAGACTTAACATAAAGGTATTAGAATCTCGGATGCAGTCAACATGAATCTGTCAAGAATGTTCTTCCCAAACTACATCAGAATGATAGACTTCCTCATCAATAGCGGCTTAATTCAGCAAATACAAGGGGGCTGCGTTGTATTGCTCGATCTGGTTCATTGTAGTTCCTTCGAAGACGAATTTGATTTAGCATTGTTTAATTGTATCTTGTTTTTCTTTAATACCTATTGTAGATGCCGTTTGGCCTTTAATTAATGAATTTTCTCTTTCAAAAAAAGAAAAAAGAACATGATAGAAAAGAAATAGAATGAAGCTGAAGAAGAACCAAGTTCCCTGACTTGGAATTGGAGACGAGAATCGATATCAAAGTATGTCAAAGAAGGTAAAGGCTAATTTGCAGGGGATATTCTCCTTGAACAGAAGGCTGCTACTAATGATACTAGTGACTACTTATGGTATATGACTAGGTAATTTTTCTTATTCTATAATACTTGCTTAATCTGCCTTTATTATATATTATGAATTCTTGTACTATTTATAATAACTTTCATGGAACTAATATAATTTTCCTCTTAATTAATTAGTCTCCACCTTGACAAGAATGATATCATTTGGAGTGATGACATGAGGCTTCGTATCAATTCTAGTGCTCATGTTCTTCATGTTTACGTCAATGGCGAAGAGCTTGGTAAAATGTTGTAATGGAAAAGACAGATAGCACAGGCAGTAATGGAAAATGCAAGGGAAATATGGGAAGAAAAAGAGAGACTTTGATAGATTAAGGAGGATAATTCCTCAGTTCAGTCTAAGAAAGCTTTCGAGTGGCCTTCACACTCCTACAATCCAGAGATTTCAATTACAATTTTCATGTCTTTCTTATTCTACCTTTCCTCTATTTATACTAATAGGATGTACTACAGGATCTTTCCTCTCTCTTTCCTACACGCTCCTAATTGTACCTTTTCTTCAGCTGCCATGGTGAGGTGTCCCTGTGAGCTGTCAATTAGCAGTCACCTTTTCCCAATCATGAGATCTTCTAGAAGATTCCTGGAGGCTGCCCAGGTGTACCTCTGTTTGGCTGCCCATGTGTCCTTTTGCGCCTAGCATAAGTGATTCGGATTGGAGGCCTCTCTTGTTCCGTTACATTACCTTCCTCCCAAAGTCTCACCTTCTCCTCAAGGTGAAAGGTGGGGAACTGTTGTTTGACAACTTCAACTTCCTCCCACGTGGCTTCTTCTTCTGATAGATTCTTCCATTGGATTAATACCTCCTTGGGATTGCTGCCACGAACTCCTAGAATGGTCTCAGGCTCAATTTGCAGCTCCATATCCACTGTCAGTTCAGGTGGTAGGTTGACCGGGGTGGGGTAAGACCCTTGGATACGTTTGAGTAAGGACACATGGAAGACCGGATGGATCTTGGCTTGTGCAGGTAGCTCCAACTTGTAAGCCACACTCCCTACCTTCTGTATAATCTGAAATGGCCCATAAAAGCGGGGGACGAGCTTCTCAAAGCGCCTCTTGGCCAAATTCTGCTGTCGGTAGGGCTGGAGTTTCAGCAGCACCCATTCCCCCACATCAAACTCTTCTTCTGTTCTCCTGAGGTCAGCCCATTTCTTCTGCCTTTGTTGGGCCTTGATCAGATTGAGCTTCAATTCACCTAGCATAGCATCGCGAAGTTGCAGTTGTTCATCCAGCGAATCCACAGGGGTCTGCCCCTTCCCAACTCGCACCAGGGAGGGTGGGTCTCTTCCATATAAAACCTTAAAGGGGGCGCACAAAGTGGACAAGTGTGGGGAGGTATTGTAGGAATTTTTTGCCCAAGCTAGCCATTTTGCCCACTTGCGGGGATTCCCACTGATGTAACACCGCAAATATGTCTCTAAACTTTTGTTAACAATCTTCGTCTGCCCGTCACTTTGAGGATGATAGGCTGTGGATCTATGCAATTGCGTGCCATGTAATCGGAATAATTCTCTCCAAAAGATACTTAGGAACACCTTATCCCTATCCGACACAATTGAGGTGGGGAACCCATGGAGCCTCACTACTTCTTTGACAAATTCGTGGGCCATGGTGATGGCGGTAAACGAGTGTTTCAACCCAATGAAATGCGCATACTTGGACAGTCGATCCACCACAACTAGCACGGAGTTGTACCCATGAGAGAGTGGAAGTCCCTCTATGAAGTCCATGGAGATTTCATCCCACACTTGGGCCGGGATTTGAAGTGGTTGTAACAACCCTGCTGGGCTGGTGTTTAAGGCCTTTTGTTGCTGACATATGGAACAGTTCTGAATGTACCTAGCCACTTCTTTTCGCATTCCAACCCAGTGCCACTCTGTTGCAAGACGGAGGTATGTCTTCAATTCCCCGGAGTGACCTCCTGTAGGAGAGTCATGGTACTCCCCTAAGAGTGCTTTAGTAATCTGAGATGAGGCGGGAACTAGAACTCGCCCTTTGTACAGCACCTTCTCCCCCACCAAGGAGAAACCCGGATGCGAGTGTCTCTCCATTATCTCCTTCTTGATGCGCTGAATGAAAGCATCCTTGTCAATTCCCTGCTGAATTTGACTCCACGAAACTCCACATCTGCTCTCCAGATTTCCCATCTCACTCTCTGTTGTTTTACGAGACAAAGCATCGGCCACTTTGTTTGATGCCCCTGGGTTGTATTGGATGTGAAATTCGAACCCCAAAAGCTTACTCATCCACCTTTGATATTCCTCCCCTACCACTCTCTGCTCCATCAGAAACTTTAAGCTCTTTTGGTCGGTTCGAATCAGGAATAATTTCCTCCCTGTCAAATAGTGTCGCCATTTTTGAATGGCAAATACAATTGCCATTAATTCCTTTTCGTAAATTGACTTCAACCTTGCTCTTGCTCCCAAGGTGTGACTGAAAAATGCTATGGGATGCTGATTTTGTAGTAGCACGGCCCCTAGCCCGTGGCCTGATGCATCGATTTCGAGCACAAATGGTTGCTGGAAATTGGGCATAGCCAACACCGGGGCGGTTGTCATGGCGTTGTTTAGCTCATTGAAGGCGATGGTGGCCTCCTCCCCCCAATTAAAAGCATCCTTCCTGAGTTGTGCTGTTAATGGCAGTGCTATCTTGGCATAGTTGGCGACGAACTTGCGGTAATACCCGGTGAGCCCGAGGAATCCACAAAGCTCTCTTAGATTCTTCGGCAGGGGCCATTCTAGCATGCTTCGCACCTTGTCCCAGTCCATGGCTACACCCTTGGCCGAGATCACATGGCCTAGATATGCGACTTGTGTCTTCCCCAACTCACATTTCCCGCCATTAGCATATAGTTCATGTTTAGCCAGAAGTTGCAACACCAACTCCAAGTGTTCACAGTGGGTCTGTTCATCTTGGCTATACACAAGAATATCGTCAAAGAAAACTAACACAAATTTATGGAGGAAAGGCTTAAATACCTCGTTCATGAGCGCTTGGAATGTAGAGGGGGCGTTGGTAGGCCCGAAGGGCATGACAAGGAACTCATAGTGACCTTCGTGAGTTCGAAAAGCCGTCTTAGAAATGTCCTCCTCCTTCACCCGTATTTGATGATACCCGGACTTCAAGTCTAGCTTGGAAAAGATCCTTGAACCATGTAGTTCATCCAACAACTCTTCAATAACCGGAATGGGGTATTTATCGGGAACGGTGGCTCGGTTGAGGGCCCGATAGTCCACACAAAATCTCCACGACCCGTCTTTCTTCTTTACCAACAAAACCGGGCTTGAAAAGGGGCTTATAGAGGGTCGTATTATGCCCGCTGTGAGCATATCATGAATCAGCCTTTCTATCTCGTCTTTTTGGTGTTACGGATATCTGTAGGGTCTTACTGAAATGGGGTCCTGACCCTGCCTTAAAGTGATGGCGTGTTCCCTGCCTCTTTTAGGCGGCAGGCCTTCGGGAAGGTGGAAGACTTGTGCGTACAAGGAGATGATGGGTGCCAAGAATTCTGGGACCTTCAACCCTTCCTCATGCCCTCCTGGTTCCTTCTCCTGCAGGTGATTGAGCTCAATTAAATAATCAACTCCTTCCAGCTGCAATGTTCGGATCATAGCTCGAAGGGAAATTTTAGACCTTTCCAAAGAAGGGCCCCCTTGCCAAGTTAATGTTCTTTCCCCTTCCTTGAACTTCATCGCCTGTAATTTCCAGTTAGTCACCACGGTGCCTAGCTTTTCTAGCCACTGTATCCCAAGAATGATGTCAGAGTTGCCGAGCTTGAGTGGAAAAAAAATCGTCACACACCTTTACCCCTTGTATCTCAATCTCGCCCCCTTTGCATTCTCCCATGCCCTGGATGGCCTCCCCCGTTTCCCAGAGAAACTCCGAACTCCTTGTTAGAACTTACCGGAATATCGAGCTTCTGGACTGCCGCCAACGACACGAAGTTATGAGTGGCGCCGGGGTCTACCATCACTACCACTTCGTGGCCCCGCAAAACCCCGAAGAGCTTCATGGTTTTCGGATATGAAATTCCCACGCACCACCGAGTTTAAAGATATCGGCCGGAAAAGGGAGGCTGTCATCCGTTGTTTCAGTTTCCACCAAGGGCTCCTCCCTATCTCCGTCCTCCTCCTCTTCTTGCGTCACTAAGACACTCATCTCCTTGCGCCTGCACCGGTGGCCTGCCGACCATTTGTCGTCACAGCGAAAACACAAGCCTCTATCACGCTTAAACTGTAATTCTTTGTCGGTCAGCCTTCGTATTTCTCCGGTGCCTTGGGTAGGTGTTAGGAAATTTTGAGGGTTTTGTGTTTTGGCTGGGGTGGAGTTGGTTTGGGCTCCTTTGTTTCCAAAGGTTGGGTTGTAGTAATTGGATTGGGCCTTGAAAGAAGTTACAGCCACATGTGGATTCCTTCCTGAGGCAGAATACTTGCCCTTGGGCCCATTTTTCTGTTTAGTCTCAATTCTCCCAGCTAAGTCCATAGCATGGTCCAGGTTGATAGGGTCCATTACTCTTATCTCATCTTTAATCTCCTCACTTAACCCATTGATGAAAGTCCCCAGAGCGATATCTTCAGGGATGTCGCCAAGTGGTGCTGCGAGTTTGATAAATCTCCTGCGATAGTCCACCACCGAGCCATTCTGTTTTCCGGCGACCCACTGCTCATAAAGCGAACCAGAGTTCATCGGTCGGAAATGTCTCCGCATCAAGGTTTTCAGTTCCTCCCACCGTTTAATTGGTCTCCGGCGATGTTCCCACTGATACCAGAGTAGGGCATCTCCGTCCATGCCGACCACTGCTGCTTCTAAACGTTCTTCTTCGCTTAACCCATAAAACTTAAAATACCTTTCCGCCCTCAAAATCCAGCCATCTGGGTTACTCCCTTCAAAGATGGGCATATCAAGTTTTCGATACTTCCAGTTGCCCTTTCCTCCTCCTCCGGAGTAATGTCCATCCTCTCCATCCTGATCGCCTTCCTGCTGCTCCAGAACCTCGCCTAAACCCTCTTCCTCCTTGGTTTCCACCAGAACCCTGGTCTTCGAGGTTCTGAAATTCGGGTCCATCCTCGGGGTTTCGTTCTGCTTCCAGGTGAAGCAAGGACCCTCGGATTTCTTCGATGGAGTTTTGCATCTCTTGGTGAAACTTCATTTGCCCCTCCTGAACCGTAGCAACCAAGGCTGTGTGGTTTTCTCTTGTTCGAGTGATTCTCCCCTCTAGCCTTGTTGATAGGGCTTCCAAATCTTCCCCGAATTTCTTCGTGATTTGTTCCAGACTAGTACTAATCTGGTTAGCAAGTGTGAGGTTCATCTTTTCCACCGCGGTGCTTACGGTTGTTGCCACCTCTGTTGAGATGTTGTCGCGGATAGCACCGTATTGCTCTTCTAGCTGCTCAACCCTCTGGTTTGCTGTGGGTGCCATGATCGTGCTCTGATACCACTGTAATGGAAAAGACAGATAGCACAGGCAGTAATGGAAAATGCAAGGGAAATATGGGAAGAAAAAGAGAGGCTTTGATAGATTAAGGAGGATAATTCCTCAGTTCAGTCTAAGAAATCTTTCGAGTGGCCTTCACACTCCTACAATCCAGAGATTTCAATTACAATTTTCATGTCTTTCTTATTCTACCTTTCCTCTATTTATACTACTAGGATGTACTACATGATCTTTCCTCTCTCTTTCCTACACGCTCCTAATTGTACCTTTTCTTCAGCTGCCATGGTAAGGTGTCCCTATGAGCTGTCAATCAGCAGTCACCTTTTCCCAATCATGAGATCTTCTAGAAGATTCCTGGAGGATGCCCAGGTGTACCTCTGTTTGGCTGCCCAGGTGTCCTTTTGCGCCTAGCATAAGTGATTCTGATTGGAGGCCTCTCTTGTTCCGTTACAAATGTCTTTGAATATTTTTTTACATTCATTCTATTTAGTATTTATATTAGCATATTCAGTTATTAATGTATAATTTTATTCTATAGGATATGAATATGCCAAAGAAGATTCTTTTACCTACATTTTTGAAGGGAAGGTTAATTTAAAGAAGGGGAAGAACATAATTTCGCTCCTTAGTGCCACAGTTGGACTTAAGGTACTATACTAGATCTCCCTATTTCTTTTTAATGGTTATAACTGTTTTTTACCATCTTCAATACATTAAATTTCTCCATTTACCAACTGATAAAAATGATTTACTTGTAGAACTATGGTCCTTATTATGATATGACTCCAGTCGGAATAGTTGGTCCGGTAGAGTTAGTCGGAAAGAGAGGCGACGAGATTGTTATAAAGGATCTATCTTCTCATGTATGGGCATACAAAACTGTTTTGCAAGGTCTTGATCATGACATGCTCTATAGTGAAACATCATCCTCTGTCAAAAGGTAGAAAACTGAGATGGATATGCCAGTAGATACTCAGATGACATGGTATAAGGTAACAATTATTAATCCATATATGCAACTATATAACTTAATTTCACTATACATTTTTCCATTTAACATTAATAAGTTGTGATGAATCTTGTGTTTTAATAAGACTACATTCAAGCCACCATTGGGAACAAACCCGGTTATTGTAGATCTTAGTAGCATGGGCAAAGGAGAAGCTTGGGTGAATAGGATGAGCATTGGAAGGTATAGCTACTTAGCCGACGAAGATGGGTGCAGCCTTGATCCATGTGACTACCGTGGTGAATATGATAACACCAAGTGTGTTACCAATTGTGGAAAGCCTATACAAACTGAGTATCATGTACCGTGATCTTTTCTAAGGGATGATGTGAATACTCTTGTTCTGTTTGAGGAATTTAGAGGGAACCCAATTCAAGTTAAATTCAAGACAATTGGAGTAGAAGGAGCTTGTGCAAACGGTTATGAAGGAAGTACATTGGAGTTGTCATGTGAAGGAAGCTCAATTTCTGCCATTAAATTTGCCAGTTTTGGTAATCCTCAAGGTGATTGTGGGTCTTTTGGGAAAGGATCTTGTGACATTGATGGTCAACACATCCTTACTAAGGTATTATATTTGTCTGTTTTTTTAACAATTGAATGATTTGTTAATCTGAGTTTTTATTAATTACTTTGATATTTTTTGATTTTTTACTTTTGTAGGCTTGTGTTGGTCAAGAGACTTGTTCTGTGGATATTTCTGAGAAGACATTTGGTGCGGCTTTGAATTGTGAAGATAAAATCAAGAGACTTGCTCTGGAGATTGCTTGTTAATAATTTATGACAATGAGTTTTTACATATATTAGTTTTTTTATACAAATAATTAATAGCATTTGGTAAGACTATATATACTTCTTCGTAATAGTGGTTAGTTAATAGTAATTCAGAATTATATTGCACTTTTAGCATAAATACAAGGAATAAATTGAGAAAGTTTCTCTTTTCTTCTGTGTGTTCATATTGGCTATTGCTTGCCTTTCGTTTTATTAAAATTTGGCTAGATTGTTCTCTAAGTAACCCAAAAGACCTACGATTTTGTACTATAATTCTCAGATGATTTTACTTGCTTCAAGTTGTTCAAATAAAATGCAACCACAATTCCGATTAGTAACTTATGTGAATAATTTGCCTTATATATGTAATTCATCCTACTCAAGCAGACACTATACTATATGGGACATAAGCTGCTATCACTTGGTATAATATTGACAATGAATGAAATAGCCTAAATTCTCATAATGTCACTTCATTTTATCGTCTGATTCGAATTTCATTTACATTATGTGGTAGTTTTTAATAGAACAATTCATTCATTGTAATGGGGCTGTGCTTTTAGAAAAATCACTTCGCCACTTTGGTACATCATGTGACAAACTATACTCAACATTATTTCTTCCTGTCTTATGTACTGTACTTCTTCCACCACTTCTTAATGGATTTTAGAATCGTGACAGTTGATCTCTAGTGTGTGCCTGTGTGGTACTTAATTTCTCTAATTATATTATTTTTTCACTTAAGTGCCCATATGTATACTGAAATGCAACTACTTTCTTATGTAGATACTTGTGTCTTGTAGTTTAACAAGCTATGCACATTCGCCTTCCACATCTATGCAATCGAGTTGGAAGAGCTCCCTCATTGTTTCAAGACTTGTCTACATCAAGATTCATACTGAAATTTTGCAACCAAACCCACTCATGAACTATGAATTAATGATAGAATTCTATGAAGATCATGAGTTGAGACTTGAGAGGAGCGAACAAAAAAGTCCAGAAATGAGTGACATAATCTATCTCAGAATAAGATTTCAACCAGATATGTTAAAGTTAATTGTTTGCCAATGTCAATTCACTGTGAGAAGTAATCTGAGCTACTATCTTGTGTCTTTCCTCTTGTGCAAAGATTCCGTAAGCATGAGAAACTTTGGGAAGTGGCTGAGTCACAAGGATATTGCCTCTGACAGTAGAAAAACAATGATGAACTGAATTAATCTTTGCTCTTGTTCTCTGGTGTGTATTTTCTGAGTTACATTACAAGTGCACTTGTGACAAGTACAATAAGGTAATGGATTTACATCATTAAACTCATCCCAAATTGTCTTCAATTCCAGGAGTTGCAATACTACCATAATCAACAAACTTTAATTTGTTCTTAGCAGACAAGGAAACGATCATAGAACGTTTCCAATCGTTAAAGGCACTTCCATTGAACTTAACAGAAACAATTTGTGTAGAATTAGCATATGAAGATTTATTTTGAGCAGAAAATCAGTTGAAAAATTTGGAATTCAGTACCAAAATTTGGATGATCAGGTTTGCAGAACGAATTTTTGCTCTGATATCAATCATATGTGTTGTGTGTCATTTTCCTGTACATTAAAGTATATTTTTGACTGGTTTATGTATATCATTATCAGGGGAGTCCATGGTCCTAACTGCTATCCGTGTTAGTAATCATGTGCTTACACACACTTTCTTTGTAGTGCAACATATGGTGTTAGCATAATCCTGATGCCTAAAAGGAATAAAACAAAGGGAAGTTATTGTAACAAACAGAAAGAAGAAGAAAACAAAACAAAAACAAGGAATTGAAAATCATCGTGATGACTGAATTTCACACATCTGTATGTTGTGTTTGGTGGTGTCTCTAGTTTACACCTCAAGGGAGAAAAACATAGGGCGGTTAGTAGTAATGATTGTGATGATAAATAACAATCTTTTTGCTGGATATTTTTAGGTGTATTCAGAGCAACACCAATGGTGTAAAGAAATGACTTACTAGCAATTTTGTGTCGCTTGTAGAATAATTATGATATGTAATGCATATGAGTTGTTTTAATTTAACAAGCGACACCTAAAGTAAATTAATAAAACTTACATTCTGGGAAAATTTAATTTAATTAGATTAAAAATTAAGGTGGATAGGTGCCGCTCATTTTATTGAGTGTGATGTGCATAGTTTATGAGTCGCTTTGTAATAGTAATAGGCAACACACAAAGTATTTCATTTGATACTTGAGACAAAATTTGACATATATACTTCCTCCGTTTCTTTTTAAATGCAACAATTTGACTTTTCCACTATTCACACCTACCACTTTGACTAAGATTTTAGATTTGTACATAATGAAAAATATAGTCAAGTAGGATCTTGTTAGATTTGTCTCGTGACCTACTTTCATAATATGTAATTTTTATAATTTTTACCTATATGTAATTATAGATATTTATGGTCAAAGTAATGTCTCGTTGTGCGTGAAAGTCCAATTATTGCATTTAAAAAGAAACGGAGGAAGTATTAAGGAGGAATAGGTGCCACCTGTTTTAAATATAGGAAAAATTACATATAATAAGCGAACTTTTTCGTGATCTTCCCAAAATAAGTCAAACTTTGGATTATTCCTGATTGAGTCAAGCTTGTAGGAATATTTTCTTCTATTAAGTTTAATCTGTTTGTGACTTATTTAATAGGTTACATGTGCTACGTGTAACAATATGATTGGTTTGCTTTTTATTTTTAAATTTTTTTAAGTTTCTTACTTTTAAATTTGATTTTTACTTTTTTGAAAAAAAAAAAAAATCATTTTCACTCTCTCTCCTCCCTCCTCCTAACCATCTCTCCTCCCTCCTCCTTCATATTGAAGCTTAACAGCTAAGGTGCAATGCAGATTGCAGTTTAACCATTTTTTCATCCGCGAAATGAGTTTTGTAATCTAAGAATTAAGATATTTGTTTTTTTTATATATATATTTGTGGGCTGTGGTAAATATATTGTAATAACTCGTTGTTGCTATAGAATAGATAATTAACTACAAATTGTTGGATAAGTGACTGTAATATGTGGTAAAAAGTTGTTGAAAACTCAATATATAGTTCATCTAAATAGTTTTGCGGTTCATAGTGCGGTTTGAGTTTTACACACATTCAAACCCAACCCAAACCGCAAATCACAATTTGCTTGCAATCACAAACTAACCCTAAATTTTTGAAATCGTAAACCAACACAAACCGCAAAAACACGGTTTGGGTTGCGGTTTAATACTGTTGAGACCATACTCTAACAACCCTATGTATATCATACTAGCTCCGTGTGTTTTACTTGTTCCACTACCATAACTCGGTGTCCGAAATTACTTGATTCCTTCTTTTGCATATGGTCTCCATATTAATTCTAGCTATTTTATTATTTTATTGTCATTTATACTAATTTACCTATTTTGCTCTTCCTTTTATCATCTAATAAACTTGTTTCCCACCCACCACACGCGTCTCCTAAAATCTTTTACCAAAATAAAAAGTAGCAAGTAAAAAAAGTTAAAGTCATTCAATTCATCTCCAACTCCGATATGCACCTAACAAAAAACTACATGGTATATAGAAATCATGACACTTGTACATAATCGAGGCAAAGATATAAAGGGTAATTTAATTCATCTCCAAGTTGTACCCAACAAAAAAAATGTAACTTAATTCAAATTGACAATTCAGTATAAGAAAAACTGCTTGCTTGGAGTTTAAATGAGTGTCTTTCTAAGTCAACAACTTAACACTTCCAAAAATGAACCAAATTCAGCATAGTTTCATTCAAGTAAGAGGTTTGAAGCTTCACATTGCAGAAATTGGAACTGGTATATAGTAGTATTTCTCTCTTTCTTTCTATAACAATTAAAAATTACACCTTTTTTATTCAATCTTTAACATTAAATTTTATGCTAACTTTGGTTAATAAAACCATATTATTACATCAGGATCAAGAGCGGTGATCCTGCTACATGGGTTCCCTGAAATATGGTACACGTGGCGTCATCAGATGCTTGCTTTGTCAAATGCCGGATTTAGAGCTATTGCACCTGATTTCCGAGGTTATGGTCTGTCTGATAAACCAACTAATCCTCAAGCGACGTCGTTTAAGGACCTTGTCGATGATCTACTCGGTATTGTCGACCACCTAACCATCTCTAAGGTCCAATATCTTTTCGCTCATATTTTATACTTCATCCGTTCTGTCGCTCATATTTTATACTTCATCCGTTCTATAATAAATAAAAGTGTCTTTCCAAAATAAATTAAACATTATTTTATTTGATATATATTTCGTCACTTGGGTGCCTCTCTTTATTCTCTCCTCCCTTTAATCCTCGTGCGTCCCCTGCCTTTTATTTGTTTTAGAATGGAGGAAATATTAAGTCTTAGAATTTTTGTCAAATCGTATTTTTTATTATCGACTTTTTTCAGGCCCGGTCTTAACAATTTATGGGCCCAGGGCAAGACGAGACATAGGGACCCTTTAATTCTAATAGTATCATTAGTAAATTTTGAATTTTGCGTAGTACATAATATTACGAATAAAATAACTTGAGAATATAATATCTATTTTTATTTTTTTGGTCAACTTTTGAAGAAACAATCGACGAAGTTATAAAAAAAAACTATGGAAATATAGGGAATTTTATAAAAAGGATATAAAATGTGTTTTGCGATTGAAGCTCACAATCTATACCAATGTTTTGGAAATGTTGGGTATTTTGTAAAGAGGATATAAAAGGAGTAATATGTACATCTCATACGACTCAATTGGAGTCAGTTTTTAAAGATCAACTAATTTAGCTCGAAAAAGGTCTCGGGTTCAAGACCTAATTTTGAAGTTCAAAAACTACCTAAAAATCCCGACCTAATAAGTTAGCCAATAGAGAGAGAAATAAAATTGCTATTTACTCATTTTTTTCATGAAGCTATAAGAAAGTAGTACTAGGAGAATATTTAGAATAAAAATCAGGAATCCATTTTAGAAAATTGAAATGCCCTATTAGGTGATTGAAATAAATTAAATGCTTGGGGTAAATTAGTTACAGACTTACAGTACATGATTTTCCCAATATATGGGTAAAAGTAAAGTTGCCTAGGGAAGTCAAACTTAAATAGTAATCCTAGGAGAGAGAAGTGGCAGTAATACTCTCCTATTACTACTTAAATAGTAATACTCTCATAGGAGAGAGGAGTGTCAGTAATAGGCCCACGAAAGTCAAACTTAAGTTGTATTTCTCATTGTGCATGACAGCTAGAGCATAGAGTATGTTAAGTTTTTTTTATCTTTTTATGCTTTGGGCGTTTTAGGCCCCTTTAGAGTCTGGGCCCTGGGCGGTTGCCCCTCTTGCCACCCCCCAGGGCCGAGCCTGACTTTTTTGTAAGTGAATACCTTAATTTATTTTGTATTTTGTCAAACACTATAAAAACTGTGCTTTTTTAATACTTCTTCCATTTTGAAATAAATGAAACATTTTTTTTCAAAAAAAGCTCTCACATCATATAGAGAAGCGTTTCATTTATTTCAAAGTGAAGGAAGTATTCAATTTCATACCTTTTCCCCCGATTCAGATTTTATAAGCAAATTTTAGGAATTTGACTTTCATTTTTACATAAGTTTATTTGAGCCTGTCAAGGTAACACTAAGAGCATGTTTGGTATTTAAGTGTTGGAAACGGAAACAAAAAGCCATTTGCGTTACATGTTGTTTGGTATGAGAGATGGGGTAATGATTTTTGTTTCTCGAGGATAACTAAAACCACATTTTGATATGTGTTTAGTTAGTGGAACCAAATATCCAATAAAGGTAAAGATCAGTGTGGTCGTATCTTCAGCCTATCTAATTCCATTCCATAACTCGAAACAAATATACACCAACTCTGCGTAAACATTATCATCTGTCTTAATTTCTTTCCTCATCAAACGAGTCTCCTTACTATCCATGCCATCTGCCAATGTTACTTACTATAAAGAACGGAGGGAGTAGCATTTTCCATTACAAGCACATATGCAGGCATTTCTAAGAGCAGAAGATTTTGGATTGAGACCTCACTAGTATTTTGCATTACAAGCACATATGCAGGCATTTCTAATAGCAAAAGATTTTGGAGTGAGACCAGCATACTTATTTGCACTTCATCACCCTGATCGGGTCGTGGGAATAGTCACTTTGGGAGTACCATATATTCCTCCAGCACCTTCAACCTTCCATACACATCTACCTGAAGGCTTCTACATTTCTAGATGGCAGGTAATCTTCTCCACTTGATCAAAAAACCATTGATGAAAAACTTCTGCACGCGTCCTATGTTTGTAAGGAGTTTTTATCAACTTAACCTCAGGAAGCTGGAAAAGCAGAAGCTGATTTTGGCCGGTTTGATGCAAAAACAGTGGTAAGAAAGATTTACACCATGTTCTCTAGGTCCGATATACCAATAGCTAAAGAAAACCAAGCGATAATGGATTTGGTTGGACCGGAAACTCCTCTTCCGTCTTGGTTGTCTGATGAAGACCTTGCAATTTATGGGTCCTTGTACGAGAATTCTGGGTTCCAGACTGCTCTTCAAGTTCCTTACAGGTAATGGATGTGCAATTACCATCTGCATTGGGGTTAGGTAATGGTAGTAGTAGACATTGCTGAAACTGCTAACACTTTTGATTAGAACAACACGAAATAAGCGCATTTGTTTTAAGGTTTTCAACCCATTTTAGTTAGTAGGTCGGTACTACACAACCCATTTAAATCAGTTGGGTTAAGGTTGAACTTTCAACACAAACCCAACATGGCAACTTATGAATTAGGGTTGTCAACCTGTATTAGAAATATATAGGTTAGGGAGTAGGGACAAGGGGAATCAATTGATAACCTATGAATCCGATATGAAACTGACACAATCCGACTCGTTTTCAAGCTAGTTGTAATAGCAATCATACATACTGTTCTAAATATTAGTCTTTTTTCTGTTAATACAAACTTGAATTAAATTTCCTTATAGGTCACTGAATGAAGAGTATGACATACCAGATCCTGTATTAAAGCTTCCTGTGCTAACGATTATGGGTGGCGAAGATTACAGTCTCAAGTTTCCGGGGATGCAAGACTACATAAAAAGTGGGAAGGTTAAAGAATTTTCCCCTGAATCTGAGATCATATTCTTGCCTGAAGGTACTCATTTTGTGCATGAACAGCTCCCAGTAGTGGTTAACGAGCTCATACTCAAATTATTGTGTAACCATGCTGGAAAATTTGATAATTAGCTTTGTGGCTAAAGACCTAAAGTGCCATAAACGGCATTGCAGTTTGATTATAGTACTAGTGTCACGTTACTAGCTCAAATTATAATTAACGTGATAATTACTTCCTACTGGAAAATACACTGGCAGATGGCGTCTTCAACAAATATAATGGTAAAACTTACTAGTCTGTTTTCCTCTAATAGCCGCTCATCGTCGAATGCAAAGTTGATGTGAATTCATTACATGAAAATTTCAATGTTGATCTTTTATTATTTTAGAGATTGTCACACATTTGTACATCCCATAACAACCTAAATAAATATTACTCATAGATGGACTGATGGAGGGCGTAATACAGAAACAAGATGAAAGCATTACAATGACGAACAATTACACATTACAATTTTGATTACAGGCATTGCCATCATCTCCGTATACACTATCAGATATCCTCATCCTCGAGACTATCAGATATCCTCATCCTCGAGACAAGGCGGGATATGTAGCTAAGACTTTCAATGTGAAATAAAAGAATTACAAGAGCACCAAAAATATATAATAAAAAGAAGAAAAACTATCAGTGAGGCTACTTTGGCTAAAACACAAACTACATTCTTCAACTTTGGTTGACCACAAAAGATACCATATTTCTTTTCTGCTATAGGCATTGATATTTTTCCACTGGATTCCAAGAGCTCAAGTCTCAATCGCCAAATAGTCAATCGCGACTGAAACATTTAATCAGCAGGCAAACCTGTACACAGCCCCACTCTTGCTCTTTCAAGGGATTCTACATGATTCAATAACTTCGCTCACGGTTTTATGGGTTTCTGGCGAGATCATGTTCAATGTGAGATGAAATGTCTGGAAGAAATACAAAATGGGTCAGGTTAGATTTGTCAATTTATCACAAAAATACAAGATAATGGCAACAGTAAAACAGCCATGGTAAAATCATATAGAAAACATCAACTTACCACAAATCTCTCCAGCACAGGAACAAGAACTTTCAAGCTGCGATCCGGGAGGTAATTTGCAATAGTGTTGCGAATGCTTTTGCTGGTTATGTCAGGGAAATATCTTCAGCTTTAGAAACAACAATGGGAAACATAATCATGAAACAAAGACAAGCAAGGGGGGGAAAACCTCTCTGTGGAGAGAAATGCCAGCAGCAGAGCAGCATATGCTTCTACAATCATCTTTTCAGCTTCTTTTTCTCCTTGCAAGACCACTTCCTCAGCATCCTGTAATGCAGGAAAAATATCCATATTTTTGAACATGATATTAGAGATCAAGAATGTTATCTATTTTTCAATTTTAACTTTTTTTTGTGGGGGGGGGGGTTTAAAACGTCTGAAATTTTTCATTTCTAAATCACCAATGCTATTAGTTAAACAGTTAAAGTTAAACCTATGCAAACCGAGAGAGAGAGAGAGAGAGAGAGAGAGACTAGTGAAGGGGATGAAGACTTCTGAAACTAGACTTTATTACTCACCCAAGACTGAAGTTCTTCTTCGGCGGCCTCACCAGCTCCCCTGTTTACCGAAAAGATAGCGCATAGTAGTGGTACCACACCTGTATGAACGTCATGCAACCGTCCTGAGCAATGTAATGAAACTTCAGCAGTTGCAAGTCGTGATCTGCAAGGGACGGCAAAGTTCCGGTCACTACTAAAGAAAGTGAAAGTCATAAATGCCATATATCAGCATATACAATTTAGCGTTCATAAAGATGGGTCACAGTTCAGCACTGATGATTTACCACGCAACCACTCAAATCTGCATAATACACCACACATAGGTAGCCAAGCCACATAGGTCTGACAAGAAGCTACAATTGGACATACTAAAGTGCAGATACTATATGCCACACCTCCAAGATGCAGAACATTTTTCACAATGCAGAACTAAACTCATGAAACCCAAATTCGATTTTACGCAAGTTGGACAATTTACTATTACTACTACACCACATGACTTGATCTTGCTTTATGACATAACACAGCTGACAATATTCCTCCTAATTCAAGCTTCAGCCCAAATGGCTACAATAGGCTCAAAATCACATATAGGTATACACTCCTTCAGATGACTCTTTTCTCATTTCAGCAGACAAAAGAGGGTCGAACAGAAAAAGTGAAACTAGTTCATTTGACACACAGATCAATCCTTGCATATGATTTCCCCCTTAACAGGTTATCTATGTAAACATATAACTAAGATGACAATACTATTACTTTTAACGAGAGGCAACATATGAGATGATTATAAAAGGTCAGTAGAATTCTCTTCTGAACAACCACATAAGAAAAACACATTCCAGCATCTCTTGACAGCATATTTTACATAAATTCTAATAGCTGGGAAAGCAAAAGATAGCATTCGCGGGAAGAAGAGTGGCTAAAGGGAAGGTCATTTAATAACAAATATAGCATAAAATCAGAAAAATCCCGACAGCATTTTGACTAACCTGTTATCACCATTATTCTCCACCATATTAACCAGTAAGCCCAGAATAGTAACAAGAAAGTCCAACTCTTGGTCATTGAGATGTATTTCTGCCTGGCTTTCAAGTTGTAGAGCTGTTCGAGTGGATGAGGTATTCTCTTTTCTCTCACCGGAGGTGTAAAGGCTGAATGAAGGAAAGTGTCTTGCTATCAAAGAAGAGAGGGTTTCAAGCCCACTACAAGCAGCAATTTGCTGACACCCGACAGCATTATCATTTGTCAGGTTCATGAGCACCTGTCAAAAAAATGTGTGGTCTATCTTAGCTTAAAACACTATCCTACAAATACAGATGGGAAACTAAAAACAGAGAAGCACATTATACACCTTCAAACAACTGAAGATCTATATTGATACAATACTACAATGCTGATCATATCAGACAACAATTGAAACAAAAATAACAGAGCTGTATACCCAAAACCATACACCGAATAAGTACTTTAACCTGGCCTGACGAAAAGATTTCAAAAGAGCAGAACACAACACATCATACAGACAGAAGAAGAAGCATGTTTATCAACTTCAAGACAAAATCGAAAAAAAAAAAAAAAATACTTTGCTGATGTCAATGAAAGGAAGTTGCTGGTAAAAGGCATATATTTAAAAAGTTGCGCTGATTGCAATTTAAGCCTACTGAGTCAAGCACAGTAGTAAGAGGCGATAAACTGTTCAAGAAGGGGAAGAGACCCCATCACCGCCTTGTCTGTGCAACTGGCGGCTTGGGGAAGTCAGGTCTGGAGGAAACTGAGCAACCAATCATACCTTGATAGCAGTTAGCAGACAGTCAGAAACAAGGCTGGAGTTTTCTTCGTCAATAGTGGTTGTGCACGAAGTATCACTTGAAATATGATTTCCCTCGCTTTCTTTACCATTGCCAAACTCTTCCTGACTTAACATTGGCCGAGATGGACAATCTCCCTGACTCAACATTGGCAGCGATAAACATTCAGCTTCTGCATCTCTAAATGCCGGCCTTCTTTTTTGTTTATGCTGTCCTTTATGTCTCCCAGAAAGTGCTTCCCACTTACAGGGCGCATAGTCATCTTCATCAAATGCAAAAGGATCTTGACTGTCCTCTAGATCCATAAACATGTCGTCATCATGATCATATGGGCTCTTAGCAAGAGCCAGCTTTGTTTTTGAACTATGACCATTTGCAGGTGCTCCGGAATTAGTAGTTTTTGAAGTAAGACTGCACGAACCAGATCCAAAGGAACTAGCTGCTTTCTCTATCAAACAATTTCCCACTCCAAACGTTGTTGTGTCTCCAGAATATGATGGTAATGAGTCGAGTTGGGAACTAGATGACCGCTGGGTGCTACGGGATGTACTCAAGCCTGTATCCCAAGAGTATCTTCCCGAACTACTACACTCCTGAGAAGAACGCAAGGAGGAAACCCCAAAGCTATCCACTAGATTAAAGAAAAAAAATGATATGTAAGCCACTAAAAAGAAATCTTAGGAACTGAACGTTATACTTCAAAACAAGATACCCAACAGTTTTATGAGAACAACATCAAGCCACACAACTATGCTGGTTTTATTAGCATGTAAAGACAAATTAACCCCATAGAACTAAGAGTATATAGCAATCACCTTTCTGTTCTAAATTGAAAAAAAAATCAGGATCCGACCCATTTGAATGATTCGTAGGCATATCAGGACTAGAATTTACGGAGGAAGTTCTCAGTAGCAAGAGCTCTGTAGGTGAATGAAAGTAAGGAAACAAGCCGATAGATTAGTTATTTCACCAAACTCCAATGATAAGAAATTGTCTAATCAGCCTATTGCCAAAGGTACCTGAAAGAATCTTGATAAAACTGATCATGAGTTTTACAAAGGATAAAGAGGAGCCTTGACCAGCAGCCAAATTTCCTTTGAGTCCAAGCAAATGACTCTGAAATTAGGAAGTTAAAAATATAAGTGGAAAAGACTACAGAATCGAAGAGATTAACAGATCAGTAGTGATTAGCACCTCACTCACTTTAAATTAAGAAAGCAGACAATAAGAAGATAAGTAAGCAAACAATGATGCATCTTTACCTGATTTTCCTTGCTTAAGAATGTGGCATTCTCCATAATTTTTAAGCATTTCAATAGCAAAGGTAGACATTGCAGCCTGCTATCTTTCGACTTCCTTGTTGAATCTGTAACAATTGAACCCTGGAGGCAGCTCAGATACAAAACAATTAGAAGAGGACTCGTATTAGATATATCAATTTAAATCAACAATCCATTATCTACACTAACTTAACCACTAATAGGCCACCGTTCCCAAGACCCCACCCAACCCCCCTCCACCACAAGGAAGATTTATGTTTCTGAATGAGGAACTAAATTCAAGCACATGTCCATCAGTCTCACATTACGGCTCACTTCCTCGTTTCTTCAGCAGCATGTTAATGGACACCATAACCTCAAACCTCAAAACGTATTTAACAAAGTTACAACTTGCTTACTTAAAATGAGTAAAGAGATCCAGATATAAGGCATAATTCATAGCAAACTAATTAACTTTCAACAAATTCATATATCAATAGGCAGGACGAAGACCTAAAAAATACAACAAAACAGCTATACCCCAGGAACTCCCCAACATATTCAGATAACCCAGCTACAGTGTAGCTGCAAATGTACTCATATAAGACACGGGTACATGTCAAAAAAGCCCAATTTGGATATTATATGAATCTTCTCCATGATATTTACCTAAATGACTTGTCAAAGTGTTCATACCCATGTAGGAGTGTCGAAAATCCAACACAAGTACTTGAGAAAGAATGAAGGGTCCGAGTAAGATAGCATACAGCATAACAAAAAAAACCTAACTCAGCGCACTGCAGCTTACTGATGAGCTTAACAAGACTATTTCAAATACAGAAACTTTTCAATTTGCACAACTTTTTTAAAAGTAATAAAATCTCAAAATTTAGGCATTAGCTTCTAACTGCATACCAGAACAAAATAAATAACAAAAGCAAACATACAAGCTCACACCTCCAAAGTGGAATGAAAATTCATTGCAAGCTCAAAAACTGCATTAAGTCCCCCTAGCTCCCGTAGTTTTTCCTTAAAGTTGCCACCATTTTTCCTTACTGCGCCAGAGGTATCTGAGATTTACAGAAAAGAAGTGAAGCTATCTAAGTGAACAAAAGAATCTAATCAAATAGGACTTGGAGAAGTCCCTACACCAGTGACAAAACACTACTATATAGATGCTGAAATCGTTAAAATGTCTTAGTGTATCCAATCAAAGTTCAATTCTCAACGCATGAAAATTCAATATTAATATCTTCAATAGTAATTAAAGAATATGTTTGTCTCTTACCTTCCATAGAAATTGTTGACAAGCAAGCCTTTTCCATTGTCAATAAAGATATCCAATTTGGGTTCAACTCCGTCCTTGACAAGTCATCACTCTCCACGTTACTAGCTTTCAAGTCCTTGCAACTTACAAGAGTCTCCAGAACCTTCTGGATTATCGTAGTGGAGTTTGAATCTACCCTATTTGTCATATCGTGAGAAAAAAGCATATCCTTCCGCAGCGCAAGAAGTTTCTGGCTGATGCTCGGTGCTTTATCTGGGCCAGTTTCAGCAACTATTGGTTTCAACAACTTCAGCAGAAATCGAATGGATGGTGATGAATCCAAGAGATAATTGTCCTCGCCCTGAAATAACAAAATTGCAATTGAAACACTACTAACAATGCTTGAAAACATGTGGAAATATCATCAGGTACCCAATTTTCATCAATATAAAAATACTGCAATATAAGGCATAAAATTATTAGATATAAAGTTCACAGAACAACTGGATATCAAGTATAAGAAGACTTGCAGCTAGAAACATTGAAAACAAGACCAGGCTAGAGTTCTAAGTCACCTACCCCTCAACTTTCAAAACATCATGCGCAAAGCATGAAGAAGGACGCACAACATAGTAATTAGTATTAGCATTCAACATAATCTTCTGCAAATTCCATGAAGTATAAACCATCTATATATGCTTGGTCAATGAAATATCACCTCAATCTCATGACATTAAATCCATTTAGGTAAGTCCTTTCATAAAAATGAACTACACTCCTAATCTGGTGCAACAGGAACTTTAATATGCAAGTTACAAAAAATGCAGGTAAAACAACACAAAAAAAGACTTGTAAATCGACTGCATTACTGAGAAGAAAATACAGAAATTGTTTGGTTGAGTACGACTATGTGAAAATGAAAACAGTTTAGGTACAGGACTTACTAATTAGTTTTAATCAAATTATATGTGCAATCTAAATAACTCAAAGCTTAGTGCCAAAACCAACTCCCCTATATAAACCACAAACCGCACAAACATTTTTGACAGAGAGTAGCTCACAGACTGTCTACACAACATCATCACCCAAGGAATAGGGAAAGTTAACATAAAAACTTTCACATACATTAGAGGGGACCTTGAACTGTGAGACAGCAAGCTAGCTGAACAATCAACGACCTAGAACATCATCTTTCTTTTCTTTGACTATTCTGGACTTGAGAAACAACCAGACTACACTCCTTAAAACTAAGCCTCGCACAAATACTAGTTTCACATGCATAACACTCATTGAGAGCATTATGTAGTGTAGTCAAACAAATGCAACTTCACCCCCTACACATGCATAAGATACCCATGCACACAAGAGGGGACGGACAGAATGAATCCTTAGCAAACAAAAAGAAGGCCAAAATAACAAGGAACAAGATCATTAATATCATAATCACTCTTCCTACTAAAAGTTGAAGCAGAAACATTAATATATATAAAAACTTAAGTCAGCGAAAAGCAACTAAATTCAGACCGGCAACATATGAAGTTCAACCTTATATAAGTTCACATATGAAGGCCATAAATTACTTACATCACTTGTTAAAATATAAAACAGAGTGGCAGCAGCCAAATTGCTCGGTGAATCGTCAAGGCTCAAATCCAATATGGCATCAACAACTTTCCTTGCCATGCTGAAATAACATAACCACAAAAAAGAACATACATATCACGAACCATGACAGAAAGTCTGTTGCAATGAAGGTGAGAATATGTAATGTTTGATAAAAAAATCTTGAAGATTGATTTTATGGACCTAAGAACCGGCAAATATACAGAAAAAGACACCTAAAGAGACACCAAACCACCTTTGTCCAAATAATCAACAGGCTTCTTCGGTAAAAAATTAAGAGCATGTTATTGAGGCTGTGCATTTTCACTTAGGAAGGAGGATGAGACACTTCTTAGTAATGCATCTTCCCTACCATGTAATTGTTAATCTTCATTGCTTTTCATTACCCCATAACAGTACCTACAGGTATAGGTACGCATAGAACAGAGAGAAATGTATACTTTGTACAGGGAAAAAATTAGCACAAACATCTACATAAAACATGCATGTAATATTACATAAATATACAACAAGAATTAACATTGCTTTAATTTATGACCTCATACCAAATGAGCCATTAGTTCAACCATGCTATTGCACTAGGTTTATACCTCAAGCACATGATCCAATAATGATAAAGGGGTTGTGTAGATTTCAGTATTTCCAAAAAGAAAATACTGAAGTCCATTGATCTTGTGGTGCATTCTTTTAGGATCCCTCCAGCATCAGAACCAATACCAATAACACTGACCTTTTTGAGCATGTGGGCAATAATGAGATGAAAGTGCTAGTTTGGAAGGACAACTATCTAAACTTTAGAATATTAACACTTTTCTCTTAAATAGTTTATCATGTAAGTCGGAAACTTTACTTGTCAAACTAGATACTCCCTCCATCCCAACTTATTTTTTCTCTAGGCTTTGCATAAAAATTAAGGAAAATAGAAGGGTGGTCATTGGCATTTTATCTGTAGAAGAGATAGATTTTAGAGTAGATAGACAAAATGTACTAAGAGTAAGTGTTGGAATTTCTATGTGGCTGGATAACCAAACTCCGGATGTCCTAAATTGGGCAATGGACTGAAACTCTAGATTATTATTATTTGTCATGCCTCAATTGTCATATAAATGTGTTAAAAAGAAAATCATGGAATTAACTTTTAGAGATCAAAACCCCCTATTGCCTCAATTCACCTCATGCTGTTCAACACATTTATAGGACAATAGAGGCATGGCAAATATAATAATTTAGAGTTTCAGCCCATTGCCCAATAAGGACGTCCTGGGATTTGGTTATCCAGCCACACAGAAAAAAAAAGGGGGTATAAATTTTCAACCACATAGATTCAAGAGGGAGGGGGTTTTGGGGGGGGGAGGCTTGACTATTCAATAAAGAAAAGGGATGCATTGTGATGGGTGGAAGTTAAGATGTAAATTACAAGTTTAGATATGTTCAAATAAGTTCCAATTAGTTCTAATAAGTTCATTTCTAATAAGTTGGCGAAAAATAAGGTGAAGCGAAATAAGTGAATTAAGTGAATTGGAGAATCTAAGGGTGTGTTCTCTTAACGTTAACAAGATAAGTATTAAGTTAAAGAAGAGAAGAAAAGTTAAAAGTTCAATTTTCAGGTTCTTATAAGTTATGGAAAAAAAAGAGAGGGGAGAGTGAAGGAGCACCCCCACCCCTAAGGACGGGGAGTCCAAATTAAGCTCTCAATTTCTATTCAAGTCAAAGTAGTAAGCTCAATTTTTATTCACTCCATGCTCTAGTAGAATTACATTTGCTGTAGTTGCAGTAGTAGTAACACTATAGAAGCTCCAAAATCATAATTTCTATTAGAAAATAAGTTCAAGTAAATTTAGATATATTCAAAGAGGTTCAGACAAGTTCCAACTTCCAATTAGTTCTAATAAGTTCCAATAAGTTCTAAAGTTCTTATAAGTTCGCGAAATAGAGAACGCACCCTACGCCCTAAGAATTAAGCTCTGAATTTCTATTCTAATCTAAGTAGTAAGCTCTTTGATTCACTCCATGCTCTAGTTGCATTAGTGCTAACACTATAGAAGCTCGAAACTCATAATTTCTATTACAAAAGCAACATAAAAGATATGGAAAAAAAGTATAAGAATAAGAAATTACCCCTGAGATTTAAGGAGGCGACGTTGGTGAGAAGAAGCAGAAAGATTCAACAAAGACAACAAACTCGCCCGACGAATCCTAACCCCTTGCCCTCTTCTCAATCCATCCAATGCAAAATCAACCTCATCCATACATTCCATCATCTCCCCATACTCTTGCGTTTCCATTAACGACGTCGTCTTCGGCATCGATACTTCTTCCTTCTCTCTTTCTCTTTCTCTCTCTCTTTTTCTCTCCTCCCATCATTCAACCTCCTCACTTTCTCTCTCCTCCCACAACTCTTCTTCTTCTTCGTCTTCAACAACTGCAACCCCGAGTTTCTACTATCAATTTTATTGTTGTTGTTTTCGGAATCTGAGTTAACCCAGCGAGTTGAATCTTGGGATGAGAAGGTTAAATTCCCAATTTCTTGAGGGCTTTCTTGGAATTGCGAAAAAGAGAGAGAATACGAAGTTGATGTTGTTGTTGTTGTTGTTGTTTCTCTGAAAGTAAAAGGATCATCATCTTCTTCTTCTTCTTCCATAGCTAATACGTCGTCGTTTAGTGATGTTTCTGAAAAAGTTCTCCCGATCTTTCGCCGACCATATGTTCTCACCATCATCTTTCTAGATATCTCTCAACAATAATAATTTCTTCAATCTTTAATTTCATTCGGAAAATTACAATTTTTTTTTTAATTTGAATTTCAACGGCTCAATAATTTTTTCTCGCAGTGGGGATTTTCTGGGTTTCAGATGAGAGAGAAAGCTTGAAAGAAAGAAAGATCTTCAAGCTCGAATTAGAAGTCAGACGAGAGGAGAGAGAAAGAATGGATTTGTTTTTCTTTTAACGTTTGGGTGAAATTGAAAAAGAGTTTTAGTTTTCCGATTTTGTCCTTAAAATGATTTTATATTTACATGTTTTTTTGTGGTGGTATTTTATTGAGAGGTAGGGGTAGTTGAGGTAATTTATAAGGGTTTGGGTGATAAATACGTTGACGTTGGAGAAATGGATTTGATTGTAACCGTAGGATTTAGGGCGTAATTCAATTTTCCCCTTTTCATCTGTAGAGTGAGTTGCAAGCATGCACGAGTTCATTTTTAAATGCATTATTGAGAATAACCCTAAATATAATTCATAAATGATAATGCTTTTTGTCCCGCTTCCAAAATAGTGACTTTGAATTTCGATAAGTTTAAAGATGCGTTCTCTTCAACTTAATAAATTAAGTTTAGGCCCAATCGGGTTCGGTTTAGTAGAGATAAGTTCCAATCGCGCCCAATAAGTTCCAATCGTGCCTAATCGTGGTTCAATAATTTCCAATAAGGTCCAATTCCAAATAGTCAATGATCAACAAATTAAAATTAAAATTTTAATTGAAGTACCACTATGATTATTATATAGTATTATATTTGTATTATTTTCTATTATTTTATTATTCATATTATTATTAGCTGATTATGTAATTATTAAAAAATTAAAGTATCATTATAATTATATAGTATTATATTTGCATTATCATCATAATTATAACAATTTGCAATTCGTCTTTAAATAACTAGAGATAACATGTTTTCGATGTTACTAATAACAATGAAAGATATAATGTTATCAATTGATTTCCTACTAGTACTTTATGAAATCAAAGCAAAACTATTAGATATATTAGTGGTGAAAATTGAGTATAGGCAAGCATATATATAATTTTTTTTTTTTTGTTAAAATGTTAATCATAAGTTATAATTAATAATTACTATTTTTCGAAGGATAAATTTTAATAATTATTATGTCATAATAAATTTTGAGGGATAGTATTTATGATAGGGGTAATATTATGTTATTACTCATTAATTTTTTTGTCAAATAAGGTCAAATAATTTCCAATCAGGTCCAATAAAGTTTAATAAGTTCCAATAAGGTTCAATCAGGTCTAATAAGTTCCAATCAGGTCAATAAGTTCCAATCAGGTCCAATAAATTTCAATCAGGTCCAATAAATTGAATCAGGTCCAATAAGTTCAGTTCAGGGTTATTTAGGTGAAGAGAATGCACCCTAAATAAGTTTTATATAATACAAGTGAATTCAAAAAAGTTCGGTAAAAAATAAGTAAAAACGTGTACCCTTATAAATTGAAACTTCTAGTATATTGAGTCCAACTTATAAAGCCTATTTCTTGAAAATGAGGGAAGAAAAGAACAAACTCTCACTTCTAGAAACCATAGTTGTCGGTATTTAAACATGTCATCTCAAACTCCTAATAACTATAAGAAGTACTACTTCTATATCCTAACATGCACTTCTTCTAAATCTTCGTCAAGGTCTGGTTTGTTTTAAATAATTTTGAGAGTTTCCATTCTTCTCCTGCTAATATTTCTTTGTCTATAATTTTTGATTCTATCATCTTTATACCTTTTGACATAATTGTTTTGATTACTTTTTCTATTTGTAACTTATATTTAGTAACTATTGTTTTACCGAGTTTAGCTATAGTTCCTATGGTTACCGAAAGATTGTCTCCTTGGTACCCTTCAAAACCTCTAGTTTTTATAACTACGCTTAAATTTTGGATATTATTTACCTGACTTTAATAGGTCTGGGGTACAATAAAATAAACCTCTCGTTAGAGGATAAATCTACTTCCATTCCTAATATTATAGCTTTTATGGGTCTATAGTCCAACTATTGTCTATTAATAACAAAAGTGTTTCTGTTCCTGTTTCTAGCCTAATTAATCCTTTTACTCCTATTATTACTAGTCCTAAGTGTAGGTACTGATGTCCATGTACTAAACTTTTAACTGTTGGTGGTGAAATTAGATCTATTTTTTCCGATCCATCTATTACGCTAATAACATTTTCTACGTAGGTTCTGAAAACTTTTGTAGAGGTATCGAACATTCCTTGTTTATATAAGGTCTTTGGGTTTAACTTTAACAGTTGTGCTCTGTTATTTCTAAAGTTTTCTAGGCTTTGTTCTATGTCTATTAGTTCCTCTAATTGTACTAGTGGCTCCTTTTTCTTTAAGAGCTTAGCTAAAGGATTTGGTATTTTATTTGTACTAACTTCCTCATTATTAGTACGTGTTGTGTTAAGGGTCCGCTAAATCCCGGAAATCGACTCATTTCTTTGGCTCTTTTCT
This sequence comes from Beta lomatogona, assembly GCA_947646795.1. Classification (NCBI taxonomy): domain Eukaryota; kingdom Viridiplantae; phylum Streptophyta; class Magnoliopsida; order Caryophyllales; family Amaranthaceae; genus Beta; species Beta lomatogona. The sequence continues at coordinate 162,780 of CANSNZ010000239.1, forward strand.
GGTTTTGGTATAAAATATTTGTATTCAGTGAGTGGTTTTGTCTTTTTGATTATTCCTTCAGCTGAGACGCTCAAATTCTGGAAGGCTTTTATTAAACTATCTTCTTCGACGGAAGAAGTTTGTCCTTTTATTTCTCTAAGTTGATCTTTTAACTCTGTAAGTTGATGAGATTGTTGTAATAGTAATTCAACTAAAATATTCAGGTAAGATATCCGAATTTGGTCTGTTTTTACTTGAGGCCAATAAATTTGGTAAGCTTGTGGAATCTCTACCATTTTCTTAGCTTTATCTACTGCTTCTGAATATCTACTGTTATTGTTTCTATGGGTCATTAACTTAATATTATTCTTTTAACTTCGTGTAATAGAGCCTCTACTTGCTCTATTTTTTCAGAAGTTTGTTGTAGTAGTTTCTTTGTTTCAAGTTCAATAACTTTAGGTTTACTCTGTTGTATGTTTAAACTAAGGGTATTTATTTCTTCTTTAGTGGGAGTTTTTTCTTTAGAGGATTTGATATCTTTACTTAGACTACTAATCTATGATTTTAAGAAGTCTTCGTTAGAACTCACTTCTTTTATTAACTTTCTATTTTCTACTAAGTTTTTAATTATCTTTTCTAAAGTATTATGATAGTTCTGCTGTTCTAGACTATCTGCTAAACTAATAATTAAATCTGTTATAGTATTTAGGTGCGACTGTTCACTATGTAACTTATGCTTGAAAGTATTATTAAAACGGCATACAAATTTTGCTTTATCTAAAGAGATGATGCTTCGATCTTTAAAGTTATACGCAAGATCTAAATATGCAATTGTTTTGAAATTTTCTTCAATTTTGAAAACCTTATAGCTTTTCAAGTTCTCTCTTATCTCCTCGATATTTTAAAAGGTTGTTATAAAAACAAAAAAAAATTAGAAATTAGAATTAAAACCGCAGATTTTAGTTTAAGAAATCTTACCTGTAGGAAGAACCTACTGCATGGAACCGTTCTAGCGAGTTACTATTCCCTTCACTCTATAACAGTACTCAGAGGCCTCGTATTCTTCTTCCAGATATGATTTCCAAAAGATTAATCTAAGATTGAAATTCGAAACCAGCTCTGATACCAAGTAAAATCCACAACATGTGAATTTTGGATCGATTTACTTTTTTTTTTTTTTTTTTTTTTGAGGAAGAGAAGATAAGTTTGAACTCTACTTTGCTATAAGACTCGTAAGAGATTAAAAAGATTTCATGTATACAAAGGTCTGTTTTTATTGTTGTTATCTAAATCTTGTGTGTTTACAACTGAAGCAAAGAGCTGCTTATATAGAGCTTCAGAGCATCAGATAAGGCAAAGGAGAAAACACACGTTTTCTTCCTTTTTCTAAAGTAAAAGTAGAAAAAGACATCGGCGATCGAAAAACAAAGATACTTAAAGTAAAAGCTCACAAGTAAAAGCACATAGTTTCCAAAAGAGATAATGACTCATTACCTTTACAAAAAGCAAAAATTTACTAAAAGACAAAACTAAGGCGGCTGTCGGTCCTTTGTTTCATATGCTGTTTTTAATCATGTTAATCTCTTCCTTGAAGCATTTCTTCAATCAGGGAATTATCGTCATGACCTTCTTCGCTATCTTCTTCCATAGTGAAAACTTCGTATCGTTAATATTACAACCATGAAAAGGAATATTGATCTTGAAACTTTCTGGTCCCCAGATTTTGAAGGTTTTGCCTTCTGCTAGGAAGTTCATTGCAATAGCTCCTCCCCTGTCCGTGATTGGGGGGTCTTATCATTAGTTCTCTATAGAAAGCTTCATCCTCTACGAATTTAAAATTACTTGGTGGTATTTCATCAAGCTTCCAAGATGGATCAATGTAGATGTAATGAAGTGCTGGTTCTTCTAGTAGTCCATTTGTAAATGGGATATTGTTATTGAACTCTATTATTAATTCTTGATTATTACGATAGTGAAGATATTTCTTAACACAAGTCTCGAATTTCAATCCAAAACCATTAGGGATTTGTTCTGGATGATCTAAAGTTAGGCTGCTTAACATACCATAGTCATAAAATTCAATAATCTCATAACGACTTAGATGAGTTCGTCTGACATCAATGCGAATTTTGAAAAGGCCTGTTTCAACTGTACTTCTTCCTTCAAAACTAGGAAGACTATAATTTAACAAATCTTGCCATACTTTGTTTCCTGGTAAAGATCCATCTTGAGTTATATGATGGATGGCAATAAGTATTTTATGTAATCTAATGAGTTTTCGGATAAAGCCTTCAAGACACTTTTATTCTATGATAAGTTCTCGCTTCGGAAAATTTTGAAACAATGGATTTAAAGTGGAAAGGGTTGTTTGTGGTCTTTTTAAGCTTACTCTAAGATGTTCATAAGTGAGATTTTTGTGGCTTGGTTTGAGAGTACTTTTGAAAACTTCTATCATATCTTTTAGGTAGGCTACTTCTGTGTTTTTGGCTTCGAGCTCAATGGTTAGGCTTTGATTTGTTTGGAGGATATTTTGGTTGTGTTTAGAAATCAGACTCACAATCTGCTGTTGGTATTCAAATTTGCTGTGTAGGTCAGAAAGTTCGCTTTGGAGAGAAGCAATTTTTTCTTCTTTTTCATATAAAAGACTATTTCTATTTTCAGAAATTTCCTGCTGTAATGCCATTGCTCTTGAATTCAATGGTCTTTCTATGCTCCGTTTTGACTCAGAGCCTGTGTCTGTCTGAGTTAAAATCTCAGGCTGTATATAAAAATTTATACCCAAATAGGCTTTGGCAAAGTCTGCGGCTTCACCAAAAGAGTGAAATCCTCGAAAAATAGGTTTTTTAAAGTCTTTAGTTAAAATTTGTACCTCATGCCATGATCTGAACATTCTTGTTCTCTGACCATGTAGGATGACATAAAAACTAAAGTTTTTGGAAAGAGGTTTTTCCAAAATTTTTGAAAAATAGAAAGTAAGACAATTTAGGATTGATAACTTGTGCTTGCTTGCTATAGGATTTGTTTTTAATTCCCATATGATGTTACATAGGGCCTGTTGAGATTTATCTAGTTCTATTCCTCTTAGGGGATTGAATCCTCCTGTAGGTTTGCTGTAGAGTTTAAATTTTCCAAAGGTGAATTCTTCGACCTTAGGACTTGTACTGCTACTGGATTCTGTGCTGTTCATCTTTCGTTGTGTTTCTTACAATATCTGTCAAGAACACGAGACAAACAGTCAGCTAAATTATTATTCTGTCCTTTAATATGTTCAAAGGTTATTTTGTACCCTTTTCCTAATATTAAATCTTGAAAATTAATCCATCTTTTATTATTAACCTTTTTGCTATTTTCATTTTTTAGTAAATTTTACAATAGCTTCACAGTCTGTTCTTACTGTGATTTCTCTGTCTAGATGTATTTTAAATTTTACTAGGGCATTAATAACTGCCTGTATTTTATAATCAATAAAGGACCAATTTGTACTTGGTCTAAAATTACCACTATAGCATAACCTGCTATATTTTTTTGTAGCTTTATTGGAATACTTGGAAGGCTTAGTGATGAGAACTGCTCCCCATCCTTCTTTACTTCCATCTGTTTCTATAATTATGTAATCTATTGTTAAGGGTAACTCTAGGGGTTGTAACACCTTAACTTTTTCTTTGATAGTTTGGACTAGAGCTATGTCCTCTTTATTAAAATATTTTTGACCATTTTTTGAAATTTTACCATACAATGGTCCAACTAACTTAGATAAATTAGGAATAAATTTTCTAGCATAGTTTAATAGTCCTAGAAAGGCTTGAAGCTGTTTCTTTTCTTCCATTTTATCTGGAAATTCTAGCAGTTTTTTAGTTATATGATCTTGTAGCTTAATCTTTCCATTTCCTATTTCTAATCCCAAAAATTGGATAGTTTTCTTAAATAATTCCATTTTTGAGTCTGCTATAACTATGCCATTGTGTTCAATTATTTGAAAAACTTCCGCCAAATGCTTGGTATGTTTCTGCAAAGTCCTGGAAGCAACCAAGATATCGTCAATGTAAACTAAATAGAAATTAAGTTTTCCAAATAAACTATCCATAAATCTTTGGAAGATTGCTGGAGCATTCTTCAATCCAAAAGAAAGGACCTTCCATTGGAAATGTCCTTCACAGCATATAAAAGTTGTCCAAGGTTTGAAGCTATCTGCTAATTGTAATTGATCGTATCCTGATTTTAAGTCGAATTTGCTAAAGATAGATTTATCTTGTATTAAATTTATGAGGGTGTCTTTATTAAGAATACAATATCCATCATCTATTATATTGTCATTTAATCTTTTGTAGTTATAAACGATTCTAGCTTTTCCTCGTTTTAACTCACTATGACTCTGTACTAAAAAGGTTGCACTTCTGTGCGGACTATAGGATTTTTCAATGAAACCTGCTTCTAACAGTTCAGTAATTTGTTTTTTAAACTCCTCCTCCTCTTTAGGGGAATAGTCTATATTGGCTGTAGTTATAGTGATATCAGGATTTCGTATTTTTTGGTCTATTTTGTATTTAACCCTGTATTTGCTAATGTCATTAGCAATTAACCCTTGTTTCCTAAGTTTCTGAATTATAGGATAAAGGGGTAATTTATTGTGTGTTATTCCTTTCTCAAGATCTCGAAATTCTTCTTGTTGAAAAGTAATTAAAGCCTCATTTTCTGGCTGTTGTTGATTTTATTCTCCTAAAAAATCTAATTCTTTAGATCCTAGTCCACCACGCTTCCGTAATAACTCTGATTTTTGCTGATAATAGCGGGTAGGGATGTGGTAAATATTTTTACTAATATGATGCTATTCTGAGTAATGGTTATACTTCCTTGTTGGGATGTGACGAAGTTTAATCCTAATAGAAATTGTACGCGTTCATTATAGGTAGGGGAAATATTGACCTGAGGTATATCATACCGCTGGCTATATCCTCCTGCAAAGTTTTAAAATTAGATAGCTAAAGGTTTTGTATAATAGTCTATTTTTGTTGTCTTTCCATCTGCTAAAATGGTGGTGATTATGTCTTTATGTTTTATTTTAAATTGTGCTGGAACTAATTTATGAGTTATTTGACTCTTTGTACATCCTGTATCTACAATAGCGGGTACTTGGAGAAAAAAAATCAAGAACAAATTTTCTTTTAATCTTACATCTTTTGTTTCAATAAATTTGTATAATATTGTTGAAGAAAAGTAGTTGACATGAGAGTTGATGAGCAAAAGGTCATCCTGCTGAGATTGGCGATCCAAAGTAATGCAAAGAAGATTTCGGTTGAGATTGATAGTCTCCAGGTGATAAACTTGATAAACCGAAAGCAGGTTGATGGCTTATTTGTGGAAATTATTGTTAGGGAGATGTGGTCACTTGTTAATTCTTTTGATGATGTGCGTTTTTGTCATGTTTTTAGAGAAGCGAATTTAGCGGCTCATATTATGGCGCATTTAGCTCCTCTAGATGAGTTTGCTATTAGAGTTTGGTTTGGAGGATGTCCTAGTATTGTGGATCATGTAATTGCTTCTGAATTTTGTTTACTTAATTATAGTAATAGCTAACGGGTTTGTCGTTTTCTCCTCAAAAGGTCATCCTACCTCTTATGTAATTGATGTTGTGATTTGTGAGTTGCGCCATAGATATTATTTTTTATTGAATGTACAATCAAAATGAACAACTTATCTGGATAAGTAGGCTTTTTTTTATGATAACTTATCTGAATTTTTTCCTTGAATAATGCAAAATAGGGTTCTAATTCCCGAAATATGTTGAAAGGGAAATTAATTCCCTGCGTACCGTCCACGTAGGACGGCACGCGAGAAAATGTTTTTTTTTTTTTTTTTTTTTTTATCCCAGGTAAACCGCTACTTGAAGTAGCGGTTTATTTAAATTAAACCGCTACTTCAAGTAGCGGTTTATACATATTAACCGCTACTTGAAGTAGCGGTTTATGATGTAAACCGCTACTTGAAGTAGCGGTTTATGATGTAAACCGCTACTTGAAGTAGCGGTTTATGTGGTCAACACCTTCCCCACACTCACACTCTATAATATGTAAACCGCTACTTGAGATAGCGGTTTATGAGAAAAAAAAAGACCTCTCATTGTTGCTTCCCCATAACTGGCCCAAATGCCAGAAACATAAAAAAAAAAAAAGCTTTCCAACCTACAATTTCAACACCAAATTCCATCCAAGTCCATACAAAGTCTATGCACACATCAATCACCAAACACCAAGTTCATCCACATTCACATTTATCCAATAAGTAAGATTAAGAAAATATGTCAATCACAAACAAAGTTTAATATTTAACATAGTGTTAACGAACTATACAAACAACAAATGAAAGTGCTAAGACCCCCTCTTCTTCTTTTGTGAAGGTCTAGATGAACTAGGTGTGGTCTCACTAGACTCGCAATGGCATGAAGAGAAGATGGAGTGGTGGCGAACGGCGTCGGTAGGTCCTCGACGGCACCGGGAGGCGAAAGCAAAGGTGCCTGTGGTAGATGTATGGGCAGCGGACATAGAAGGTGTAGAAGTCGAAGTATGTACAAGCAGAGGTAGGCACGCCCGTAAGATGTGGCCATGTCCGGCTCGGCTAATCGCATCAATACACGGTCCCCTCATGGTCCGCAATGTCCGTGCAAACAACCGGCGCCCCATATTCGGAGGCAATGACTCGGCAGCCTCTAGTACAAAGGCTGCACCTATGAGCAACATCGGATAAAGTATGTGCCTCGCATAGAAAGAAAAATACATATTATATAGTCGGATAAATAAATAAAAGTATAACTACAAATCATGGCACTTACCGATTACTACATCTCGCAGACGCAGCCGATAATGTGTAGAAGGAGGTCGCCTCAATGGATCCGTCATGCGTAACCTCGTGATGCGACGATACCACACCATATACTCCTCAATGGCATGAGTACGACCAAGAAACGGAGTGCCCCGAACAACACACGTCTCGCGCTCATCCCACTGCGCTATGTAAGGGCGATGTCTGAGCGGATAATTCTTGTTCTTCGACCTCCGATCTATGCCATGAAGGGCTGTGCTTGTATCACAAGGTGCTGGAATCCTCTGCTCGAAGCCAAACTGGCGCATAACTCGATCAGGACAATGGAACTCCACAATGTCGAAACAAATAAGTGGAGCCAATGTGCGCCATACATGTCGATCAGCTCGACATATAGCAGGCAACAACTCTAGTCTCGCATCAGTATATGGCTGCCAAGTCATCTACAAATAAAGAATGTTGCAAATATTAGACACGTGAGAGATGTCTACCAATGTATATAAGTTAGGCATGTGAGACTCTATGTACCTGCTCGTCCGTTTGATGGTCAAGTGCATCCCTGTAGTAAGATAGCCCACTTGCTAAGTGGGACCTACTAAGGTGTACCCGAAGCCAACTGAAAAGAAATACACATTAATATCCTTCTGAAAAATGAAACTAAATAATGTCAACAAATGTGAGACACTGCATATTACCTGACAGCTAAGGGGTCAACCCCCGGAACATGCTGGGAGCCTAAAATAGGAACGGCATCGTCAAACTGTGGAGGTGGGTCCCGCAACCTCGAAATCTCGAGGTCCGCCGATGTGTACGTGCTCCCATGCCCAAAGCTCGTAACAACAACACGGGACCACCTAACTCCCTGGCACGCCTCTGAGATGCCCGACATAGCTGTCGATATAAGTATGCAAGGGTGGCACTACCCCAGCTATATGTCCCTGCTACGTCGAGATCTGCCAAAAGTGGAAGATAAAGCACCTGTACTGTATCTCCACTCTTGTCAGCAAAAAGAATGGACCCCATCAAAACAAGAATATAAGCCCGTGCGAATCGTTGTATTGTCACCTCATCAGCATCGTTCGGCAACAAGAAAAAATGAAGCCGAAGCCATGTCAACCTCAAAGACGAACCTGGAGAACTTTGGGCTCGTTCTCCGGGGTGGTGGGCCATACCCCTAACAACTCGTGCACAACTGCAGCCCAATTACCCTCGCCGCTACCAATAACAGGTGGTCCGTGCACTCTCAGTCCAAGGAGAACAGCGACATCTCCTAAAGTAATCGTCGCCTCCCCAACAGTCAAATGGAAGGTATGGGTCTCCTGCCTCCATCGCTCCACTAATGCCGTAAGAAGTGGTCGATCAAGCTCCAAACCTCCCCCTACCAAACGATGTATGCCAAGAAAACCAGCACGCTCAACATACCGAAGAACTCTATCGTGAACCTCCCAGTCATGAGTGAGACTATGATGATGCAACCGACACGATAATACCGTGTCCGCTACTCCCCTCCAGGCATCCTCACTCCGATGCTTATCCTGGAGGGTGAGAACGCTGCGATCAGTGGGGCCGAGATAGATGGACTGCGCCATCAGACCTGAGGAAAAAAAAAAACAAACAGGTAAGTAACACATTCTTGGACTATGATAAGAATATAAATTTATGAGAGTTAATAAAAATTAGATTTACCCAGATGTTCCTTCATCATTCTTATTAGGACATCTTTGCTTATTGTGTCCCGAAGCCTTACAAATGCTACATCTATATTTGCCGGGCCTATCAGCTGCATCCATTTCATTTCGTATTCGAGTGGACCTTGGACGTCCAGCTCCATGCTTTAGCCCCTCATCAGCTATAATTCTCGGACCATAATATGGAGAACAATTATGCATATCAGGCACAGGCTTGAAAAAGGACATATAAGTAGATCGATACTCGGTAGTCATAAAAGAAGCGTCCACAAAACCACTATATGACAAACTCCGGTATCGACAGACCGCAAGGACATGAGAACACGGCAACTTGTATATTAGGAGTTTCTCACATGTACAGTCAATGACATCAGAACCCACAGTCAATGAACCAGTCAGTGCATTTCCAAGTCATCCATGCATCTATTAACCTTTGATCAACTTCGTCAATTCTGAGCCAATCAGATGAAGGAACACCAGACTTTATTGCATTGTCAGCTGTTTCCCTTGCATCATCGTCCTCCTCCCTATCAGAATCCACATGCTCCTCCTCATTTCCCAAAAAATCAACATCATTTCGATGTAGAGTTTCAAGATGGAATGTGGACGGTATGTGGGGAGACGAAGCAGGAGAACTGAACTCATTCATGTGCTCATTGACATAATGTGGGTCTAACAACATGCTAGTAAATGATTCAAATTGCATGCTAGGAGCTGATGCCGGTACCTCCATGCTATCCCTAAAGTCCATTGTAGGTACATAACCCACATTACTTTGGAGATTTATCTCCTTGGGAACTTGTTCAATGTACACCTCCATTGCCATGGCTGACGTTTGTGTCACTGATAGCCACATAGCACTTAGTGACTCGTCATCCTCTAGTGCAATTGGCACATATTTCCCCGGCATCGGATATCTCATAAACAATTTCAGTTCCACATACATACGATCACATCCAACAACGTCATATACCCTATTCAGAATCTCTTGAAACATCATACCAGAATTGATGAACAAAAACTTTTTCTTTCCACCTCTATACACAATATCAACGTCATTTTGAGATAGTTCACCATTCCAATAAAGGTATAAAGGATATTTAGGTTGTTCCATATTCTACATACAAAAAACATAATGTTAAAGTTATTCTTATTCTACACATTCAAACAATATGAACACCATTCTTCACCTATACTAGTAGCATTTGCAACCTAAACACAACAATTCATGCAAAATCAACCATCACATTTGCTCAACACCATTTTTAACCAACCAATATAACCAATAAATCACCTTCCAATTCATGCAAAATCAACCATCACAAAACGATAAATTATGCAAAATACTAAATTATACTAATCAAACCAAACAATTTCCATCTAACAATAGTTACAAAGCTAAAATACATAACAAATATGGCATGCTAAGCAAATTAAATTAAAAAAAAAAAAAAAAAAAAAGACTACTCACCTGGGCTAATAGACGGTGGCGTGCGGTTGGTGGCGCGGCTGGGCGACGGTGGCGTGCTGTTGCTGGCGACGCTGGACGACGGTGTGACTCGGCTTTCAGGCTGGGCGACGATGGTGTGTAGCGTGGATGGTAGGCGACGGTGTCAGTCGAACACCGCTGTTGGCTGGCGTGGATGGTAGGCGACGATGGTCGGCTGAGCAACGGTTGTCTTCGACGGTGGTGTGTAGCTCCGGTGGTTTAGCTCCGGTGGTGGGCGACACTTAGTAAGAGAGAGAGAGAGGGAGAAAAAATTTGAGAGAACAATCGTCGAATATGAGAAATTGGGAAAGTTAGGGTCTGATTTGGGGATTATAGTAAACCGCTACTTCAAGTAGCGGTTTCTATTAATGAACCGCTACTTGAAGTAGCGGTTTACTTCAGTCAACGCCAACTTGGTCCAGGTACCACAAAACCGCTACTTGAAGTAGCGGTTAACCTTTATTAACCGCTACTTGAAGTAGCGGTTTATTTTGGTTAACTGCTACTTCAAGTAGCGGTTTTACTTAAGTAAAGAAAAAAAAAAAATTTCCCGCGTGCCGTCCTACGTGGACGGTACGCAGGGAATTAATTTCCCTTTCAACATATTTCGGGAATAAAAACCCCATTTTGCATTATTCAAGGAAAAAATTCTAACTTATCTGGATAAGTAGGCTTTTTTTTATGATCAATCACATTATGGTCCCCTAATAATTAGTAATAGTATGCTATGATGACCTCCGCTGCATGAGGTTTGTTTATCCTTGAAAAGGAAACGAAGGTAGATAAAATTCGAACAAGGTAAAATATATCAAAAAAACTAATATGAACCCGGTGCACACTAACTTAGTGTGCACCTTATCCATCTCACGTGAGTTTTAATGATTACAACTTTCCGTTTTTGCCGCGTTCAGTCTTCCCCTCTTTTCTCTCTCCTGATAACTTCTCTATCCTCTGATAACTTCACTCTCCTGATAGTGTATTTTTTAAACAATATAGTGTATTTTGAAATGATATAGTGTACTTTAAAATGATATAGTGTATTTTAAAATGATAGTGTTTTGCTGAGTTTTTTGGCATGATAGTGTTGCATGTTATAGTGTATATTGACATGATATAGTGTATTTTGAAATGATATAGTGTATTTTAAAATGATAGTGTTTTGCTGAGTTTTTTGGCATGATAGTGTTGCATGTTATAGTGTATTTTGAAATGATATAGTGTACTTTAAAATGATATAGTGTATTTTAAAATGATAGTGTTTTGCTGAGTTTTTTGGCATAATAGTGTTGCATGTTATAGTGTATATTGACATGATATAGTGTATTTTGAAATGATATAGTGTATTTTGACATGATTGTGTTTTGTTGTGTTTTTTGACATGATAGTGTTGCATGATATAGTGTGTTTTGACATGATATAGTGTATTTTAAAATGTTATAGTGTAGTTTATTTGTATATTACACAAAATTATCATAATCGATCGTTATAGTGTTTGATATGATAGTGTATTTTGACATGATATAGTGTGTTTTAAAATGATATAGTGTATGTTTGTTTTGAACAACTGTTTTTGTTAAAATTTTAGAGCGAGAGAATCTTATTGAAGAAAGAGAAAATCGAGCGGATTTTGGAAAGCGGGAGTGACTAGTTTGTAGTGGGGCACGTGCCTAGGCCTGGTCCACACTATTTTTAATGTGAACCGGGTCCACGCAAGACGGATTGAAAATATATTGAATGTAATAATAGTATAAATACCCCCTTTAGCAATTCTCACTTCAAAAAAAATTATTCATGAAAATAAAATGACAAATAACACAATTTAATTTAACATCTTCTTTTGACATCATCAAATTCAACATCTAAAATATTATTGATCAACATCTATACACGATATGCATTAGAATTTGTCCGGAAAAAGTTATATATATATATATATATATATATATATATATATATATAGGGGCAGGATCACATGAGAATGCTTCTTACATGAGAAATGAGAATGAATCTTAACCACACGATTGGATTAGAGTTACAACACTTGTTCATTAGAGTTATACCCCAAAAAAAATTTCGAGCCCCCAAAAAAAAAAAATTTCAATTTTTTTTTCAAATTTTTTTTTTCAAATTTTTTGGAGTTATATCACTTTTTCATTAGAGTTACATCACTTGTTCATTAGAGTTATAGCGCGTAAAATCCATTCTCATTTCTCATGTAAGTATGCATTCTCATATGAACTCACTTCTATATATATATATATATATATATATATACTCCCTCTGTTTTTTTTTATCTTTCTCACTTGGAATCTTGGCACTGTTCATACTTAGAGAGAATCTTCTCAATTTTTTTCAATTTATAAGAAAAAATATAATCATGTGGGGTCTTGTTTGATTCGTCTCAATTAGTACATTATTAATATTCAATCGTTATAATTTTTACTAATATATAATGAATGATATTTAAGTTCAAAGAGATGCATTGAGAGACGCGCACAGGAAAGTGAGAATGATAAAAAAAACAGTGAGAGTACCAACTATATCAAAGTTCCTTTTAATCCCTCAACAAAAATCTTCTGATGCTAAAAATAATAAATGACTTACATATATTCTAAAAAAAGTCAATATTAAAGATAAATTATAATTCTAAATATATTGTGATAGTTTTCAATATTAACTAGCCAAGAAAGTCATAGAGACAAAGGAGATGATATATATATAAATAAATAAACTCCCTTTGTCCCTAAAAGCATGCACCATCTCCATTTTCAGAGCCAAAGTTTAAAAACTTTAACAATGTACTATTTTCCATATATAGGAAAAAAAAAACATTGTTATAAGGAATCTTGTTAGGTTTGCCTCAATGTGTATTTTCACAAAATCTACTTTTTATAATTTGTATTAATGCGTAATTAAAGATATAGTGATCGTAGATGCTTCTTGAAAATCGTAAAACGTCAAGTATCGGAGCATATATATATCATATGTTATGGGATGAATGAAGTATTTTCTTTATATTTTTTTGTCAAACTCACTTGCAAATTGCAATGTTATAGTCAAAATAAAAATATTGACAATATTTAATGATTGTTGGATAAAAAAAATTATAGCCGTACAAAACTTAGTTGTATACATTTTGATAAGTAATTTTAAGGGAAAAAAGAATTTTAATATATGAATTTTCTCTACAAAGAGAATTAAACACGCACGTTCTACCCAAGGCAATGTTCATTATTGATTTTGTAAATTATTATCGTCGTTACATAGGGGTGATAATCGAGTTGAGCAGCTCGCAAGCAACCCGAACTCGACTCGGTCAAAGCTCGACTCGAGTTAGCTCGAACTCGCTCAATTGAGCTTGAAACTCAATAACCTTGCTCGCAACTCAATTGTTTTCAATTAATTTCTCTTTGAAATAATGAAATACATTGACACTCAATAAAAATTAATTGATCTAGTATAAAAGGAAAAAAATTGTAAAGAAATGATAATCAAATGCCTATAATTCAAAGTAAACTGAGCTGCTCGTGAGCAACTCGACTCGAAACTTAACGAGCACGAGTTGAGCAACCCCCTGTTCGTGATCGACTCGCTTGATTAGCATCTCTGTGACATTACCGATCTGATGCGTTCATCTCCAGTTATACCTAGAATGTACCGATTTGATACGTTCATCTCCAATAGTATATTCAAAGTAATATCGATTGGACTTGATTCACATTTAAACAAAACCATGCTAAAATTTGTAAAATGTTTAAAAGACTATTATGAGATATCTAATATCAACTAATTCAAAACATGCATGTAAAAAGTTCAGTTATAAGTTTTGTTTAAGACTGTGTCAATATAAAAATTCTACTAAAGTCCATCTCACTTTGTGCTTTAAAATAAGATGCTTTATATGTTGAAAGAATCACTTTGCAGCTTAAAAACTAATTTTTAGGCCCACGTTATGTCCCGGGTAATTATGATTTTTATTTATTAATATTTTAATTTAAAACTATAACACTAAACATTACTTGGTTTACTAGTTAAAACTTTAATATATAAGCTCGAAGTCATGGGATCAAATCGTGTACTATGCATTTTCTAATTTTTTTATTGTAAGTGTTTTACATAAAGTAAACACTACAATAAGAGCTACATAAGTGGTCGAATTATTCTTTACCGGTAAATTTTCTCTCTCCTCCCTCTCCCAGCGTCGCTGAATTATGGTTTTTATCTCTTCAAAGTTTTGCATGAATTTTGTCTCTTTTTATTACTCTTATATATATGTTCCCCGTTTGTTTTCAATTTTTCTATTATTATTTTTACCTAGAGGTGATCAACATGGGCCCGTCTGCGGGCCCGACCCGCAAATGGAAGGGTATCGGGGATGAATTTTTGGCCCGTGGTCGAGCCCGACCCGTTTTTTTGGGTAAAAAATGCAGGCCACGGGTGGCATAAATATGAAAAATTAGGCTATTTTTTGGCCCGGCCTGTAATAGTGGGGTCTGGCGCGGGAATTCCAGCCTGGCCCGAGGCTGTGGTCCGAAATGGGCCACTTTTTTTGGCTAAAAACCGGTCCGGCCCATAATCTCCTCTATTTTTGCCTATATTTTAGTTGAACTATGTGTAATATGGGGGTGATTGGTGCGTGCGATGTCATTCCGCTTGGAGCCGTAGTTTAATGATTATTATGCCAAAATCACTATGAAATTAAAGAAGCAATATGTAGTTTCTTTCAACCAAACGTTATTTTTACTTGATCTCAAGAAACGCATAGGTAACCTTTATATTTTGTTTTGTTTTATGATATCAAACAATACAGTAGTAATGTAATAATTTATCTTGTTTTTATCTCAGAGTTGATAAGTAAGGGAAAACAGAAAATATTTTCGACTTTATTAGGTGAAGCTATCTGATGAAAATTGAAAGACAATGCTAGTCCCAAAGCTTCACGGAGTGCAAAATGTACTACAAAATGATGCCTTAGATGATGTTTCATCTCCTCACCTGTCTCAGAGGAGCCTAACAATGCTCGTGTTGAATCAGATAACCAAGATCAACATGTTGATCAAGAGGTTAATGAGACAACAAAGAAGCAAGATGATAAACATGGTGGGAAGCAGAGTCGAAGAGTATACTATGAGCCAAGAATAATAAAAAAAACTCGGAGAGACAAAAATCGACAAAAGATATATATTCAGTTCATTTGGAGTTTTGGACCCTTGAAATTCTGGCTACACACGAGGTTGATGACATTGATATTGTCTTTGGTCCTCCAGAAACCAATACGCTTTGTACAAGTGTGGAGAATAATTGTGTTCACCTGATTAGATTAACCCTGACTTTCAATATATATAGGGTTACAATACAGACCTAAGACTATTAAAAGTCATTTCTATCATTTTACATACAATATTACTTTAATACACCAACTCAATCTTTACAGGGTGAAACAACAGATAAATTGGAACGATGTTTAGTAAACAAGTCAGTAGATAGGCCTTTAGTAAAAATATCAGCAACCTGAGACTGAGTAGGAACATGACGAACCATAAGACCTCCTTTGGCAACCATTTCACGAACAAAATGATAATCAACATCAATGTGTTTACTTTGATCATGATGAACCGGATTAGCAATGAGATAACTAGCAGAATGATAAGTGCCTAATTTAATATATTTATGTTCCCTTATTTTAGTGTCATATGCATATTTGTATTATAATTGTATGCATTTTATATATTTTTAATACTCTTAGATATAATATGCTATGTTTTTATTTATTTTTACTAATATGGCTTAATTAAACTACTTTTGTCTAATGAGTGCATTGACCCAAAGCTAGAAGACAAGCCCACCTTGTGCAAATCTCATCCAACAAAATCAGCCCAAAAAGAAAAGAAGACAAAACAAAGAAAAGAAAAGGAAAAAGCAGAAGGAGAAAAAAAAGAAAAAAAATAGAACGAAAAAAAAGAAAGAAAACAGAACGAGGAACAGCGTTCCTCTTTCATTCCTTCGACTCCTCTTCGTCGCTCCTCATCCTCTCTCTTCAAAACACCTCACCTCCTCCACATCATTCCCACCAGTGGCAAAGCTCGCAACTTGCATCAATCATCCAATCACGAAGCATAGTCGCAATTCGGCGTCGCAAATCAAGAAGCAAGAAGGTCGGTTTTTAGGGCCGAAACTTGGAGGCCAATCCTCCTATCTAATTGGTCAAAAAAAAATCACAACTTGGGCGGGAAATTGGGTATAAATACCCCATTAAGGGTCCGAAAATCATGATGAAAACAATTCCACAAAATTTGAGAGAAAAATTTAGAGAAGTAGCGTGAGATTGTCGAGCCATATTTGGCGTGCGAGAGTTCGACGAGAAGACAGCCTTCGGGAGGAGTCTTAGCACACAACCGAGGAGGGTGAAATTCAAGGTTGAACGTAGGTGCGAAATTCGACATTCAAAGGCGAATTTCCGCTACATACATAAGTTCTTCTCTTCTTTCTTTTGTACTTTCAAATTGGTTTGTTATATCCCAATTATATTTTTTGATTTCATTGTTGGTTTGAATTTATAGTTTAGATTGAATTATTGAATTATAGTTTGGATTGAAAGGTTGAATGTTAGTTGAAATTCAAGATTATTTGATCTTTGATACATGAGTTATATTTGTGTGTATGTTTTAGATTTCAATATTATGCCTAATTTGTTATCTTATTATGTATAAAGTTGAAACCTTTGCTAGTTATATGATTAAGCTTAGTCTAAATTGTATAACAACAAGTAGCAACTAGTTTAATTTAGGCCTGCAAAGATGGTTTTAAGTTCAAACTATAATATAACTTAGACTAGTTATTTAGACATAAAGATATAATATGTTTAAATTAACTAGGGATTAATGAGGTACTTCTAATTCTATAATGCTTCTAGTTTAATCATTGTAAGTTGCGAAATACTTGTAGTGATTAGATTAGTTTAGAATCGATGTTAGGCTTAGTTCAACGTTGATTAAAAGTAAGGAAGTATGGGAGTTTGGTTACTTGAATTCCTACAATTAATCAATCTAATTAATCTTGGATTTATGAAATTGGAAGTATAATCAAGGTTTGAAGTTTGTAAATCTCTAAAAGAATTATGAGCTTAAAAATGGGATTGTTTGTCATCACATGTAAATATTAGGTTAGATTTATCTTTAGTAGTTTTTAAATTCATATAAACGTTTTCCAACCCCCTAAAAACAATGTGAATATGTATATATTAGTCAATGACATGTATATAGTTAAGTACTCTTAATTAGTTGAACTTGGATTTTAGGAATATATAAACCTCTCCGTGGGATCGACCCTTATTTATCGTTGTACTAAACTTAAATAATGCTAATGTGGATAAAATAAGGTTTTTAATTTGTACGCATAACGACACGTACCAAATTTTGGCGCCGTTGCCGGGGAAGTTTATGATATTCTTTCCATAAAGTTTAACTGAGATACTACTTTTTGTTATAGAATTTAGTTGATAAAATAACAAATAGTACCTATTATCTTGGTATTCTAAAGAAAGCTTGACTAGGTTGAGATTTTTTAGCTTATAGTATGTTTCTCAACTTCTTTTTGCATACTATGTGCTTAGTTATTTCTTTCTAGTTGACTTTTATTTGGATTAATCAAGGTGACTAGGGTAACTTCTAACATTCTAATAGTACTTTCATTGATTTTGTTTCATAATATTGTTTAGTGAATTTCCTATATGTACTTGAGTCTCTGAGTAACTCTTTAATTTAGATATCATGCTATTACTTGAAGAGAATGTCACTTGCTATTGCTTGTTATACTCCATGCTATTCTATACTAGGCTATGAAATCTATCTAGCCAAGTGTCATGTGATTTTGAAATAATTTGAACTTACTTTGTTATGACCTTCATTTTGAGCAATCACCTATATGCCAATCGATTTATCCTGTTATATCATAATGTCATAGCTTAAATTACATGGAGTTGCATGACTAGAGTTTATAAGGCACTGCTTGATGTTGTATGAACTATTAGGCCATCTGAAAGTTGTGGTTCAAAAGTTGCTGAAATATTCTTATTATATCTTATATATATGATGCTATTTGATAAAGTTTCACAAGTCATTCTTTTATTGTCAATGTCAATTAATTTTCTTGATAAGATTTACTAACTACCTATAATGATAAAAATTGAATCTGCAGCTATGAGCTAGTAGTGTTAGATCTAAATATTTTAGAAACATGAACATAGGCTTAACTCAGTCATGGGCTTGCTTGATTGTGCTTAAAAGGTGTGCTGAAATTTGTTTTGTAAGTGATCTAGTTGTTGGATATAAGTTCATTGATGTGTAAACCACAAAAGTGGTACTTGTTTAGATTGAATAATTCGTGTAAGGTTACAATACAGACCTAAGACTATTAAAAGTCCTTTCTATCCTTTTACATATAATGTTACTCTAATACGCTTAATGACGAGGAAGAAATACATGAACAAGAAGACTTTGAAAAGCACTTCGATGACATTTGTTGTGTCGCTTTTGCAGATGCTCTTATACATATTATGCTCATATACATATTATGCTCATATACATATTATGCTCAAAGAGTTTCCCACTAATAATAAAGCCCTCAAAGTTTAAGAAGTAACAAAATGAATCATTGATATCCTTTCAACTTATAATGATGTTACTTCATTGCTTATATCTGAGGAGCAATTGCAACATGTCAATAATTTATTGGAAAATGAGACATTTAAGATTCTCTTGGAGGGGGATAACATATACTTCAATAGGTAATAAATTGTATTTGCAGAAGAATTGATTTTGATACTTCTATTATATATACTCATATATATACTATATAATACTACTTTATAGAATATTATACTAAGACACTTTTTTTTTTGTCAGTTAAAAAAATTAATTTTTTTTCTAGTGCCACCATGCCTTGGAATCGAACTAAAACGTCATTTCTATCCTTTTACATATAATGTTACTCTAATACACCCTCTCAATCTTTACAGGGTGAAACAACGGATAGATTGGAACGATGTTTAGTAAACAAGTCAGTAGATTGGCCTTTAGTAAAAATATCAGCAACCTGAGACTGAGTAGGAACATGACGAACCATAAGACCTCCTTTGGCAACCACTTCACGAACAAAATGATAATCAACATCAATGTGTTTACTTCAATCATGATGAACCGAATTAGCAATGAGATAACTAGCAGAAACAACATCACAATACAAAATCACAGGTCGTCGAAGAAAATATCCAAGATCAGCAAGAAGATGTCGTAGCCAAATAGTTTCTGCAGAGGTATATGCAACAACCCTATATTCAGCTTCAGTGGAGGATTTGGAAACAATAGATTGCTTTTTCAAACGCCAGGAAATCAAATTTTTCCCAAGGAAGATAGCATAACTAGTAGTAGAGCGACGAGTATCAGGACAACTCGCTCATACTCTCGTCGCCTCAGATGATGCTACGTACAGTTACCAATCAAGTACATCATGGTATCACAACAGGTGTTCACTACTATCGAGTTATTGCCTTGGATGAAAAGTGGTGGAAACCATGGCCATATCCACAGTTGAACATGCTTGTTATGCATTTGGACGCGACCTGATAGCAAGGAACTATCAGGGAGCACGATCGCCTGGGTGACTCGAGACGACAAAGGGTATACTGTTGAGAAGGGATCCAAGTGGATCCCTGGAGTTACCAATGCCACTCAGCTGGAGTGACACAGTCTTTTGGAATACGTTTCCAAATAACAAAATAAATGTTTTTCATAATATGTTTCCAACACTATTTGCACTGACAACCAAGGTATTGTGGTGCGTCTTATGGATTTTTCAATGGGGAAACGTATTACAAACAATAACATGGATTGTTGGGCACGTCGAGTTTATGGGTTGCTGGATATTAATTGTGTTAACCTTATTAAAAAAAACCCTGGCACTCAATATATATAGGGTTACAATACAAACCTAAGACTATTAAAAGTCCTTTCTATCCTTTTGCATATAATGTTACTCTAATACGCTTAATGACGAGGAAGAGATACATGAACAAGAAGACTTTGAAAAGCACTTCGATGACATTTGTTGTGTCGCTTTTGCAGGTGCTCTTAAACATGAAAAGTGGCAGGAACCATGGATGCATCCACAGTTGAACATGCTTGTTACGCATTTGGACGCGACCTGATAGCAATGGACTATCAGGGAGCGCGATCGCCTGGGTGACTCGAGACGACAAAGGGTATATTGTTGAGCTGGGGTCCAAGTGAATACGTTTCCAAAAAGCCAAATAAACGTTTTTTGGAATACGTTTCAAACACTATATATTTGCACTGACAATCAAGGTATTGTGGTGCGCCTTTTGGATTTTTCAATGGGAACCATAGATGAACTGAAACAAAAAATTGTTTACTCCATGGAGGGAATGAAGTTATTTTTCGTTTTTTCCATGGAGGAAACGAAAAAATTATTTCGGTCCCACCATTTTCGGTCTACGCTATTCATTTTTTTGTTTTATATAATTCGTGTTCGTATTGTTTATGAATTTTTTATAATTAGTAGTTTTATGATAATTAACGGATATTAGTAGTTGTGATTAATAAATAATAGCAAATACCAGCGAATAATTAGTAGTATAATTAGTAAAATTAGCGGGAACCATGTCAGCGTCCACAGTTGAATATGCTTGTTACGCATTTGAACGTGGCCCCTGATAGCAAGGGACTATCAGGGGGCGCGATCGCCTGGGTGACTCGAGACGACAAGTGGATCACTGGTGTTACTGATGCTACTCAGCTGGAGTGGCACGGTCTTTTGGAATACGTTTCTAAAAAGCCAAATAAACGTTTTTTGGAATACGTTTCAAACACTATTTGAACTGACAATCAAGGTATTGTGGTGCGCCTTTTGGATTTTTCAATGGGAACCATAGATGAAGTGAACCAAAAATTTGTTTACTCCATGGAGGGAATGAAGTTATTTTTCGTTTAAAAGAAAAAAAAAACCTAGCCTCCTCCCCTCTCTCTTTTTTCTCTCTCAAACCCTAGCCTCTCCTACCCTTTCTTCATCAGTTAGGGGCTGCCATGGATGATTTCATCCATGGTAAGCCCCTTTTCCCCTTTTATTTTCAGTTTTTAGTTCATTTTCTAGTTTTGTTGAATAAATTAGTCTCTCTTTATGAGATTTTTTCAAACCCTGTTGTGGGGAATTTAGTCTCTGTTGTGGAGATCTCCATCTCCCCTATGGGAGTTGTGAGTATTGTTTTTTTGTCTTTAAGTATGAGAAATTATTCTCATTGGTTGAAGTTCGATATTCAACATGAAGGTATTGGAATCTCGTATGCGGTTAACATGGCTCAATCAAGAATGTTCTCCCCAAACTATGTCAGAATGATAGACTTCTTCATCAATAGCTGCTTGATTCAGCAAATACAAGGGGGCTGCACTGTATTGCTCAATCTGGTTCATTGTAGTTTCTTTGAAGACAAATTTGATTTAACATTGTTTGATTGTATCTTGTTTTTCTTTAATACCTATTGTAGATGTCGTTTGGCCTTCAATTAATGAAATTTATCTTTCAAAAAAAAAAAAGTTATTTTTCGTTTTTTCCATGGAGGAAACGAAAAAATATTTCGGTCCCACCATTTTCAGTCTATGCTATTCATTTTTATGAATAACTCAAGGGAGAATATAGAAAGTTTAGTCTATGTTATCCATACTACTAGGTTGAGGTGTTCACCTCTATATAATGAAGACTTCGTTTTCCTTAATTTCCGATGTGGGATAGCCAAGATATTAGGCACCACGACACCAAATACTGATCTTAGGCACCTCTTATCGTCTTTGTCTCGCCTCCTTCTCTCCACGACAACACCACCACCACCACCACAAAACCACTATAGCTTCCATTTTTCTTTCTCAACATGCTTCCTTCCCATAGCAAATGTCTAAAATATCACAGCAATTCCAGCACATATAGCTTCTTGATATTAGGCTCTTGATTTTCTACCCCTTTTTAGCTACTTGGTCGTGACATTGTCTTGTGGCTATTCTGATTTTTCGAATTTTTAGTTGATTTGACGAAGTGGGTCTCCTGATTTTTAGAAAATTTAGTTGATTTTTTGAATTTTTAAACTAGTTGATATTAGATATCTACTGAAGATGATTTAATGATAAAGCGAGGAAGGAGGAGGAAGAATGGTATATTTTTTAATTTTTTTTTATTGTTTTTTCACTTTTAATTTTTTTTAAAGAACCAATAATTATTGAACATAAAACTTTCTATATTCTCCCTTGAGTTAAGACACCATTTTCGGTCTATGCTATCCATTTTTTATCTATGATTTTATTAAAGTTAACAGCAAAAATAACAGAATTTGGATTTGAGTGAGTAAACTGCAACTTTTAAAACTTGAGTGAGTAAATTGCAATTTTTGTCAAAATTTAGTTGATCTTTTAGGCTTAACTCAAGGGAGAATATAGAAAGAAAACACTCGTCAAGAGGTTGGAACTAAATCAGTACTACATCCACAAAAACCATGTATGTAGCAACATTCCCAATCCAGGAAGCAATCAGAATTGAGAGTCAATCAAGTCAAAAGTTGTTTAAAGCCCAAACTTCACGAGCAAGAGCATCATGATTAAGATATACTAGTACAAAGGCAAAACAAAAGATAAGCACAACTACTTGAAGACTATAAGTTGTATACACTGTAAGTTACCATACCACACTGTAAGTTACCATACCACTTACAATCACATCCACTTCAAACAACCCTAGCTGAAAGCCGAAAACTAAAAACAATGCCATGCAAATATACTCCTATAACATAAGAAAATACAAATCAGATTTTTAGATCATGGGCATCAACACTATCCCTGCTAATTAGCACCGTAACCAAGCACATAAGTAGCATCTACAACTCCTCACCCCGACGCACCCCTTCCTGAACCTTTCCCTTCACCTTCTCCTTAGCCATCTGGGCCGTCTCCTTCGCCTCTTCAGCTTTGTAACCCACTGTCTCCTTCGCCTCCTCAGCCTTTTGGGCTATCTTGTCCTTAGTCTCCCTGCCTCTTTGCTCCGCTGCTTCTGCTTGTTCTTGAGCCTTGTTTTTCGCCCTCTTTGAGGCATCCCCTGCATTCTGTTGAACCTTTTCCTTCACTTCTTGAGCCTTCTCGGCTGCTGCATCTTTCATCGACGATGCCTTGTTAGCTAACTCATCCGCAGTCTCATACACACTCTCCTTGGTTCGTTGGGCTGCCTCGCTTGCCTTCTTTGTAGCATCGACAGTGTTATCTCGAACCCTTTCCCCAACTTCTTGGGCCTTTTCGACAGTAGCATCTTTGATGGAGGAGGCTTTGTTGGCCGCTTCTTTAGCACCTTGATATCCCCTTTCCCCGACTTCTTGAGCCTTTTCGACAGTAGCATCCTTGATGAAGGAGGCCCTGTTAGCCGCTTCTTTAGCACCTTGATATCCCCTTTCCTTTGCTTCTTGAGCCTTGTCGACAGTAGCATCCTTGATGGAGGAGGCCTTGTTTGCAGCTTCTTTAGCACCTTGATAACCCTTTTCCTTTGCTTCTTCGGCCTTATCGACAGTAGCATCCTTGATGGAGGAGGCCTTGTCAGCAGCTTCTTTAGCACCTTGATATGCCTTCTCCTTTGCTTCTTGGGCCTTCTTGATAGTTGCATCCTTGGCATCCGACGCCTTGGTGGCAGCCTCGTTCGCAGCTTCGTATGCCATGTCCTTTCCTTGTTGACACTTCCCCTTCGCCTTGTCGCAGGCTTCATATGACTTCGAGTTTGCTTCTGTAGCAGCATCAGATAAATGCTGCTCTCCAGTCTCTGCACACCATAATGCACAGTTATACACAAATAACACAATACATCAATACCATAATCTTAGTTCAACACTTGAACACTCTGCTTACATATAACTCCTTCAAAATTCCCAAGTTCAAACATATGATCAACACTTGAAATCCAATTACATGGTTCAAACAGTGGCGATAAATCAGAACCACAACAATAATGGTCGTTTTTCGTCCTGCGTAATCTCTCCCACTGGATGTACAAAAATTATGGGAGGTAAAAACATTATATTATGAGCCTAAACCATAATTTATTCTGTTCTATTTGCTTTTGATCATTATTTGATATCATAGTCTCCCCCGTTACATACTTGTAGTCTATTTGATCAAGTTATATATACCACTACTAGATGACAAGAACATTTTAGGCCAGAGACTGAGTGAATGTGGTAAGGCGTGCATCAGTTATATCTCAAAATAGATCATTAATTTTGATAGATTATAGTAGACACACTGAAAATAGGTAGTCATAATTTTCAAGATAACTATTTCCAAAATGTTGTATGGTGATGGTCAATAATCGGAAGTACATCTTTGCTCGAAACTTTCGGAGATTGATAAATCTACCCACAGGCCACAAGCAGGTAACATATCCACAACAAGTATGAATTCCACCAAGCTAATTTCTAATGTGGAATAATTAGAGATACATAAATTTATCTTCTTGGTAATGTACCCACTAGAATTTGACTATAATAACAATGAATTAAGTTTCCACTTACCACTAATCTCTAGTGCTAACGTCTTTTTTAATGGGTAGATTAAAGGATAGACATAATTCTATTTACATCAGGAGATTGATAATCAAGGCCCTCCATTTTAGTGGAAGGAAGTTGAGAAAATACAATGTTCAAATTATTTTTTGGTCAATCAAACAAGTCACGGAACACAACTGATAAATTTGTGAGATACTACATTTCCGAAAGTATAAATTAGATTATCGGAATATTGGGTGCAGAATATATATAGTTACATACTTCTATTAGTGAGCAATATCTTAAAACGAAAATCTTGGAAAATTTACTAGTATCATATCTCATTATTTCCAACAACAAAATAGGTTATGATGATTATATTATCCCATACTTCATGTTTTTTAAATACAACATTCGCTTTTTTGATGAATGGATTAAAATAATCAAATAACCAACTAAAATGGTATAAATCATGCATTGTCAAAATTTCGAATAACTAAAACTGCTACTTTCCTATCCTTCTTAGATTTGATCTTGTACTTGTACTCACTGAAAAAAGTTCGCACTAAAACGTACCCATAATAACTTGCTGAATATGATCATTCTTATCATCAACCACACCAACGCCAGAAGACGGCTGCAGTTGCTCACTCTGCTTCAATCCAAGGCTACCTTGAATCTTCTCCTTCGCCCACTCGGTCCACGACCCGTCTGCCTCCTCTGCCGCCTCCTCCGTTCTTCCTTCCGAATCTCCCTGCCTTTGGTCCGTCACCGCCCCTCCTTTTCCGGATGCTATCGAGTAATTACACTCGACTATCATTATTGTTGTCGCTAATACCACCACTACTACCAGCACCTGCACCACAACTGCGCTTAACCGCCAAGAAGGCGCCATCACTAATTTTTTCCTAGTAAGAAAACTGAGTTTTAGAGAACAATAAAAATGGTGTCTGTTTTTGGGTATGAAACTAAACTGTAATATGAATGGGCGGTTGTATTTTAATTATTGTACTAATTGTAGTAGTATGAAATGTTGTTTAGAAGACTTGAAGTGAAATTGTGACTTGTGAATTGTGATGATGCAGTTGATGGGGGTAGAAATACAAAGAATATGGGGTTGACGTGTTAAAGGGCTGGACACTTGTCAACTTATTGGGTTAGATTGCGGTGAATTCGTGTCTTCATGGTTTTGTGACACCATTTTATAGTTCATTTTTGTAATTAAAAAAATAAGGATTCTTTGCTTTCTATAGGCCCAAGTGCCTAACCGCCTCAAATGTTGGTGTATTTCATATTCAAAAGTTTTTATATTGCCAAATTAATAGGTGTCTTTATCCCAATTGTGGAGGTGAGAAGTTTTGCAAAATTGTTAGCTAACTTGAAAAAAACAACAGCAAAAATCTAATTTGAGGATTACATCATGTTTTGTACAGCCGGTAAGTAAAGCAAAGCTCAAAGCTAGGACGCGTATTAGGCCTACTAATTAGCTTTTAGGTCTGGGCAATATCTTAGGTACTTATAATTTTTATTTATTAATATTTATGTCAATATTATGATATCAAACATTACTTGATTTAATGGTTAATACTTTAATATATAAGTTTGCAATTAAGGGTATATAAGTTTGAAGTTAAATGATTAAATATTATACCATGTATTTTCTAATTTTTTTTATTGTATATGGAATACATGAAGTAAACACTCTACTAGCAGTATCTCGTAGTATTTTTGTCGTTTAATAATGCCTTTTAATATATTAGTAAAGATTTTAAATCATTTGTGTTGCTCCATTTGATATATCTGAGAAATCGAGTATCATTCAATTCTCTAAGGAGGATAACTAATTGTTGTATTAGTTGTTAGTAGCTGTTTTTTAGTGGAGGGTGGTTGGTAGGAGAAATGCTTAGGCATTAGCATATATAGTAGTAACTCTGGGAGTTTAAGAAGGTAAATGTGGTTTATTTGGTAATACTGAAAAATGTTTAATTAATTGGGTACCACTGATCGTCTACTATTTGGTACCAACTACCAAGAGGGTGTTCTACTAGTACTCTCTTTGTTTTTTATTATTCTCACTTTCTTGTGCTATCACTTAATCTACCTCTTTGAATCTAAATATTTTTTATTATATATTAGTAAAAATTATAACGATTGAATATTAATAAAGTACTAATTAAGACGAATCAAACAAGATCTCACATGACTACATTTTTCCTTATAAATTGAGAAAAATTGAGAAGATTCTCTCTAAGTATAAATAATGTCAAGATTCCAACTAAGAAGATTAAAATCAAAGGGAGTACCTTTTCATATATAAAAAAACTCATATTGGTACTGACAGACATTTAGTTGGTACGGAAAGTTATTATTTGGTACTAGAAAGTATATATGCCAATAATACACTACCGGACCAACGACTCGTTTGGTTCGTGGCTATAAATGGTAGTAAGTAATGGTAATGTATTGTAGTATAAATTTGTAAAGAAAATCCCATATCATTACTCATAGTAAAGCTCTCTCATCCCCCAAAATCCATTTTTTCCCTAAAATTTCATTACCATCCATTACCACTTGGAAATGTGGTATTGGATGATAATGAAAATTTATAAAGGAAAACTCATGTTTTTTTGATGAAATTTCATTACCATAGGTATTGATATTAGAATTTTTCTACAAATTTGCACTAAATTACATTACCATTACCACCCTTTATGACTACTAACCAAAATGGACCGCAAATGTTATCAAAAATTTCTCTAATGGTTACATTTTCTGAAATGATATTGGTACTAGAAAAGTAATTATTTATAACTAAAAAATGTTTAATTTGTAATAAAAATAACCTATTTAGTATTAGATTTGGAACCAACAATACATTTACTAATACCAATATATGCGTACTAATTCTCTTGCAAATTGTACCATCTTATTTAAAAAAAATACCAAAATTTTGTTGTTGGAGTCACATTTGGATTCCAACCGTTAGAAGCTAATATAAGCCATCGTCGATCGTTAAAGATCAGCTGTCAAATACATATTTTTCTTTTACCTAAATATTCAATAACAATTACAAAGAACATAAATTAAAAATTCATAAAATTACTGAGAAAAAAAAGAGTATAACTCATCTTTGTATTTTTCGATTTCATAATTGTTGTAGTCAAGATATTATTCAAGAGAAAAAGTTAAACCTGATGAGAAAAAGTAAGCGTAGACCAACTTCTCTTATCTTCGTTTTCAATCCTATGTTTTGTAAAATAAATTACAAGTACGAAGTACATGTTTATTTTTCGCATTAATATTAATATTTTTTACGATTTCGAATATCAGTATTAATATTAATATGTTGGCGCACGCATCGCGTGCATATGAGGCTAGTCTCTATTATATAAGTGAAGGGGAGCAATCAGTGGCGGAGCCAGGATTTCAAAATCGCGGGGTCACAAAAAAAGAAAGTTTCAGGGAAAAATCTGCTAAAGGGTGATATTGTTTTTGAGGAACTCACTTCACATTTTACCATTAATAAGATGAAGAAAGTAAGAACACTTTTTTCAAATACTCGAGATGATAGAAGATAAGGCATATGATTATTGTTTGATGAAATATACAAGGCCCTCTTATTAAAAAATAACTTCATTCTCAATTCCCTAACTCCCTTACATTTACAAAAACAAAACAAGAGACAAACTGAAGTTGGGTAAAAGACTTTTAAAAAACAGCTTTAATTCTATATGCTTTAATTACAGAAAGAATTCAGCTTACTATTGTTTGTTTCTCCATCGGATACAGTTATTATAACTGTTTGAACTTGCTGAAGCTATTAAGTTTCTGGCAATAGTAGATCGAACAAACCCAATTGCCTCCAAAATTTACGTTTTGATCATCTCTAATGTTCGAATATCGGTGCAAGTTCCTAAAAAGTAATGGATCGTGTTAATACAGTTCAAATCAGCTCAACAGAATTCATTAACAGATATAAGCAGCATAGAAGTTGATGTTAATAAATAAAGAAAACATTAACATACCCCTGCAGACTGGAAAAGCAAGTTTTCCACATTAGAACCTTTTAGCAGTCTTTCCCTCTTAGGATCCATAGGTGACAACCTGAAAGTGTGGTTTGCCAAATATAATTGCCATTGACTTCATTTGATAATAGGCCGGTTTTAATGGAGTCGATTTTGCGAGAAAAAAACATAAATAAAGAAGTTTCGCTTAGCAATAAATTGAACATGAGTTATCATACAAAATAACAAAAACAAAGATATATTGAATCAAATCATGCAAAACACATCACGTGAACATAATATAGTTTCTACCAACAACAATAAAATTCCCACATTCAAATTGCAAAGATAGGGGCAAACTTCAAAACCCCCAATTTGCAAACCCTAGATTCGAGTTCTAAACTAAAAAAATTCAAAATTCTGTAATTTAATGATTCAGATTGTAAGACTTACATAGACCACCGGAGAAGCGCGTCGATTATGTCGAATTCGAAAGTCGAAACGCGCCGGGAAACGCTCACAACCGCAGCGAAAAGTCGCGCAAAACTCGACTAAAGCACCTCTCAATGTCTAGAGGCAGAGCACGAAAGAAGAGGAGGGAGGAACAGGGAGCTTGTGATCGGGTTTCATGGGGTTGGGTTTGGGGTTTCTTCGGGAGTGTGAAATTACAAGAGAGAGAAAGAGCACAAGGGGGATTTGTTTTGGGTTGGGTTCCCCGTTCCTGCGTCTGGCTTCTCTGCTGCGTCTAGCGCAGCAAATTAATTTTTTTTTTTTTTTTTTTTTTACGAAAAATCTTTAATTTTTTTTTTTTTAAATTCGAGGGGTCACGTGACCCATACTAGCTCCGCCACTGGGAGCAATGGCGTCCCCCTATTAAATTACAATTCTACCCTTAATAAGATATAATAACACCATACATAATAATCATATACAAAACATTCCAAAATAAATTCTCAATCAATGCATATCAATGGCAAGAAGCGTGAAATCGGATTTCTAAGATAGAAAGCACGAACCGTTGGCGTAAAACTATTAACTCTTCGCAATCGACTTGAAAGTCAAAAAGCGCGAAATCGGACAATGCGGAAAAACCGTCATAGGTGGGCAAAACAACAGAGGAGGGTAACAAACCGATATAGTGGGGATT
This sequence comes from Beta lomatogona, assembly GCA_947646795.1. NCBI lineage: Eukaryota > Viridiplantae > Streptophyta > Magnoliopsida > Caryophyllales > Amaranthaceae > Beta > Beta lomatogona. Next base: position 192,481 of record CANSNZ010000239.1, read on the forward strand.
TGGGTCTTCAACTATTTCGGCGGGCGCATTGCGAAGTGGTTGGAGTTGGACAAGATGTCGGTCGAGAAAATGATAGAGAGGGGAGAAGATAACAGAGGAACTCCCAAGTAGTAAGATGATAGGGAGGAGGAGAGAGAATAATAAAGGGAAAAACTTTTGTATTAGAGTAATTTTAGTAGAAAAATATGTTCACGATGCTGTGTGATTGAAATGTATTTTGTACTATAGGAATTATTGTTAAGTAATTAGTATAAATATTGGCTAAAAGAATAATTTTTTATTTTCATGGCTTGAGGATCAGACCTAAAATTTTGGTCTAGTTCGGTTTGGTTTTGGTCCCGATCTTACTTTGCACACCCCCTAACTTGACTACCGTCCTCCAACAATCATCATACTTGTTAATTAGTGATGTAGAAATGGCACAATACTCTCCGATAACGAACCACAACATACTTGAGCGACCAAATCAACTCATCCCAATCTCGATGATCTGGATCATGTCAACTAAAGGCATAGCTTTAATAAATATAATAACACAATTAAAGGCATAGTTTTCTACCTTCGAAGTTCGGTTCGCTCTTCTTATGCATGAGATTCAATATTGAAAAAATTGATGACAGTGAAGTTTATGTTATGTTTTCAGGTACAACTAATCAGCAACAACAATCATGTATATGGAGGTCGATGATGTGTCAAAGAACCTTTTTTTGTTCACTCATTTTCAGCTTGTTGCTGTAAATTTTACCAAGAATTTTAGAAGTGTCCTCACATAAACATGAACGCATAGATGGAGAAAAACAAGTTAAAAATGTTACATTGGTCTCTTTGGTTCACCGACTTTGGCACTGGATTCTCTCTCAATTGAAGACTGTAGTCGCGATCGGGAGCCAAATGAGTATTCCGAGTCGAGTGAAACCATGGGTCAGTCTACCAAATTAATTACCTTTGGAATCCAAATAAGTCAAATCATTACTCTCCCGACCCAACATCGCACTACATGTGCTAGCTCCGTCCAGCCAATCACACGTCTGACGCCCTGCTCGTCAAACACAACATGCCCACCAATTATCACTGGCTCTCATGCACCTGTAAACACTATCCTCCCAAATTCTTTATACTGGTCAGTCATGTAGAAGTCGCACAACACTCCCCCATAACGAATCACAACATACTTGATCGACCAGATCAACTCATCTCAATCTCGACGATCTGGCTCATCGCAACTAACAGCATAGCTCCAAAATTTTCAAAGCGGTCTTCTGGGAGCAATCCAAAATTTTCAACGAATTCTAGGTTAATCTCCGTCAGAGGCACAACGAATGAGGTGGTTCCACTACAGAAAGTATGGGATTGCATGCCAACTAGGTTAATCTCCGTCAGAGGCACAACGAATGAGGTGGTTCCACTACAGAAAGTATGGGATTGCATGCCAAAAATCTTGTCTTTCTTAGTGAATAATAGGGCTCCCGTAGTTGCAAAATTAGCCGATGTCACGTGCATAATAAGTTTGACAAGTAGAGGGTTGTTCGGCCCACTTTCGGCATATACAATGCACTGATGAGACACATGCCTGGTAAAAAAACAGAATGATTCACTTGAATTTTCTACATGCCCAATGCAGTGGAGTGACAATCCATAGGGGATCTTCTCTGGCTCATAATACGGCTAAACCAGCGAAAAATTAATTAGTTTGTTCTGAAGATCACCATATCAGTCTTTGTTGATCGACAAAAAAATTGGTACAACATTGTATGGATGATCATCTTTGAAGAATGTTACGTTAAAATTAAACTGGTTTGTTATCTCCTTCACTTTGTCGGAATATGATATATCAATCATGTCTTCAAACAGTCGTGTCGCTGACACAGTAAGGGTTGACACCAGGTCACCTCGTTCCTTCGGATACACAACGAACCCGGTAACAGTAGCCGTCGGTCCTTTTGTTTCATCTACCGATTCTTCTGGAGAACAAAACTCAACTGGTTTTTTCTACCTAGTTGAAAAATCTTTGTTTTAATGTTGATGTTGTTGTTTAATTATTACTTTTATTTTGATATTGCACATCGTGTTATTATATCGATTAAAGTTATGCATTTAGTTGTCATAGGGTCCGTTCTGTTGAACTTATTTTGTCTTATCTTATAATATCTTATCTTATCTTATAAGATCTTATAAAATATTATCTGATCTTATCTGATCTTATCTTAGAAGATCGTTTATTGTGTGTGTCAAACATCTTATGTTATCTTATCTTATCTGTCTGATCTTATCTTATCTGATCTTATCTTATAAAAATCTTATATAAGTTAAAATAAGTTGAATAGAACGGACCCTAAGTCAGATCATCGAGATTGGGATGATTTGATTTGGTCGATCAAGTATATTATGGCTCGTTACGGGGGAGTATTGTGCCATTTCTACATTACTAATTAACAAATTTGATGATTGTTGGAGGACAATATTCAGGGTTGGGGGTGCAGGTAATACCGGGACAAGAATTCAGACCAAAACTAAACCCAACTGGACCAAAATTTTCGGTGTGATCTCCGAGCCATGAAAATAAACACTTATTTTTTAGCCAATATCTATGTAAAAGAACTTATTTATGTATAAATTTTAATTAAAAAAATATTCAATTTTAATATATCTCATACAATATTGAATTTTATAATGTGCTTATATTATGTGTATATGTATATATACAATTTATAAACGGTTTTTTCACCAAATACCTTATGATAAATTTTTTTATTCACCAAATTAAATACCCGACCTTTTTTCAGAATTCACCATATACCCCTGAGTTTCTAAAAATACATTAAAATGCCCGTAATGACTAACAGCGGCCGTTAGTCATTAACCCTAATTAACCCTAAAAAACCCTAAGTAAATCCAATTAATCCTAATTCTCTAATTAACCTTAACTTTCTCTCTCCCTAACCCACCAACATTAAACACCACTACATGACCCCTACCCCCATTCCCACTGACCCCCTACCCCAACCTCATCCCTACCGGCCCCCAACCCCAGCCCTACAAGCCCCCCCCTCCCTTCGCAGCCCCCTCTCCCTCTCCCGAATTCGGTCCGAAATCCTCAACAACAACAGCCGCAACAACCCCATCTCCTCACTCTGCTGGACACCGGGTTGACTCAGCAAACTCGGTTCGCTGCACCGAGGTCCGACATCGCGAAATCGCACCCGCAGGAGCTGAATCCTTTGCTTCAGAAGGTTTCGCAGCAGGCTTCTGCTAAGGCTATTGGCTTTGGGGTAGAGGGATGGGGGCTGGGCTGCAGGGGGATGGCGAGGGGGAGGGGGCTGGGGGAGTGGGGTGGGGGTGGGGGTCGGATGATGGTGGTGGTTGAATGTTGGTGGGTTAAGGAGAAAGAATTAGGATTAATTGATTTCACTTAGGGTTTTTAGGGTTAATTGGGTTTACTTAGGGTTTTTAAGGGTTAATTACGGTTAATGACTAACGTAGTTAACCGTCGTTATTCATTAAGGGCATTCTAATGTATTTTTATAAACTCAATGGTATATGGTGAATTACGAAAAAAGTTGCGTATCTCGGTAAATAAAAAAGTTGTCAAGGATATTTGGTGAAAAAAACCGTAAATTAAATAAAAAATTATACATTAATTTTTTTTAAAGTTGCAAATCACGAACCGGTCCTACTAGACCTTCTATTCCAGTCTGCCAGTTTTGGAGCACTGTACACCCCTATTTACGGGTGAAGGAGAGATGAAAACAGTTGGCGGGCTGAAGGTGTTTGATGAATAGGGTGTCAGACATGTGATTGGCGAGACGGAGGTAGCACATGTAGTACTAATGATGGGTTGGGAGTAAAGGTGATAATGAGTCTGGCCTGTTCGCGAACAGTTCAGGCTCGGCTCGGGCAAGGCTCGACTCGTTTTGGCTCAACTCGGGTTCGAACTCGGCTCGTGGATTTAACAAGCAGAGACGAGTATATTCCATATAATGCACCTAGATCAAAATGAAATGTAAGTGTTTATGCCAAAATCATGACATGGAGAATTTCATTGAGTACTACTTGAAATGAAAAAGTGCAATTAATAGAATTAAGAGTGCCTACAAGGCTAGAAGGAAAAGAAAACACGTTTATAACTATCTCATGTCGACAAATATGACAAATATGTTCCTAGAACTCTGAGATGTTATATTAATTATTTTCCGTATTTTTTTTTGATCCATATGAGCCACGAAGGCAGTACAAAGTACAAAGAAGGGGAAAGGGGATTCGAACCTGTGACCTATCGTTCACAACACCTCAATCTTAACCACTAGGCCAAGACATCCTTGGTATTTATTTTGCGTATTTCAAATGCCAAAAGAATATTAATGACGACCTTTCACCAAAGTTGAAAAATCCATGTAACAAACCCCGTCCCATTTGTCCCTGTGTATACTATTCAAGTCGTGGACATGTATCCCATTATAAGGTCAAACGAACTTCACTTTTTTCACCCGAATAATAGTTCATATCTTTTTTATTTTATATCTTGATCGAATTCTAACCTAATAATTATGTACATAGATCAAAATGATCGTCGAATCTGCGGGACATAAATTTGATGAATTGCTTTAACATGGAGTGCAGCAAACCCTCTTCGGCCTCCGATAGATATACCAAATGAACTACCTTAATTTGGAATCCAAATAAGTCAAATTATTACTCTCCAAACCCAACATCGCCACTACATGTGCTAGCTCCGTCCTGCCAATCATACGTCTGACGCCCTGCTCGTCAAACACAACCTGCCGACCAATTATCACCGGCTCTCCTGCACCTGTAAACACTATCATCCCAAATTCTTTATACTGGTCAGTAATGTAGAACTCGCACAACACTCCCCCATAACGAATCACAGCATACTTGATCGATCGACCAGATCAGCTCATCTCAATCTCGACGATCTGGGTCATCGCAACTGAAAGCATAGCTCCAGCCGATCATTATTTTATATTAAAATTATTATCTATACAAATATATTAAAAGGCGTGCATAAGAAAGTCGATGTGCCACATGGCACTCTCCTCAAATTTCTAATGCAATGCTTTGTATGTCCCTGTGCAGCCCTCAATTTAAACAAAATAAATATTGTGTAACTGCAAGGAATCGAACACGTGACCTTTGAAATAAAAGTAAGAGCTTAACCATCAATACATTATGACTTTCTTGTCTAATGTTTCAAATACATTATGATAAAGTCTTTTTAATAATTATACTTAACTAAAAAGACTTAAACAAGTATATACATCTCTAACACTCTTATTACTTTTTTTTTTTTTGAAAGAGAAATTTCATTAATTGATGGCTAAACGGCATCTACAATAGGTATTAAAGAAAAAACAAGATACAATTAAACAAGGCTAAATCAAATTCGTCTTCAAAGAAACTACAATGAACCAGATCGAGCAATACAGCGCAGCCCCCTTGTATTTGCTGAATCAAGCAGCTATTGATGAGGAAGTCTAGCATTCTCACATAGTTTGGGAAGAGCATTCTTGATCGAGCCATGTTGACCGCATCCGAGATTCCAATACCTTCATATTGAGTCTCGAACTTCAACCAATGAGAACAATTTCTCATACCTAAAAACAAAAAAAGCCATACTCAAAACAAAGACTAAAAACCCCATAACAGGGTTTGAAAAAATCTCATAAACAGAGACTAATTTATTAAACAAAACAAGAAAATGAATTAAAGACTGAAAATAAAAAGGGAAAAGGGGCTTACCATGGATGAAATCATCCATGGCAGCCCCAAATTAATGAAAAAGGGGTAGGGGAGGCTAGTGTTTGAAAGAGAAAAAGAGAGATGGGGGCGGTTAGGTTTTTTATTTTATTGTTTTTAACACTCTTATTACTTAACTAACAAGATATTATTGATGTCATATTAGCTTACCGCAATTCTTATTAAGCTATTATTTTAAACTCAAACCTTTCAGATTTTTTTACTTATTACGTCATGACATGAATATTTCAATTTCTTAATGGACAAAAAATACGAAAAATATTTGTTTATTGTAACTGACCCGAGGCATCGCCCGGGCCAAAATACTAGTTTATATCTTTAAAGTTATATTAAGTTACATTTTAAATATTAACTAAGGTAACATTACATTATACTACATTGGACTAAAAACAATGAGTATATAATACTCCCTCCGTCCCATAATATAGTGCTTGTTTCATTTTAGATGAGTCAAACTTTAAAAACTTTGACCAAATATTCTTACTAATATATACAATAAAACATACTCATGTGGGATCTTGTTAGATTCGCCTCAATATGTAGTTTCATAATATCAATTTTTTTATATTTTTTTATTAATAAGAAATTGAAGATATCAAAAGTCAAAGGTCCATATTGGAAACCGTGTAAAAAAGAAATAAGCATTATATTATGGGACGGAGGGTGTACATTGAAAGAAAGAGATAAAGAAAAGGTAAAATCAATTAAAAAGAAAAACAAAAACAATAAAGAAGAGTACGAGCACACGTAAGTCCTAATCAGTAAAACAAAAAGTAAAACCCTTCGTGCCTTTTTCCCTTTCCTCAAAAACTTTGGTTCTTCTGCGCCGTCGTCACTCGTCCACCAAAGTTTGGTCTTAGAAGTAGGGTTGGCAATGGATCGTAGATAGGTCGGGTGGAACTCCATCGGCCCTATCACCCGCGATCCAAATCTCCATCCACACCATCCATCACCCGCCTAGACTTTCACCCATATCCGCTCCACCATCAACCGCGGGTGGGGTGGGTGGAGCAGGTGGGAAACAGGTGATACTAGGAACAAAACCTAATTTTTACACTTAACAATTTTGAAGAAATTCATATATGAAAAAGTAATCATAGTCTCATAGATTAACAATAATGCAACAAAATATCAATCTTATTACACACCGAAAAGTAATACCTATAATGTCCCAAATAAACCAAAAAAAAAAAAAAAACAATTCCATCATTGTTATTGTTATTTGTTATATATGAATGGATGGATGGATATATTAATGAGTGCATGGATGGAGCGGGTGATGGGTCCAAAAAATATCATACATACCCGACCTGACCTGTAATGCTCCGACTTCTAATCAACATTATTAAGTTAATTAATCAATTATTAGCAGCGAAACCTAGACAGTCGGCGCGTTACTGTCGTACTTTCCATCAGGAAAATACAAGGCAACATAATTTCATAAACTTAAACATATTATAACATGGAAATATAATAATTATACAACATTAGTCATTAATAAAACTTAGTTAGTTAATAAAGTCAGACATAAACTTAGATTATAAGCATAAGAGTCTACATAAGTCTAGATACTATATTACTCCTCACTGCTGCGCCATCCCGTTATCCTCATCAGTACCTAAATCAAAATACAAAACCTCGTGAACCAAGGTTCAGTAACATACTACTCTAACATCGTAAATTCATTTCAACTTATTTTATTTATAAACAGGGAAGAGAGAATAAGTAAAAGTATTTCACAAACTTATCATATCATATAACATTATCTTCTTTATCATGTTCGTCATCATAGTTCATATTATTTGGTAACTTGGCTAGTACTCCCTCCGGTCTTTATTAGTTTACCCCTTTCTATGGGGCACCTTTGCCGATACACTAATTTGAACCTTAATATCTCTAATTATCAATAAGCAGAAATTACAAAAATTTGATATTTGGATACTACACATTGAGATGAATCTAACAAGATCTCACATGACTATATTTTTCCTTAAGTACAAATCACAAGAGATAGTCAAAGTCATGTATGTGAATAGTGTCAAAAGTCAAAAGTCAAAAGGGGTAAACTAATAAAGACCGGAGGTAGTACAACGGAAGGGACGTCTCCTCATAACATAGTAACATCGTAAACGGAAGGCAACCACCCGACGATAATAGCCTTAGCAAACGGGATATGGCGTTAATGCCCATAATATAGAAGTGTGCAGTGCCACCCGAGGACATTAGCCCTCACTAAACGGGAGGTGATGAACCGGCCGGAAGGTACGTGCACGACCCAGGATAACAGAATACTGCCAAGAACCGTCTTTCACTTGAATTTATCATGTTTCATTTCTTTTAAGCATATCATCATCATCATCATCATCATCATCATCATCATCATCATCATCATCATCATGAATAATTATATTTTTATTTTCATTTCATCCATAACATCATCATCGTCATTTTATAACATCATATCATCATAACCATCATAAAACATTTCATTTCCCGCAATCTATATATATAAAAGCATAATATTAACATGTTCGTAAAACATACTTCGAAGGGGAATGCAGGTGTTAGCAGTAGATGTTACATGTATTCCTACTTAGCAACTTTGATAGCTGGGGGAGGTTTGTGATATTCCTTCCTTTAATCTAATTAAGAATCAAATGACGAGATTCATTATTATTTGACTAAGACATAAATATTTTTCATTAGGTTCGTAGTACATATGACATTAATTATAAAGTCTTTTTAAAACATAAGGTCATACTTAGGTGAGCATTATAACCATAATCTTGGCTTATTACTATTCATGTTATTATTATAAACGTCTTTTAAACATAAGAGTCATATTTAGGTGGTATTAATAACTAATCTTGATTTATAATTCATGTTTAATGACTTGTGAATAAGGTTTTTATATTCTAATTATTCCAACTATAAGTGCTTGTTACTAGGTGAATATTTTAAGAAAACTTGCATTATAACAACATTATATTGTTACTCCTAACCTGATTCACCAATATTAAACTAGTGATTAACAATTTATTAAGTTATTAAATTACTCGTATAATCCACAAGTAAGTTTAAGCATGATTATTACTAAACTAGAATAATTATTTATATTATTTCAGCCGGACAATCATATTTATAACCTTAATATTGTCGTAAAATCTAGAACTAACAAATTAGTTAACTAATGAATTAAACTAATTAGCATGAAAATATTTATATAAGTTTAATTGTTACTATTACTCATTTATAAAATTCAGATTAAACTAAGTGAATACTCATTAGTTTAACATAACATAATAATCATACAAATTTTTGAGCAAGATTATTCCAACAAAAGGAGTTAAACTAAGTGGCTTAATCTAAAACTAACTAGATTTTGGTCTCTAATAGCCCATTAAGTTAAAGACACGAATTAGACTAGGTAGCTTAATTAAACTAATAAATGAGTTTTTAGGCTCATACTAATGTATGTAATCGACAATGTGATTTTTGGGCTTAAAACTCTAAACTAATCCTAATTGGTAACTTGGGCTTGAGTGTAATATTATAACTAGCAAATATGAAATTTTCAAGAAAAACAAGAGGTATTATACCTCTGCTACTTGAGCAGGGACGACAACTCCACGCGACGCAGGGAGGAAGGGGATTCGAACTCCGGCGAGCTGGGCAGCAACGTTGGCCACAGCCAGTGGCGGACCCAGGATTTTGAATCTGGGGATACGGACGTACAACAAACACAAAAATAGTAGAAAAATTGATTTTCAAAGACCGGGTTGCTTAACTTGCTTTCCCTTGGATTTACTCGACTTGGGTGTATCATTTGTCATTTTCTAATTGAATTTATAAAATTGATTGTCAATTTTAATTTCGAATTTCAATAAGCAAGCCCTAACTAACTAATGAACAATGTCTAACATTCAACAATTTACATCTAAATATGCAATCAATCTAAGAATTCAACATATATAAACTGATAAAGTAGGAAAATTTGAAAATTAAAACTCAAAAAAAAAAACCCTAACATAACTAATAAGTAATAACTTAGTGTGGTGCGGGTGAGTGACAGTGGGTCGAACTTTTGTTGAAAGAATCATCAACTACAGGTAGTACATTCTCCTGATTCTTGAAAGGAGATTTGTGTTGCCACTGCAAATTTGTAATATCATATAATCTCTTCCTCATTCTACTTCCCAATGTTAAAAATTTTCCCAGATTAGATCCAAAATTCACAATTATTTGTTTACAATAATTCAAACACCAGACTTGGGTGTATCATTTGTCATTTCCTAATTGAATTCATAAAATTAATTGTCAATTTCAATTTCGAATTTCAATAAGCAAACCCTAACTAATTAATCAACAATGTCCAAATTCAACAATTTACATCTAAATATTCAATTAATCTAAGAATCTAACATATATAAACTTATAAAAGTTGGAAAAGACGAAATTAAAACACAAAAGTTCGAATCTCAGACTTACCGTAATACCGTTACTGGTTCGGTGGTTGAGTTCCGCCGCGAAGCGCGAAGTCTGCCAGTCTGGGCGTCCGTGTCTGGGTCGCGAAGTCGACTTCGAATTAGAGGCGGCGAGCTATGGTCGGCGGTCGGCGCTCCTCACTGGTTTGAGTAGTTCAGTTGAGTGAGAGAGAGGTCGGCGGTCGGCGCTCCTCACTGGTTTGAGTAGTTCAGTTGAGTGAGAGAGAGAGAGAGGAAAGAGGAGAGAGGAGAGAGGAGAGGAGAGAAGCGTGAAATCCTGAGAGGGAGGAGAATGAATCGCGTGCGTGATTCCAGCGTGCTCCAGCCTTTTTTTTTTTTTTTTTTTTTTAAAGCTGATTTTTTTTTTTTGAATTTGGGGGTACAGCTGTACCCCCATGTACCCCTCTAGGTCCGCCACTGGCCACAGCCGACACGGCGCGGCTGGAGGCGGCGACGCGAGCAGGCGGAGCTCCAGCGCGAGCAAGAAGCAGACCTTGGGCAACAAGATTGTCTTTGGCGCAACAATGGGTAGGGGACATCTCCAAGAAGAGAGGAGAGGAAAGAAGAAAACAGGGGGAGGGGGCTGCCGTGGGTTTTGGGGGAAATTCTTTTCCCTTTTCTTTTTTGTTCTACTTATTTTATTTTGACACTCTAATTCATAGTACATGTTAAACTTGGTGCTTAATTAGGTTAATTTCTTTTAATGTCTTTGATTTATAAATACGCTTATTTGGCTATTTATTATTACACGATAATTTTAACTTCTTAATTACTTAACTAAGCAAGTTTAAAGTTTTGGAATATTAAATGAACGCCAAGTGAAGCTATCATTCAGATGAGCTCTAGCATCCAAGAACGACGATTGAGGGAAATATTTCCCCTTGAGAAAACGAGCAACAAAGGAGTTTGGATTACACACCAATCTCCAACATTGTTTCGCTAATAAAGTAGTATTGAAGGCACTGATAGAGCTGTCAATTTAGTTACTCGAGTCGGGTTCAGGTTGGGTCATCTCAGGTTTCAGGTCATGTTCGGTCAGGTCGTGTCAGGTCAATAAATCAAACAAGTCGGGTGCAGGTCGGGAACGATCGTAATTCGGTCAGGTCTGCCTTGGTTTGTTTCTTCTTTCATGTTCGGTCGGGTTCGGCACGGTCAATTTCAGGACATGTCATCTTTCGTGGTCATGTGGTGTCGGGTCGGGTTTATTGCAGGTTTGTAGCGGGTGCTTTCAGGTTCAGGTCAAGCGTGGGTCAGATACTTATCATGTCAAGAGAATAACGGTTTGGGTCACGTTCGAGTCAAGTTGAGGTCGTTAGTTATTGGGTTCTGCCATACTTGGTTTCGGATCGCTTCAGGTATGGAACGGGTCATGAAACTTGTGTGTTACTGCGTCAATTTTTTTTCATTATTTAATATTTCATTGAAAATCAATGCTTGAATAGTTCATCTAGTTATATGGCTTTTTGTAATAGTGTTAGTTTATAATTTATGTTACTATGTGGTGAAATCAATGACAAGTCGAGTTATCAAAAATCAACAAGTCGGGTAACATGTAGCAATAAGTCGGGTAAAACCATGTACCAGGTCGCAACATGTCTTGTAAATCAAGTAAAAGTCGCAACAGGTCGGGACAATAACATGTTGAGTCGAGTTATAATCGGTTTCAGGTCCTAATCAGGTCGGGTGTCGAATCGGGTTCAGATCGTTGTCAGGTCTGCTCACTTCAGTTATCGGTCACTTTCGGGCGGGTGTCGGTTCAGGTTCAGGTCATAGATTGTTGGGTCAAGTTCGGGTATCGGTTATTATCAGGTCGGGTGCAGGTCAGGTTTCAGGTGACTTGTTTTACCAAAATTTCAGGTACAAGTCGGTTACAGGTCATTACAGGTTCAGGTCGGGTTGTCAGATCAGGTCATTTTTTGACAGCTCTAGGCACTGAGATCTCGGAGCCCAATTCCTCTAGCCATACACAATTTTCCCCAACTTATGAGTGCTAGCTTTCTTTCACTTCCTATATGGCCCCACCAAAGACACAAAGAGTTTACACTGTTGATGACACCTTCTGGGATTTTGAAACATTGCATATCGTCGGTGTGAATAGCTTGTGTAACCGCCTTAAGCAACACTTCTCTTCCAGCTCTCGACAAACATCTCTATTTCCATTCTTTGAGATTTTTCCACACCCGATCTTGAATAATCTAGAAAACAACTTTCTTAGATCTTCCTATTGAGGTAGGGAGTCCAAGATGTTTTTCTTGCTCTTCAACAGCCTGGAAGTTCAACTTCGATAGAAGCGTATTTTGCAAATTAGTACCAACATTCCTGCTGAGAGAGACTTCCGATTTTTCTAGATTTATCTTATGACCCGGTGCAATCTCATAAATCATAACTCATAATAATGTCCATAATCGACTCCGCTTCACAAAGATGGGTTTCCAAGAGCTGATCACAAAGCTCTCAAAAGACGGGTAGTTTGTTACACCCCTTCCATTCCTAGATAATAGGCCATATTTCTTGTATCTATCTTAATAATTAATACTTCCTTATAATAGTAGGTCATTCTGTCAACTTAGTGGGTTATATTTTGAACTTTCCAATATTACCCTTAATACTTAATAATGCTGTTAACTTAGCATTCCATTGAAAAACAATATTGGGAGAATTAGAGACGTGGTGAACCTTTCACGCTGGTTGGATAAAAGACCATCCCTGCACAAGAACAACTTTTCCCAAAATAACCCTTTCCCAAAAAGGTGCTAAATGTCTTTCCTCATATGGTAGAGCGCCCTTATCATGCCAGAGGTATGGGGATCAATACCCCACCTCCTATTGATTCGTATATACTACTATCTTTGTCTATTTTTGCATAGCTCTTCTTGAATTTTTTGGTTTTTATCATCTTGATGTGTAAATTTGACCATTATTTGAATCTAAGAATGCCTTAATCTATAAACCTTCTAAAAGACTGGAATTTTCATAACTATAAAAGTTTTGAAAGTTTCACTATTATTGGTAGTAGCAATGACTATTTGACAGGTTGTTGCTCATATACTCCATGTGCTTTTGATTTTTAAAACCTTTCTTCATCGGAGTGAATGAATACGCTTGTGTAATGCCTCATTAGCTTACTAAATGTTTTAGTTAGAGCAAGATTGCATGACCTTCCAATAACAAGCTTAGTATTTTTTAGATTGCTTAGTTCTCACTTTAAATCAATATGTCATTTCAATCTTAACAATTGATACTGCTATTGGTCCTGACACATCTGCTTTGCTCAACAACTTATGCTTCAGACGCACATGAAGCTGATGAGCTATTTTGCATCCCTTGCTAGAAAGGTCATAAAGTTTCTCATGTTATTTGAATAAATTTATGCTCATTTAAGACCCTGATTGTTGTTTGATAGAAACAAGTTTATACTTTAGGAAGATCTTCCCAGTGGGAACTTGGGAAGTCAGTGGAACCTCCTAGACGAAATGACCGTGTTCCACTCAGCAAGCTAAACCACCACATGGAGTTTTCTTTATTGCTGAGGCACTGCTTCTACATCCTAGATATTACTCCATCTCATCCTCCCCATGTTAGTATAATCTTTTTTTTTTTTCCACAGTGAACATGAATCGTGTCATTTAATTTCTCTATTAACCAGATTATTTAGGCACAAGAACTGGTTTAGCTTATTTAGGCAGAGGAATTGGTTTCATGTTTATTTTCTTTTCCTCATTCTTTTTTATTCGGCTACCTATATTGATGCAATATCTTACGTGATGAAGTAATGAAAGTAGCTTAGTAGTAACTTGAATTTGCTAAAAAGGACGGACCTCGGGAAAACAAGAGAGAAAGTCATTTTAGAAAGAGAAGAGGAGTTGCAGTGCAACAGAGGAAGGGAATATAAAGGGAAAACATAAGAGACCATGCCTAATGTTTCTTTCAATGTGCATCAGGTCCACGCACTATGTAATGATGCAAGCATTGGGGGTGGAATTGAAACACAAAGACTCTTTCCGACTTGATTTGGTTGTTCATTTGTTCCTGAACTTATACGAAGGCATGTACCAGCAGAACATGTGTAGGTGTTGGCTTAACAAACTATGAGCTCTTTTAACACATGATATCGATCAGTTTGATAGTATACAATAGTATTTGAATAGATTAGAATTCGTGTATGCTCGGTTGGTTTCTTTGATTTTATGCGGAGAACTCGTGTACTCACAGTCTGTAAATGTTGTTCTATTAGAGGGCACACTTGTTGTACATATTCTCACCAAATAAGAGTGCATAACTAGATGTGGCTTTGTAAACCTATTGATAGTAAATAGTTGCTGATTTTTCATGTAATATATTTAACCATCTTCTGGGGAAATTTTAGAGGAACATACAGGCTCACATTGCTCCATATTCCTAGCAAAGACTCGTTCCATCATTTGTAAATGGCTAGAACTTCCAAGTGCAATATGCATACAATTTTTCTTGAAGGGAGTGCAATATGCATACAATTTTTTTTGAAGGGAGTGCAATATGCATACATCATATGCTTTCAACTCGACATATTTTGTTATCTACCATATTTACACGCATTTGTCTCCTGTAATTTGCTTATGCTAATGCTTAACATTTATTTTTTATAACTATTTTTACTACCTTATACCAATGAGATCCATTCAATTCGGTTACAGACACCAAAAGAAAATTTTGAGTGGACTCATTACCTACTACATCAAAGTTAGAACAACCTAACACAACTAAACCACCTCTAGTCCCTAAGGCGTCTATGCCATACACAAAAGTGGGATTTGTAGATGACAGTTTCATACAAACTTGATTAACAGAACATTTAGTTTCTGAGATAAAGAAAAACATTGGACGATTTCTAACAACTAACCACTTGATATATGGGAAAGAAAGGGATTGGTCATCATTCAAACCCCTTGCATTCCATGCCACCATCTTCATGGGAATTGTGGAGGTTGTGAAGGGCCAGCCTCAGCACCAGCTACAAGTAGAGTTAAGGAATGGGCGAGCGAAAATTGCACTTCCATCATGTCATCATTCTCCTGCATTGCATTGTCATTCTTGAATTTCTTAAGCGCCACCTCTGAATCACAAGCATCAGCTCCTCGCTTCATCACTAATTCTGAAGTAATTTCAGGCCCATAATCTACTCCCAAATCTCCAGCCATGACCATGTCAATGATTGTCTTAGATTTCCAGTCCCATACCTCTGAAGTTTTAACCCACACCAAAAAGCCCCCTTTTCTTTCCCATCACTCCAATTTCAAGCGATATCTCTTTAAGTACCAATCAGTAGATAGGTAATTTCAAACATTAGAATGTTCAAAAT
The DNA here is from genome assembly GCA_947646795.1 of Beta lomatogona. Lineage (NCBI taxonomy): Eukaryota > Viridiplantae > Streptophyta > Magnoliopsida > Caryophyllales > Amaranthaceae > Beta > Beta lomatogona. Next base: position 208,078 of record CANSNZ010000239.1, read on the forward strand.
CAGCTGAGGACTGAACCCTTTGTAGCTGACCCAAGTTTAAACGTTTTCTCGGCCATTTGTCCCCGACACACGCCTATTGTAGGTTACTTGTGCTGGTGGTGTTTGGTGAGAATTTGGTGGGTCAAATTCAGAAGTTGGAGGATTATTATGGCTAGGAGTGGAATTTGTGAAAGGTGAGAACTGTGAATTTGGTGAGTGATGAAATGGGCTTAAACTTGGATGTACTCGACTGGGAGAGAAGCTTCTTAAAAATCTTCGAAGCCTTTGTTTTGCTTGAGAAAAAGTACGAGCATTAGGAATAATGCTAGGTGTAGGAAAAAGACATTATGGATTGATTAAATGATGGAAGAGGATGATTTGGATTGAAATCTTGGGGGGATTCATTTTGTTGCTGATAAGTAGAGGTGTCAATTCAGTTCAACAGTTCGATTATGGTTATATTCAAACTGTTCAGTTGATATCAGTTCAGTTTACAACAGTTAAAATCATAAACAGTTCAGTTCAGTTAATTCAGTTATTTTTCTTTCCAGTTTCAGTTCAGTTCAGTTGCAGTTTAAACCAGTTTTATCCGAACAGTTAAATCAACCAACAGTTGAATCCATAGCAGTTAAAACACATTGCAGTTATTTTCAGTTTCGTTTCAGTTTATTTCAGTTATTGACGAAAATCACATAAGTTCGACAAAAATCGCATCGGTTCGGGTAGAAGTTAGTCACATTCTTGTATATGTTCGATGTAAATGGAACTTCATGTCGGGTTTTTGCCAACTGTTTTTTCGGGCTCGGTTAAAATTAACGTGGCAAATAAGTGTAGTCTGACACTTGCCTCGAAAAAAACGATTGTCTTGTACTTCACAAAAAGTGTATGAAAGTGACATTGATATATGTGTACAAGACTCGTTATATTCGACAATTTGGAATAAGACAATTTTATATAAGTCGATATTCAAACTTTTAGTTGTGTGGAAATTACATCATGTTTGGTTAAAAAGAATGTCTCATATCAGTATAAATTCTTATAAACTTTCTCGAAAGATGAGTTGGACATTTTTTAAAAAGTCGATTAGATCAATGTCTTTCGGAACTGAAAGCATCTAATTGAGTTGCAACAAATGTAGAACAATGTAACTCAGTAGATTGGTTGAATATAACAATACTCCATTTAAGTTAATCGTCTCTAAGTTAAATTCATATTGAAACTCAAAACATCTACTTTAACAATACCCTAAGTTTAATTCAAGATAATAACAGTACTCTACTTAAGTTAATCATCTTTAAGTTGAATTCATTTCGGAACCGAAAGCATCTAATTCAGTTGCAACAGATGTAGAACAGTGTAACTCAGTAGATTGGTTCAATATAACAATGCTTCATTTAAGTTAATCGTCTCTAAGTTAAATTCATATTGAAACTCAAAACATCTAATTTAAATTGAAACAAGTTGATATTGGATTAGATCGATGTATCGATGTCAGTCGATTAGCTAATTCAAGATGGCGTAAGTTCGTTTAAGATAATGGATATTGGATAATATCAACAAATGTATCAATGTAAGTTAATTAATTAACTTAATAGAAGATAACAATACTCTATCTAAGGTAATCGTCTTTAAGTTAAATTCATTTTGAAACCCAAATCATCTAATTGAATTGAAACAAGTAGTTAATTATTGTTACTATGTCGTAGTAAACCTTATTGCTTATTAGTAAGATACTGATATGAAAAGCGAAAATTCGTATATGTAGTATACTATAAGCTAAGGTCTAGTACTGATTAAGGCTTGTTATAACTTATATAAGTTCACTTAAGTGAATACAATCAAATTATATTATAGCCGAGTAATAATAAATAATTGTATAAGTAAGGTTTTAAGAAATCTACCTTAATTGAAGAAATAACCGTAGATTAATATAAATTTATAACCAATAACTTAAGTATTAATGTAAGACCTATACAAGTAGTAGTAGTAGGTTAACTGTTATTGTGTTACGTCTTAAATGTTAGCATTAAATTAATCCCTAATCACCGCATGTAACATGTTCACATATTTCTAATTTATAAATTTAGAATAATAATTTCTTAAAAATCAATAATACTAATTTAATTTTGAAAGTTTATAATTTCTATTAATTTATAATAAAATTACTAATTTTTAAAGTTACTAAACTAATAATATTAGAATTAGAAATTTAGAATACTCAAATCAAAATAATATCAAAATACAATACTAGTTTATTAGTAGTTTAGGCCATTGATTTTAGAAAGATGAAAATCCAACCATTGATTAAGTTAGCAATCCATGTGATTGGGCATTCTCAATTCTCATTGGTCAAAAAAGAATGTCATGGATTATGAATTAAGACCATTGATTTGAAAAAGATCAAAATCCAACCATTGAATCCCTCCCTATCCCTAAACCCTCCATCTTTTCTCTCATGTTCCTCACAACCTCTCTCTTCATCTTCCTCATTCCTCTTCCATCTTCACGTACACCATTAAATCTCAGGTCTATTTTCTCTCTCATCTCTCCCTCTCAACCTCTCAGTTTCTCTATCTCCTACCTTCATATGTTCTTACTGGTGTGCTAAAATCTCTTGAACTCAAGTCATTGACGGAATTGAAGTACATAATTGAGTATATATAGTGCCGTATTAGTTTCAACATCGACTGTGGAAACGTTATCATTCTTTCCCTCCCTAGAGCAACTTGAGCTGCAATCTCTGCCAAAGTTGGAAGGATGGCGGATTTCGAAGATGGAGGTGGGACATAAAGATCATCTCCTTAGTGATACTAGTAGCAACATAGGATTACTGCTTCCTCAGTTGAAGTCATTGGAAATAGCTAGTTCCCCAAAACTCGAAGCTATTCTGCAATGTCCCATCCTGGAAGACTTGGGAGTTTTTAACTCCAATGAAAGACTACAGATAATAACTTGTAGCAATCTCGTCTCATCTTCATTCCCCAAGTTAACTTTTTCGAGAAAGCTACCGTCCATAGATCTAATTCCTGTCGAATTGGATACCCAAATTCACCCTCCTACTCTGGAATATTTAACACAATTCCTATTGATATATGATTGCTAGATCTGGGACTCTTGGTGAAAAAGCAAGGTGCAAGTTCGTTATTAGCTACTTAATTCTTTGAATTTGTTGTTAATTCGGTTTAAATTCTTGAAGCATTTGATATATGATTGCTTGCATTAGTGATTTTATTAATTTTTGCAATCCTCATCTTTATTAAATTTTTTTTTATTGGTGCACAAATCCTTGCAAAAGCTTAGCACAAATCCTTGCAAATGACCAAATCAAGATGGTCTGAAGACTAATGATGCAGAATTGGTGCACCCCCAACTCCAAAATCCCCAACCACAACAAGGGATGGATACTAGGAACACTGTATCTGTCTGTATGTCAATTACTATATGCCAATCTCAAATGTAGCAACGGCATCTTGATATACGGTTTAAAACGTTAGTTTTAAGACGTATACTTTGACTTGATTCTTGCTTGGTTGAACTAAACCAAAGGCAGACTCATACAATATGCATCTGGATGCTCTACAATTACACTCATTAGATGTTATGGATGATTAAGCTAATTTATAAACAAATTTTGCAATCCTCATCTTTATTAATTTTTTTTATTGTTAGTTTTAATTTCTCACATGTCAATATTCTCTAAATTTACCTCGATTATAAAATTTTCACTTGTCCACTAATCTAAATCTAGGTATTTGGCTGAATTTTGTTGTATTGTGAGTATTAGTAATTTGTTTTTGAGTCAATCTGACTATGTGAGTTAAATTGTTAGTGATTGAATTTCATCTAGATCTGGCTATTTGACTATGTCGATAGTTAGGTTCTTGTAAGTTTATCATATTCTAGATTTTTATTGATTTGAAGTTCTAATTTGTGCCTTTCTTTTTTTTGGTAGGGATGAACAATTTATCTTGAGGATGAAGAATTGAAGATACAATCCCCCCTGTAAAAAAGAGAGAATACAATCCCTAAATAATTTAGCTTGATTTTTATTGTATCTTGTTTTCTTTCTTCTTTATTTTAATTTCAATTTTGTTGTAATGTACATTTTATTTTATATACTTCATTGTAATTTAATCTTGTAAGTTTACTAAAATCTAGATTTTCAATTTCACAAGCTTTGAGTATTTGTACTTTTTGATATCCTTGTCCTCATATCTCAACTATAAAGAAAAATTTAAGTGAATAACTATTTTGTTATTATGTTGTTATTGATCGAATTTATACTACCTCTGTTTTTATTTAGTTGCAACAAATGTCTTTTTGCACAAATACTAAGGAAAGAGGAGAGAGATTAAATTCATATATTAATAATAAAATTATCATGATAAATTTTCAAGTGAAAGTATATTATAAAGTTGGGTAAAATGTAAATTCGGTTTGGAGCGTAAAATCAGTGAACTTGACATAATTGAGAATTACCAAGAAATTAAGTTATGTCACAAATTCAACTAATAAAAAATTATCATTATAAAATTTTTATGTGAATTGGAGTACTATCATGAATTTGGATAAGATGTGAATTCGGCTCGGGTACAGTTAAAAATCAGTTTAAAATAGTTTCAATTTAAATCGGTTTCAGTTCAGTTCCAGTTTCAGTTTGAATCAGTTCAGTTAATTCATTTTAATATTCAGTTCAATTCAGTTCAGTTGACTGATCAACTTTTCAGTTTTTCACAATTATTTTCAGTTTCAGTTCAGTTGCAGTTCAGTTTTGGTTTTTCATTTACAGTTTATTTCAGTTTCAGTTCAGCATTTTTCAGTTGATTTCAGTTACAGTTATTCTCAGTTCAGTTTAATTCAGTTCAAATTTCAGTTATTTCAGCTCAACCAGCAGTTCATTAACCAAACTGACAGCTCTACTGATAAGGCTGATTTTGTTGTGTGACATTTTGGTTGACAACATCATCGAGAAGACCCGAGCTATTTTGCAAGCCATGCTCATTATCATGAAAATGATCCTGACTTTCCCATTCCGAAATGCCAAGAGTTTCAAATAAGGAACGAGGTTGTGTTGAATTTTCACCAATTCCATCTGTTGAAAATTCATTATGCATTTGTTTGATGTTGAGAGACATTTCTCATATTATGTGATAATCTAGGAAAGAAATGAGCATAAGGGTCATCCGAGAAACCATACCTTTGTCCTAGAGATTGTCGAACCATATTGTTATAATCTATTAAGAAACCCGTAGTTTCATAATTTTGTTGGAAGTTGATTAGCATAGGATTTGATGATCTGGGTGGTGGTGAGCCTTTGTTCACTAGAAATTCTTCCTCACCCGAATAATAATCCTCTTCAGATTCAAAGAGATCCGGTTCATCCATAAAAAATATTGGCTCTCCATCTGAGGCTCTAAGCCATCACTTCATGAGCTTTGCCTATTCGAATTTCTTAATGCGTAATCTTCTGGAGTGGATCTTTGATAGTATCTTCGGTGTTCGATAACGAAATCGATCTGGAAGACCCTCAATGTAGTTAGTCTAGAATGCATGATTGACTGGTCCATATAATACCCTATTTCCTGATGCTTCTAGTGCATGCATGCGAGTTCTAATCCTTCGACTCGCATCATCCTCCGAGTCTAGACATCCCAAAGTGTAGTGCCCCCACTCTACCACATTTTTTGCAAAAACGAAAGACCCCTTCATCTAAACTAGACCCATACAACCTCGTTATCATATAATGGAAGGTAACAACCTGGGATGAGTGGTTGTGTTAGATCCACTAACATACGAGCCCTAAGTTCAGCTACTGAGGGCAGATCTTGACTTGTATGCTCGATTTATTCAATAAAACCCACATGTCGCAGGGTTTGGTAAGCCCAGTCATGAGAGAAATGGGCAAATGGGAGACCCGCCACCCGCACCCGCATTCTTGCAAAACCGAAAGAGAGAGTTCTAGGAACTTGAGACTAGTGACTACGCCGAAAAGTAATTATACGGCCATTGATGATAGTGGTACGTTGATGGAGTAGCCCATCTAAATCTTGCCTTTGAGAAAGGAGAATATGTAATATGAACCAATTTTGTGAACTTGAATTTCGCCTATTCGAATCCATTGCGAATTTACTAACCCTGAACTAGAATAGTGTTTGGCGGATTTGGCCCAAAGAAACTCCCACTGCAGAGATATTCCAATTTATAGGTTCAGTAATGGAATGTTGAGATGGAGGGGTAATTAAGGCTCCTATTCTAAAATATGGATGAGTATTGTTATTACTCATAAATGCCGTAAAACGTGGAAGATTGGACTGAAGTTTGAATGAGGAGGAAGTTTAAGAGAAAGAAGATAGAAGTAAATGCATGCAAACTACCGCATTTAAGGCGGAGGATAAACTATAACACCCCCACGACCCCTCCTTATATATACTAGGAGAAATTATGGGAGTTGTTATGCCACGCATGATAATACGTAAGGCTAATCAGAGAATACAGCGGAAGTCTTTTAAAATAAACTATAAATACTTTAACACAACTGAAATAAGAAAGTATGTAAATAAGTTACAAACTCGGAAACTATCCCATAATAGTCCCATTTTCAAAACAAGTCAAACCTTGACCCCAATGGTCAAGTAAAGTTAAACATATAATTCAAAATAACTTAAATACATAAGAAAGTACTCGTGTACTATAATTCCCATCCAGATGCTTATGATTCCCATGCACATCAAGGACTTGTACCTGAAACTTCTCCTCTAAGCTCTGCTCGCCAAATGGGTCATCACAGGGTCGTTGAGGAAAAACAACAACCAAAAGAAAACAAGGAAACACATACATCAGCAACGCTGAGTACATAACACTACTAAACTAATGCAAATAATGATGCATGCAATCCTCAAACAACTTCGGCTTGCTCTTCTTGTGACACTACATGCGACAAGCACATAACTGAACTTACTAAATACTTTTTTTTTTTTATTATTATTTGGCAATGAACGGGCACCGTCATCCTCTTGGAATCATACGGGCTCCTATTTCTTGTGTAAGAGATCCCACACCTCCTACTAAAGTTCCATGAACTTTAAATAACTTGACTCGAGAATTTTAAGTTTGTTAGTAATGAAAGAGGGTGAGAGTGAGCCTCTAGACTCAACATCTCAAAGATAAAGAATATGAGTGACGCCTAGTCCACTCAAAGATTTTGATAATTTGGAATTCCATAAACTTGCTTGATAAAATAAAAGCATTAGCATCGTCATGCTAAGCTTTATGCAGGAGTGTAGTTTCACACTAACTCCCCCCTTATGTTCAATACTCATGGGGGATCCGTCCCAAGAGTTTTATTGCCAAAGCCCATTATGTGAGACACAATCACAATAATAATACATCTAGCAAATAAATTAATTTCTTATCTTTCTTTAACAAGTGAATGCAACAAATACCATAAATAACTCGATTCTATATTCTTTGAGACCTTGCTCATCTTATTACTTTAATGACTCCATGAGTCCTTTCTTACTTTCTTATGGATCCATGATCCAATCAATTGAGTCCTTGCTCAATGATTCAAATACTCGTGAGACCTTGCTCAATAACTTTAAAACTTGTGAGACCTAGCTCAACAAATATATAACTTCTATTGAGATCTTGCTCAATAACACATATAACTGCTAATGAGACCTTGCTCAATAAAACATATAACTTCTAATGAGACCTTGCTCAATAAAATATTATCATGCAAGCCCTAGCTTCAAGAATAACATTGAATAACTTTAATCATGCTCAAAAGCAATAATCATCAATCACATGCTTTTCAAATATAGGAATAACTCAAAAGTTTCATTCCTAATCTCCTTTCTAAGTTCTCAACATGTACTCAAACAATTATAAGGCATAAGCCTATCCTTACTCCTCATGCTTAATAAATAACCTTTAAACACTAAAGTCAAAGGTCAAGTGTATGTACCTTGATAACACACAAAATCAACAATTCAAATGTTTCACTTGCTTTTACTATGCTTGAAACCTATCAAGAACAAAGTACTATCAATTAGTACTTACCAATAACAATTCAAGGCTACTAATAATAAAAATCAGCACTTATAAAATTAATATTAAAGCTGATTTTTCTTTAAAAATGCTTTAAAACTATTTTTCAGTCATAAACTTGAAAACCTTTACTAGTAGGCAAAACCCACTATAAACTAATACTAAAAACTTCATATAAATCAATAATTTATTACTTAATTACTGCTGTAAATTAGTTAATAAATAATAACAAATTTTTTTTTTTTACATGTGGTTCGAAAAACCACAAAAATCAGAAAAACAACAAAAACCGGCCAAAGCACCACCGCCACCAGCAGGCAAGAAGCCTTGCGCTACCACCGCTGGCGGGCACAAAGGTGGCCCATGCAGCCACGCCAGGTCAGCTGCTGCCACCACTGCTGTGCACAGCAGTGGCCTACGCAGCCAACAACAACCCCGTCAAGTTTTCCGGCGAGCCACCCTCCTTGGTGGTCGGAAAAACGCAGGAGAGAGAACAATAAAATCAGAAAAATTTACTTATTTGCTTCCTTTTGTTATTTGCAAGATCCTCCTACAATTTTCAAAAACAAAACTAAATCAAACTTGAATTTTGAAGAAATGATTGAAGGTGGAGTACTAGTGTTGAGAGAGGAAGAAGAAGAAGAAGCCTCCTTACTCCTTTTTGATTTTTTTTTTCTGATGAAGGTGGCTAGTGAAATGGTTTGGGAACTTAGGGTTTCCCCTTTTTTTTTTTTTATTGTTTGGTCTTTTGGGTAAAAGACTAAAATGTCCTTACTCATCAAATTACCGAAATACATTTGATGATAAAATTGCGAAAATAATCTTCTCACTAATATTACTAAAATACTTTCTTCAAAAGACTAAAATACTTCTTTGTGAAAATACTCAAATAATCTTTTGATAAAATGACCAAAATACCCTTTTGCCCTCAAATACTGGAATTAAATAGCTTTAATAATTCAAAATGATTAAAACTATTTAATTAAATAACTTAAAAATATGGGGAATTACAGTCTACCCCCCTTAAAAGAAGTTTCGTCCCGAAACTTAAACAAAATCTCCTCTCTTCTCCAAGTTTTCAGCTCGAAAAACTTATGAGCATTACGCCCTAACATAGTTCTTTCTTAAGAAGTAGCCAAATAATACGCTACTAAGTAAAACAAGTAGCCAAATAATACGCTACTGAGTAAAACTTTTGCCTTGAATGTTTAAACTATGAAATGCTTACTTTGCTTGAAAAAGTTTTCCTTGAAAACTCTAGAAAAATCGTGCACAAATGCAACAAATTCTTACTAATTTCTAGCAAAATTGCGCAAATTTCTAGCAAAATGCGCAAATCTCTAGCAATGTGCGCGCACGCACTCTACCCCCCTTAAAGGAGTTACGTCCCGGAACTCAACTCACCTAGTCGAAGAGCTCAGGATACTTCTTTCTCATCTCGTATTCAGCCTCCCAGGTAGCCTCTTCGGTACGCTGGTTAGACCACAAAACCTTGAGTATCTTTATGTCTTTATTTCTTGTACTTCTCACCTTAGAGTCCAAGATCTTCACTGGTCTCTCTTCAAAAGAAAGCGTCTCATCCACTTCTATAATCTCGGGATCTAACACATGAGACTTATCGGGTACATATCTCTTTAGTTGGGATACATGGAACACATTATGCACCTTTCCCAAGTTATTCGGCAAATCCAAACGATAAGCTAATCTTCCAATTCTTTCAGTAATGTCATAGGGACCTATAAACTTCGGGCTAAGCTTCCCTTTTTGCCCAAAACGCATCACCCCTTTCATAGGTGACACCTTCAATAAGACTTTCTCGCCTACTTGATACTCACTATCTCTTCTATTCTGATCTGCATAAGCCTCTTGTCGATCCTGGGCCACCCTCATCTTCTCACGGATATATCTCACTTGATTCACGGTATCCTCAATCATTTGTGGTCCCAAAGTAACCGTCTCGCTAATATCATTCCAGCACAATGGACTGCGACATTTCCGACCATATAGAGCTTCGAAAGGAGCCATCTTAATGCTAGAATGGTAACTATTGTTGTATGAGAATTCTATTAAAGCCAACATCTCATCCCACGTCTTAGGGTAATCTAAGGCACACGCCCTCAACATGTCCTCGAGAGTTTGAATTGTTCTCTCCGATTGACCATCCGTTGCTGGATGAAAAGCTGTACTCTTAAGCACATCGGTCCCAAAAGCTTTCTGTAATGCTTCCCAAAAATGAGATAAGAATCTTGAATCCCTATCAGACACAATAGTGGAAGGAACTCCATGATGCCTCACCACTTGGTCTACATATACTTTACCACACTGTTCCATCGACCAATTGTCCTTCATCGGAACAAATTTTGCTACTTTAGTTAGTCTATCTACAATCACCCACACTTTGGTGAATCCTTTCGCTGTCTTGGGAAGACCTACAACGAAGTCCATTGCTATGTCATCCCACTTTCACTCAGGCACTGGTAATGGTTGAATCGTTCCTTGAGGCCTCTTGTGTTCACTCTTCACCTTCTGGCAAGTCAAACACCTTGCCACAAATTCAGCTACTTCTCTCTTCATATTGTTCCACCAGAACATCAACTTCAAGTCCTTATACAATTTATCCCCTCCAGGGTGGATAGAATAAGTCGTGTTGTGTCCTTCTTTCATCACTTTCTCTTTCAATTCGGTGCAACTTGACGGTATACACCACCTGCCATTGAATCGGACACTTCCATCGTCATGGATGTTAAACTCCTTTGTCTTCTTTTCCTCAATCAGCTTCTTTATCTTCTCTATTTCCTCATTCCCTTCTTGAGCCTTTAAAATTTCTTCATTCAATGTTGACTGGATTGAAATGACATTTAAGCACGCTTCCACTCCACCACTCCCAACAACTTCAATATTGAGCTTCCTAAACTCATCACACAACTTATCTGGAAGTACCAAATTACTTAAACTATGGCTAGACTTACGACTTAACGCATCGGCAACGACGGTTGCCTTTCCTTCATGGTATAAGATCTCAATATCGTAGTCATTAACCAACTCCAACCATCTTCTCTGCCTCATATTCAAATCTTTTTGAGTATACAAATACCTCAGACTCTTGTGATCCGTATACAACTTCACCTTCACTCCATACAAGTAGTGTCGCCAAATCTTCAAAGCAAACACTATTGCGGCTAACTCTAGATCGTGGGTTGGGTAATTCACTTCGTACGGTTTCAATTGCCTAGAAGCGTAGGCTATAACCTTTCGGTTTTGCATCAACACACACCCTAAACCATTTTTCGAAGCGTCACTATATACCTCCAACTCAGCATTCTCCTCTGGCAACGTCAAGATCGGAGCTGTAGTCAATAACTCCTTAAGCTTCTTAAAGGCTTTCTCACACTCCTCGGTCCATATGAACTTTGCATCCTTCTTCATAAGACTAGTCATTGGTTTAGCTACCCTCGAAAAATCCTTCACAAAACGTCTATAGTAGCCAGCTAGACCCAAGAAACTCCTTATATCAGTAACATTCCTAGGTGTAGGCCATTCGCTCACTGCGGCTATCTTTGACGGATCTACGGAAATTCCCTTCTTTGACACAATGTGGCCAAGAAACGCCACTTCTTCCATCCAAAATTCATACTTCGAGAACTTTGCGTAAAGCTGATGCTCCCTAAGTGTAGATAATACCAATCTCAAGTGCTTTTCATGCTCCTCCTTGTTCTTCGAGTAAATAAGGATATCATCGATGAATACAACTACAAATTTGTCCAAATACTCTCGAAACACTCTATTCATGAGGTCCATAAACATCGCTGGTGCATTGGTTAAACCAAATGGCATCACGGTGAACTCATAGTGACCATACCTCGTCCTAAAGGCAATCTTTGGTATGTCCTTCTCCCCAATTCGCAACTGGTGATACCCTGACCTCAAGTCTATCTTCGAAAATATTTCAGCTCCTCTTAATTGATCGAATAGGTCGTCAATCCTTGGCAACGGATACTTATTCTTAATAGTCACCTTGTTAAGATCTCTATAATCTATACATAGTCTCAAGCTCCCATCCTTCTTCTGTACAAACAAAACAGGCGCTCCCCATGGGGAATAACTAGGTCTAATGTACCCTTTCTCGAGTAATTCCTTTAGTTGCTTATTAAGCTCCTTCATCTCTGCTGGAGCCATTCTATAGGGTGCTTTTGATATAGGTGCAGTTCCAGGAACTAAGTCTATGGTGAATTCTAACTCCCTTTGAGGTGGCATTCCCGGTATATCTTCCGGAAATACGTCTGGAAACTCACCTTCACATGTTCTATCTTAAGCTTCCCTTCTTCCAACCTCTGCACACTACACAAGAATAACGAAGCTCCCTTACTCACTTGCTTTACCAAACTTAAGGATGAAATAATCTTAATTCTACCTTCTTGTGGTTTAGTCTTGAAAGTCACCTTTTTCCTATCCTTATTCCTCAATTTCACTTTTTGTTCCCCACACATAATCTCAGCTTTATACTTCTTAAGCCAATCCATTCCTAAAATGATCTCCAAATCTTCCAATGGAAACTCTATGAGGTTGGTTTCAAAGTCTACATCTGCAATTCTCACAAGGACGTTCTCATATATTCTTGAGCAAGTTACTACTTCCCCAGATGGTAACATAATAGGAATTTCAACATCCCTAGGGTTTTCTAAGCCATATTTTGAAACAACTAACTTTGAAACAAATGAACGCTCGGCTCCTGAATCAAATAAAGCTTTAGCATAAGTGGAATTTATAGAAACATTACCCGTAACTACGTCCTTATACGTCTCAGCTTCTGTAGCACTTAGGACGTTTAATCTTGCCACTGCAGGCACACTTGGGCCAGCTCCACTCGAAAAGGTCTTATTGCTCCAATTTTGCTTGTTCCCACCTTGATAGTTGTTGCCTCCTGAATGGTTTCGATTGCCCTGACCAAACTGGTTTCCGCTCTTACCCTTGTTAGTCTTCAACTCAGGGTTCTTGGAGAAGCACTCATACTCTCGGTGACCCAATTTGTGGCAGTAGTTACACTCCACTAGCTTTCCTTCACAATCCTTTCCAGGATGATTGTAGGGGCACTTCTTGCAGAAATACACGCGTTCGTCTCCTTTCCTTCCCTTATTAGGACCATTTCCACCCTTCTGTTGTTGATACTGGCCCCCATTCCTTTGGCCATTAGATTGTCCTCCTTGGTGAAAGTTATATTGAGGCTTGAACTTCTTGTCGTTCCTCTGGAAATTCTGAGTCGGATTCTCCTTTCTCTTATTGTTGGAGCTCTCAATTCCAGCTTGTTTCAAATAGGAACCTAAATGAGCAGCTCTATCGTACACTTCCTCTAAGGTCTTGAAAGTTGACCCTCCTAGCCCAAGCTTCACCTCAAGACTAAGTCCAGTCTCAAACCTAATAGCCTTTCTCTCCTCAGTAGGTACTAACTCTAGAGCAAACTTCATCAAACCTACAAACTTCTCATAGTACTGCTCCACAGTCATGTCACCTTGCTTCAACTCGTCAAATTCACTGGCCTTTTGCCTCCTCAAGAAATTGGGATAAAATTTCTCCTTCAAAGCTCCTCCAAAAGCCTTCCAATCAAAGTCAGGCCTTGCCATTAACGTCTCCTTATGTTGCGACCACCAAAAATCGGCTTCCTCCTTGAGGTAGTACGCAGCTATAGCTACCTTCCTATTATCTGGACATTGGATAGCATCGAATAGCTTCTCAAAGTCCATAAACCAATTCTCAAGCTTGTCAGGATCCCCTTTCCTAGCATAAGAAGGCGGTTTACTATCACTAACCCTCTTAAACCAATCAATAGACTTCTTTTTCGAAGGGACTCTCCTAGCTAAATTCGTAGTCACTCGGACCAAATTCCTCAGCTGAGCATCAACTCTAGCGTTTCTATCGGCCATTGATCTGCCCCAAAAAAAAAAATTGACTTAAAAATCACTTATTGAACCCCAATATAGGTCAAAACTACTAAGCAAATGTCATTCTGACATTGAATTCTCAATTTCCTCTCTAAGGAGCTTTCATACTAACTCTCTTACTAGAGTAGTAGCTCAAAGCAAAACCAGCACTAATTTGTAGTCATACTACACCTTTTAGTCAAAACTGGAATCTATGCAAGTAGAAAATGTCAATCACGTTGCAATCAAACACTTAGTCACATAAAACACATCAAAAAATGTTACTAGACCTTAGAACACTTACTAATCTAAACACTTAGTGACTAATGCGATGCAGTGTACATATGCATATGCAATTCCCTTCCCTTTGCAATTCGACTTTGAAATACTTTTAAGTTCGAAAACTTTTGTAAAATAAAGGTAATATAACCTTTGGAGCTCTGATACCACTTTATAACACCCCCACGACCCCTCCTTATATATACTAGGAGAAATTATGGGAGTTGTTATGCCACGCATGATAATACGTAAGGCTAATCAGAGAATACAGCGGAAGTCTTTTAAAATAAACTATAAATACTTTAACACAACTGAAATAAGAAAGTATGTAAATAAGTTACAAACTCGGAAACTATCCCATAATAGTCCCATTTTCAAAACAAGTCAAACCTTGACCCCAATGGTCAAGTAAAGTTAAACATATAATTCAAAATAACTTAAATACATAAGAAAGTACTCGTGTACTATAATTCCCATCTAGATGCTTATGATTCCCATGCACATCAAGGACTTGTACCTGAAACTTCTCCTCTAAGCTCTGCTCGCCAAATGGGTCATCACAGGGTCGTTGAGGAAAAACAACAACCAAAAGAAAACAAGGAAACACATACATCAGCAACGCTGAGTACATAACACTACTAAACTAATGCAAATAATGATGCATGCAATCCTCAAACAACTTCGGCTTGCTATTCTTGTGACACTACATGCGACAAGCACATAACTGAACTTACTAAATACTTTTTTTTTTATTATTATTATTTGGCAATGAACGGGCACCGTCATCCTCTTGGAATCATACGGGCTCCTATTTCTTGTGTAAGAGATCCCACACCTCTTACTAAAGTTCCATGAACTTTAAATAACTTGACTCGAGAATTTTAAGCTTGTTAGTAATGAAAGAGGGTGAGAGTGAGCCTCTAGACTCAACATCTCAGAGATAAAGAATATGAGTGACGCCTAGTCCACTCAAAGATTTTGATAATTTGGAATTCCATAAACTTGCTTGATAAAATAAAAGCATTAGCATCGTCATGCTAAGCTTTATGCAGGAGTGTAGTTTCACACTAACTCCCCCTTATGTTCAATACTCATGGGGGATCCGTCCCAAGAGTTTTATTGCCAAAGCCCATTATGTGAGACACAATCACAATAATAATACATCTAGCAAATAAATTAATTTCTTATCTTTCTTTAACAAGTGAATGCAACAAATACCATAAATAACTCGATTCTATATTCTTTGAGACCTTGCTCATCTTATTACTTTAATGACTCCATGAGTCCTTTCTTACTTTCTTATGGATCCATGATCCAATCAATTGAGTCCTTGCTCAATGATTCAAATACTCGTGAGACCTTGCTCAATAACTTTAAAACTTGTGAGACCTAGCTCAACAAATATATAACTTCTATTGAGACCTTGCTCAATAACACATATAACTGCTAATGAGACCTTGCTCAATAAAACATATAACTTCTAATGAGACCTTGCTCAATAAAATATTATCATGCAAGCCCTAGCTTCAAGAATAACATTGAATAACTTTAATCATGCTCAAAAGCAATAATCATCAATCACATGCTTTTCAAATATAGGAATAACTCAAAAGTTTCATTCCTAATCTCCTTTCTAAGTTCTCAACATGTACTCAAACAATTATAAGGCATAAGCCTCTCCTTACTCCTCATGCTCAATAAATAACCTTTAAACACTAAAGTCAAAGGTCAAGTGTATGTACCTTGATAACACACAAAATCAACAATTCAAATGTTTCACTTGCTTTTACTATGCTTGAAACCTATCAAGAACAAAGTACTATCAATTAGTACTTACCAATAACAATTCAAGGCTACTAATAATAAAAATCAGCACTTATAAAATTAATATTAAAGCTGATTTTTCTTTAAAAATGCTTTAAAACTATTTTTCAGTCATAAACTTGAAAACCTTTACTAGTAGGCAAAACCCACTATAAACTAATACTTAAAACTTCATAAAAATTAATAATTTATTACTTAATTACTGCTGTAAATTATTTAATAAATAATAACAATTTTTTTTTTTACATGTGGTTCGAAAAACCACAAAAATCAGAAAAACAACAAACCGGCAGCACCACCGGCCAGCACCAACGCCGGCCAGCAGCACTGCCGGCGCTGCCACCACTGCTGGGCACAGCAGTGGCCCTCGCAGCCACGCCAGGTCAGCTGCTGCCACCACTGCTGTGCACAGCAGTGGCCCACGCAGCCAACAACAACCCCGTCAAGTTTTCCGGCGAGCCACCCTCCTTGGTGGTCGGAAAAACGCAGGAGAGAGAACAATAAAATCAGAAAAATTTACTTCTTTGCTTCCTTTTATTATTTGCAAGATTCTCCTACAATTTTCAAAAACAAAACTAAATCAAACTTGAATTTTGAAGAAATGATTGAAGGTGGAGTACTAGTGTTGAGAGAGGAAGAAGAAGAAGAAGCCTCCTTACTCCTTTTTGATTTTTTTTTCTGATGAAGGTGGCTAGTGAAATGGTTTGGGAACTTAGGGTTTCCCCTTTTTTTTTATTGTTTGGTCTTTTGGGTAAAAGACTAAAATGTCCTTACTCATCAAATTACCGAAATACATTTGATGATAAAATTGCGAAAATAATCTTCTCACTAATATTACTAAAATACATTCTTCAAAAGACTAAAATACTTCTTTGTGAAAATACTCAAATAATCTTTTGGTAAAATGACCAAAATACCCTTTTGCTCTCAAATACTGGAATTAAATAGCTTTAATAATTCAAAAATGATTAAAACTATTTAATTAAATAACTTAAAAATATGGGGAATTACATAAACCAACCCTAAGCTGAGAATTTTGCCAAGTGTAATGGAAGCTCAGCGCCTTGGAATTGCATGGGAACCATTTGGGGAATCTAAGCCCTATGACTTAGGATAATCCATTCATAGTAGGGGGTGTTCAGAAAAATCCGCCCCGAACTAGCTGCCCTGAAAACCCGATGACCCGGCCAAAAAAAACGAGGTCAAAGTATGTTTTATTTTGTTTCCATCGGGCCGAGTACCTGACCAGTTAAAAACAGGAAAACCCGAGTCGGGTATTGGGCCGCACCTAATATACACGTGCGTACCCCGTACGCGATTGTATCTGAATTATTTGGATTTTGTTGGACCAGCCAACGCTGTTTTTTAATTTTTGGCCCAAATTACCTTTGTTGCCCACCAGCCTCACTCATAGGTTTGAGATCAGCTGCTGCCTGCTAGACAGTCTGCCAAATTGAAAAACCCTAAAACGTCATTTGCACTCCGTCAGTCCTCACTACTCCTCAGCCCTCACTCCGTCACTCGCACTCCACCACCGGCGACTACGTCGAGCGCCGCTGTGCGTAGCAGCGCACCACCAATACACCACGGCACCATCCACCATTCTCTTTCGTTGAGGTAATCTTCATTCTTTTCTTAATTTCATACTCCTTGCTTTCTTTTTTCTGTTTCGCCTTGAATTTTATATGTTTATGCAATTACCTTCGAATTAGAAGCTTTTCTCTAGTTGTACTTTGATATTCGTCTATAATTTATCAAAATGGGTGTGTTAATATTTTTTGTTAGATTGTAAAAATTGTAGGAATTCTGTGAGCATAGAAAATATAAATGGAAATGTTAAAACTGCAATTGCGTGCTCACTGTTACTGTTGTGTTATTTGAAAGTTCGGTTGAATAATGATCAAGAAAACGAATGTAAAGCTCTATAGTGATCCTGATGAGAAACATTGAATAAAAAAATGTCTGACATGATCTTGAATCATTATGCCTTTGGATTATGGCTCCATAGAGGGATGTAGAGTACTTACTTATGTGTTGGGTCAATGTTCGTAACCTCATTGAAGACATTGTTTGTTGACAGTTGACACTTGATTGTTGTTATAATGCTGAATTTATTTAGTTGGTGACTTGTTGTGAATTAATTTATCCTAGTAAGTAGTAGTTTAGCTGTAAAATTGTAATGAGTTTCTCATTTTTCCTATAGAGTATGCAAAGTATGGAGATAATAGTGATGGTGATCTAATGGAGGTCAACTCTAAAGAAACTATTGAAGATTCTGATGAGCCGGAGATAGTGATGGGGGACTAAGGGAAAGGCTAAGAAGAAAAAGAAAGGGCAATTGTAATAGCCCCACTTTTTAAGCTAAGATTACTAACATTATCAACGTACTAATCAGTACGTAATCTGTTATGACTTTCGCTGAGACTTCCGCTGGAATCAAAATTTCCGAATAGCTTTTTATGTGAATTTTTGCCGAAAATGTGAATATTATGTCTTATTATGTGATTATGAATGCAAATTATGAGTTAAGATAAGTTATTAACGAATTACGTTAATAATGTTGAGCATTATTATGAAATTTGAGACTTTGAGTATATTGTGTTTGAGATACTCTGTGTTTATGATTTAAGGGCTGAATGAGCCAAAATATGGTTATTAAGTTATAAGACATATTTAAGGATTTAGTTTAAGTATAATGAAGGATTAGAACTTAATTGCAGAGGGTTAAGGATTAAGTAAAACCAGAAAATTCTGGAATGTTCTTAAGTTGTGAAAGGATGATTTTGCCCTCATTACTAAACCAAAACTTACGATTTTGCCCTTACCCATTCTCAATATATATGAGAGGAAGGTCCTCATTCATTATCACCAGATTCAATTCACAAACAAACACAACAAAGCAGCAAAATTCTCTCTCCCTCATTCACGCCATTTCTGGGGAGTTGCATTAGCACAATTGCCAGCTTGTTTGCTATGGCTCTTTGCTCTGAAACGTGCACGCAAATACTTCCCTAGGTTCATCAAGGTGTCCTCCATACTGGGCAAGCATTAGTTTTGAAGTTCCATTCTTGTAACCCTAAGAAAAACCAAGGAAGGTGAGGTATGGCTAAATTTCAGCATGCATGAGGCATATTAGTTTGAAACTTGATTTCTTTGGGTTAATTACTAACTTTAAGGTGATGAATGTTTTGCTTAAGATCCTAAGGTTTGCTGGAGATGTGGTAAAAGTTATCAAGTAAGATTTGATTTCCTAGACACCAAGTTAATGTACACAAGCTCCACCACCTAAACTCTGTTTCTAGCTTTGATCATGGAATTTGTTTGTGGAATTGTGAATACTTGGATTATGTTTGAATGTGTATAAAAACTGATTTGCATGTGTTTTCTTATGGAAAGATATTGTGTTAAAAATGTTTTGCATGTCAAGTTCCCTATGAGTCATTGAACAACCGAATAAAAAAGTGATTATCCATTCTCTTGAGTTATGCTGCCGTGACCTTCTCTTCCAAATATCTTTCTTTTCCACTCTGTTTTTGGCCTTGGTGTCTCTTGGAAATGGTAGATCATGAAAAGTTATTGAATTTAGACCCAAAAATCACTCCATTTGGAGTTGTATATCAAAAGTTATGTTGTCCGGAAGTTGCTATGTGCATAACAAGTTCCCTCAAAAGTTGTCAATCCTTGCTATAACTCGATTGTGTTTTGATCAAAGATCTTGTTGTGGTTAAACTTCCATGATATTCCCTTGGAACATTTATGTCTTGATTATCAAATGAATCTTTGCTTCATTTACCTAATTAAACACGCAACCTCAATTCGTGGAGGGAAATAACACCTAAAAACTCGACTGTTCGCTTAATTACTTTCTGAACTTGTAAACCCTTGTACCTTTGATCCTTTCAATATTTTTCTATGATGAATACCTACTGTCCTTATATATATTAAGTGTGAAACCTAAACTTTGGCTAAACCCAAGAAGTACAAGTGATCTTTGCATAAAAACCATTGTTCTTTAACACCAAACCGAAAACCATGGGAATTGATATACGTGGTGTTTGTGTGAGATAATATTTCCATATATTAAGAGCTCTTCTATAACCTTTTATATACTGTCATGTCTTGATAATACCACCTTTATCTACCTCAACCAAATCACATTATTCTTCGAAACTTGTTTGTTAAGTCACCTTTCCGAAACCAGTGGAACTTGACATAGCAAGCTTGTTTTCCGAAACTTGTTTTCATAAGTTAAGTTTGCTTTAGAAGTTGTTGTAATTGATACGAATAAGATTTAAGTAAAGTATTTGAGTATGAGAATTTCAGTATAAGTATTTCGGTATAAGTATAAATTTTGTTTTATAAGGGGAAGTAGCTGCGTAAGCAGTGATGAACAACACTCATAGAGCGGGTTTGTTCATTGTGAGTTTGGAGCGGGTATTGCTCCGGAGCGGGTATTGCTTCATTATGAAGGGTCATGACCTAGGAAGTCTTGCAAGCAGGAAAATAAGAAATATAGGGAGACGTCCAACAAAGTTTGGAGAGCCGGGTTTGCCTCCATTCGTGTTCCTTCCCTGGAGTTATGTTATGTTTTGTGATAAGTTTAAGAGTATTGTTATTCTAAGTATTGAGAATGATATGTGATATTTTGAGATAATTCTTGAAGAATTTCTCCTACGTATACAATGCAATTTTTATGGAAGTTAAAAGAAAGAATCAACGTATTTATGAGCAAGTATTAACGTATTTCTGAATAAGAACAAAAACCTTCTCAGTGCATTAATGAATTTCTGAGCAAAAGAAAATGAAGCTATGATTGTTATAAGTTTATGTTTGAGTATAAGAAACGACTGAATAGTTTCAGCCACCTTAATATTTTGAAATTGGTGGGACTTGTGTAGCAGCGTAAGCTGACCTGTTTTGTTCTTTGAACCTGTCCTGGTGGGGGCAGATTTCTGTTTTGCAGGTCTAGAGAAATGTTCGAGTTAGCTTTTGTGTGCAAATGTGAAGTTGTGGTCAATGTGTTAAATCCGCTGCTATGAGATGAATAGAATTATATAATGATTTTGCAAGTTAAGCATATATTTCAGATTTGTAAACTAAGTAATCCAAACCTATTGTAATAATTATTTTATTATAACTTATTTACGTATTATGCTTGGATACTGTGAGACTTCCTACTTTTCCTAGGAAGGGAAGGTGTGGAAGTCCTCCCTAACATTCTATCTGAATGGCAGCTTAACTTTGTAATTAGCAGTATTAGGTCTTAATTAAGCTGCTGTCTGGAGCGGGCTGTTACAAGTGGTATCAGAGCAAAGGTTTTCGAAATCCAAAATTAAGTATTGCTAATTTGCAAGTTTTGGAAACAATAAGAGTGTTTACACAAGTATTTTCTTAAGAAAGGAAAATTAAAGCCAATTTCATATATATATATAAAAGTTTTTAAACATTTGTGATATGTGTATGATTATGTTTGTGCTATGTGAATTTATGTTTACGAATGTGTATGTGAATGATATGAGATTTGGTATAAATGGTTCTGAGTAGATTCCATTAAATCGTAAGTGAGAATATGCTTATAAAATGAGGACTCAACACCTATTATGTTATCGATAAATGGTAAATGACGCGGTTGACCATGCTAGTTAGCCACTAGGTGACAATTTGGGGATAGAAAGAGGTTATGGAGGCTTGTAGGAGCCATTAAAGGAAACCAAGGACTTTCAGCCAATGTGATTTGTGAGCCATGGGCTAGTTCTCGTCAAGTCTAATGGAATCTGTTAGAATTGTATAGGTTTACTAAAGCAATTTCAAGGTTATGATGTAATTATGAACAATAAGGATAAGAATTTGTTAAGGTTGGAAATGTTGTGGAAGAAACAGAGGTGAGATCAATGATACTCTGGAGTGCCAGAGGCGGGGTTAGCCATACCAGACAATTCTCACCATGGAACGATGTATGAACGTAAAACTCGTGGAGAGAAAGACGGAGTGGATGATAATTGGTGGTACTAAAGCTTTGTGTTAGTATTTCTTTTATGAATGTAATTATAAATAAATTTGTTGTGAAACTATGACGATAAGTTGGAACAAAGAGTTGTATATATGAGGATGTAAACTCAAACTAGCTCCGTTGGTAGTATCTAAATAAGCTTTGTTTTTGCATTAAGCTAATGGTGTAAATGGGGAGCTAGGAATTAATTGTTATGAGGTTATAAAGGAACGGGAATGAAGCTAGGAGTAATATGGACATGTTCAAATATTGAGACATACTACTGTAAGTTATGGATTAGAGATTAATATGGATAATGAGTGTAAGTAATTGGAGTACAAGTTTCAGGTAGATAGCTAAATCCTGGTATATTTATGTATGATAGGGTGATATGGAGTAAGGTTTATTAACATACTATAATAATTGTCGTAGACAATTTGTTATGATGTAATATTTTATACAGGTAGAAGGTATGGGGGCAGTAAACTCCGAACATATGGATATAATTCCGGTAACATAAGAACCAATATGATTGTGAAATAACCTAATCGGAGGCGTTACAGATTGTGATGGGGAATTGACCAGGTTACACTTTCGGAGTCTATATATGTTAGTTACAAGTACTTTGTGATTTGTTCTATAAATAACTTGGATACCTCCAATAACATGTGTTGTAGTTGGCTATGTTATGGGTTTCGATTGTGAAATGAACTTGAATACGAATAAGTTATATGTTTCTCTTATATGTTTTGCAGTACGTAAATCGTTTTGGAATTTGAAATTTTGATATTACTTATTGGAATGGAATCTGTATTTAATGGATTTGGCATATGATTTCCTCAAATATGTAAGTTGAATATTGTCATGGAAAAAAAAATAAAAAATAAAAAATAAAATAAAATAACATATTGTAAGTAAAGCCTTAGCTAATTTGTTGTGTTTGGGGACTGCGCATGTATGTATCTCCATCATATTTTTGTTAAACTTCATTATGACAATCTATATGTCTGATAAAGGGTCGAGTTGTTGTAAATGATTTAGAGATTGTGTAGTTAAGATTGCAAGGGTCAAGGTTGCATGTGGCTTTAATATTCCTCGGTTTAGAGTATTATAATATAATTATGGAGGATGTCTTGGCTAAAAAAAAGAACCAAGCAAGATAGTATTATGTAGCAGGGTGTGTCGTTTCGTCAAGCTCGGAAGTCTGGAGTACTATAATGTAATTTTGGGGATGTATTGGCTGAGTAAGAACTGAGCGATCATCAAATGATATTAGGTTGGAATCACCGGGTGAGATAATATTTTGTATACCATGGTGTATCGTCAAGCTAAGAAGAAAAGAGCAAACTAAAAAAAAATGGCGAAGGTATTTGTTATAAAACTCATATGCTCGGAAATTAGAAGGAAGTAATTAAGATGGAAGAATTTCGGCGGTTAATGAGTCTTCAGGTAGAGTGGTCGATTTGTGTATAGAATAGGTGCCAATACGCCTGCCTCTAGAGTTGAGATGGCTGAATTAGAGAAGCAGTTAAGAAAAATTGTTGCAGAAATGTTATAGTTGATCCGGTGTTTCACCATAGGGAGAGCACTAGTGATATTTGGAATAAAAAGTGCCGAGTAACGAGACTGTGTATAGGTCGTTGGGAGATAAATAAAGTTACAGTTAAGGGATAGGAAATCTTTATATCGAATAGATAATTTACTCGAGCAGTTAAAAGGAGCCGGTATTTTATTTTTTTGAAAAAAGATCTGAGATCGGGATAACGCTAGAAGCATGTGGTGGATGAAAATATTCCGAGGATGACATTTAGGACGAGATATAATCATTGTGGGTTTGTAAAAAAATACTGTTTAAGTTTCATAATACACCCGCACCATCCGTAGACATGATGTAGTGATATATTAAATTTTTGTGAGATCAAATTATAACAATTTTCATTGATGATATTTTGGTATGCTCGAAGAATCACGAAGAGCATAAATCGCATCTTAAAGAAGTATTCGGAATTTTGAGGAAGGAACGAAGGTTTAGAGGACGGAAAAATTTCGAGAAGGCTTAGCTTTCTACAAGTTGTAGAAAAGGTTAACTAATACCCCAGCTATAGTTTTGCCTTCGGGGACAAATAAAGGATTTGAAATATAGAGTGATGTTTCTTAGGAAGGGTTGGATGTGTATTGATGTAGCATTAGTGAATTCTTCTAGGTAGCTAACACTCATAAGAGAAATTATGTTGGGCATGATATATAGTGGAAGTTGAGATGTTTGCTTTAAAATTGTGGAGGTCTTATTAAATTAATATGGCTTATACTGATCATAAAAGCTTAAGGTATATCTTTACTTAGAAAGAGATGAATGTGAAACAGCGAATGTGGCTAGAATTTCTCAAGCATTATAATTTAGACATTTAGTGCCGCCTGGGAAAGGCATATGAGGTAGTAGATGATGTGAACGGGATACCTTGTCAGAATGTTGATTCTATCATTTCAAAACCAGAAGAGATATATAAGTAACTAAGGCAACTAAGTTAAATGTGATTAAGAAAAGAGATTTGCAAGGATGGATTAATGTTTGTGATTAAAATATACCTTTTGAGAGAATTTGAGCTAAATAAGTTCAAGCTAAGTTATCAAGGGATTGAGGTTAAAGATAGGGAAAAAAAAAAGTTGAGGCAACGGAATTACAAGTATATGTTAGTGTAAGCATACGAATAAATGGGTGGTTGTTGTTTCTGTCAATTCAGAGCTAAATAAAAATAAACAAAAGTTTCGAAGAAAGCACATAAAGGTGTATACTAGGTTATCCTAGAAGAGATAAAATAATTCAGGATATCAAGAAGTACTCTGATGGAAAAGTTGAAGTGAGATGTATCGCAATATGTTATAAAATGTTTAATTTGCCAGGAAGTAAAGATTGAGCGGGGGGAAGATACCCAGGTTGTGGCAACTATTGCCGCTACCAGAATATAAATGGGACTAACCTCAATGGATTTAGTACTTAGAATGCCCAATTCAAGAAGAGGCAATGTATTCATTCGAGTAGTTCAGAATAAGTTGACAAAAATAACTTGATTTATTTTCATGGATAGCATGAAGTAAGGAGCAGTTAGCTGATGCATATACTACAGGAATTGTGCGATTGCAAGGAGTTCCAACGACTGTTATTCTGATCAGGATACTCGCATTACTGAGAAAAGTTGCATGTGCAAACAAAGTGTTTTATTCAAATGTTGAAAGATATATATGGCAACCTTGTGTATTGAAGTTTAAGGGTTCAAGGAAGGATAAATTAGCATGGACAAAATTCTTCTATACCGATAGTTACCAATTGAGTATGGTTTTGTCTCAACCTCTGTATGGATGTAATTGTCAAACACTCAATCGTGGGGATGAAGGGAACAAGAGTTCCAGTAACTGCATAAGTTATTCCATGAAACTATGGAGCAAATGCGATTAATTAATTTGGGAAAGTATTGCCCTTAATTGTTCTAACGTATGTGTTGTATTACTCCTAGTTGTTATTATATGTGTCTTTTAAAGTTTCCGAACGAAACTTCTTTAAGGAGGGTAGAGTGTAATAGCCCCACTTTTTAAGCTAAGATTACTAACATTATTAACGTACTAATCAGTACGTAATCTGTTATGACTTTCGCTGAGACTTCCGCTGGAATCAAAATTTCTGAATAGCTTTTTATGTGAATTTTTGTCGGAAATGTGAATATTATGTCTTATTATGTGATTATGAATGCAAATTATGAGTTAAGATAAGTTATTAACGAATTACGTTAATAATGTTGAGCATTATTATGAATTTTGAGACTTTGAGTATATTGTGTTTGAGATACTCTGTGTTTATGATTTAAGGGCTGAATGAGCCAAAATATGGTTATTAAGTTATAAGACATATTTAAGGATTTAGTTTAAATATAATGAAGGATTAGAACTTAATTACAGAGGGTTAAGGATTAAGTAAAACCAGAAAATTCTAGAATGTTCTTAAGTTGTGAAAGGATGATTTTGCCCTCATTACTAAACCAAAAATTACGATTTTGCCCTTACCCATTCTCTATATATATGAGAGGAAGGTCCTCATTCATTATCACCAGATTCAATTCACAAACAAACACAACAAATTAAAGCAAAATTCTCTCTCTCTCATTCACGCCATTTCTGGCGAGTTGCAGTAGCTCAATTGCCAGCTTGTTTTCTATGTCTCTTTGCTCTGAAACGTGCATGCAAATACTTCCCTAGGTTCATCAAGGTGTCCTCCATACTGGGCAAGCATTAGTTTTGAAGTTCCATTCCTGTAACCCTAAGAAAAACCAAGGAAGGTGAGGTATGGCTAAATTTCAGCATGCATGAGGCATATTAGTTTGAAACTTGATTTCTTTGGGTTAATTACTAACTTTAAGGTGATTAATGTTTTGCTTAAGATCCTAAAAGGTTGCTGGAGATGTGGTAAAAGTTACCAAGTAAGATTTGATTTCCTAGACACCAAGTTAAGGTACACAAGCTCCACCACCTAAACTCTGTTTCTAGCTTTGATCATGGAATTTGTTTGTGGAATTGTGAATACTTGGATTATGTTTGAATGTGTATAAAAACTGATTTGCATGTGTTTTCTTATGGAAAGATATTGTGATAAAAATGTTTTGCATGTCAAGTTCCCTATGAGTCATTGAACAACCGAATAAGAAAGTGATTATCCATTCTCTTGAGTTATGCTGCCGTGACCTTCTCTTCCAAATATCTTTCTTTTTCACTCTGTTTTTGGCCTTGATGTCTCTTGGAAATGGTAGATCATGAAAAGTTATTGAATTTAGACCCAAAAATCACTCCATTTGGAGTTGTATATCAAAAGTTATGTTGTCCGGAAGTTGCTATGTGCATAACAAGTTCCCTCAAAAGTTGTCAATCCTTGCTATAACTCGATTGTGTTTTGATCAAAGATCTTGTTGTGGTTAAACTTCCATGATATTCCCTTGGAACATTTATGTCTTGATTATCAAATGAATCTTTGCTTCATTTACCTAATTAAACATGCAACCTCAATTCGTGGAGGAAAATAACACCTAAAAACTCGACTGTTCGCTTAATTACTTTCTGAACTTGTAAACCCTTGTACCTTTGATCCTTTCAATATTTTTCTATGATGAATACCTACAATCCTTATATATATTAAGTGTGAACCCTAAACTTTGGCTAAACCCAAGAAGTACAAGTGATCTTTGCATAAAAACCATTGTTCTTCAACACCAAACCGAAAACCATGGGAATTGATATACGTGGTGTTTGTGTGAGATAATATTTCCATATATTAAGAGCTCTTCTATAACCTTTTATATACTGTCATGTCTTGATAATACCACCTTTATCTACCTCAACCAAATCACATTATTCTTCGAAACTTGGTTGTTAAGTCACCTTTCCGAAACCAGTGGAACTTGACATAGCAAGCTTGTTTTCCGAAACTTGTTTTCATAAGTTAAGTTTGCTTTAGAAGTTGTTGTAATTGATACGAATAAGATTTAAGTAAAGTATTTGAGTATGAGAATTTCAGTATAAGTATTTCGGTATAAGTATAAATTTTGTTTTATAAGGGGAAGTAGCTGCGTAAGCAGTGATGAACAACACTCATAGAGCGGATTTGCTCATTGTGAGTTTGGAGCGGGTATTGCTCCGGAGCGGGTATTGCTCCATTATGAAGGGTCATGACCTAAGAAGTCTTGCAAGCAGGAAAATAAGAAATATAGGGAGACATCCCTCAAAAGTTTGGAGAGCTGGGTTTGCCTCCATTCGTGTTCCTTCCCTGGAGTTATGTTAAGTTTTGTGATAAGTTTAAGAGTATTGTTATTCTAAGTATTGAGAATGATATGTGATATTTTGAGATAATTCTTGTAGAATTTCTCCTGCATATACAATGCAATTTTTATGGAAGTTAAAAGAAAGAATCAACGTATTTATGAGCAAGTATAAACGTATTTCTGAATAAGAACAAAAACCTTCTCAGTGCATTAATGAATTTCTGAGCAAAAGAAAATGAAGCTATGATTGTTATAAGTTTATGTTTGAGTATAAGAAATGACTGAATAGTTTCAGCTAGGGGTGTTCATAACCGGGTACCCGGCTTTTCGGGTACCCGGATATGCGGGTACCCGCATATCCGGTACCCGCATATCCGGGTACTTGAAAAGCCGGCCCATGAGGTCGGGTCACAGGGTACCCGGTTCGTTTTTCCTTTTTTTTTTTTTAAAGTTGGATTTACATATTATACACAAGTTCCATGCCCAGTTTTCACAGCAAATTACCGCAACAAGTTAACAAATAAACTACCAAAAAGGCAAAAACATACAAAAAACTAATCCATGAAAATACTAACACTAAAAACATAATTAAACAAAGCAAAATTAACATAAAAACTAAAAAGAAGGAGAAAAGAAGACTAATTTGTTTGATTAATTCAACTACCGAAAAGGCGAAAACCCTAAAAGAAGAAGAGCTAACTTACAGCAGTGGGGTAGAGTGGTAGACCGTGGTCCGTGGTGCGACGAGCCGACGATCAACTTCGCGGTGGCCGGTGGACGTGGGCTCACCAGTCGCCAGTCAGGCAGTGAGACAGTGAAGGTGAGGGCGTGAGGCAGTGACTAGGTGAGGGTGAGGGCGTGAGGCAGTGAAGCAGTGAAGAAGATGAGGGTTTTGTGAGTGAACGTCTGAACGATTGAACAAAACAAAAGGGCTTATTGCCTTATTGTGGGCCAAAACAAAAGGGCCAGAAAGTTAAAACAAAAACAAAGGAAAACCAACTTTAATCGGGTACCGGGTACCCGAATGTCTAGTTTCTCCGGCCCATGACCAGACCCGGATTTCTTCGTTTTTTCCGGGTCGGGTACCCGACCCGATATAATCCAGAAAAATCAGCTTTTGACCCGACATTTTTTGGTCGGGTCAGCGGTTTTCGGGTCGGGTTTTGCGGGTCGGGTTTTTCTGAACACCCCTAGTTTCAGCCACCTTAATATTTTGAAATTGGTGGGACTTGTGTAGCAGCGTAAGCTGACCTGTTTTGTTCTTTGAACCTGTCCTGGTGGGGGCATATTCATCTGTTTTGCAGGTCTAGAGAAATGTTCGAGTTAGCTTTTGTGTGCAAATGTGAAGTTGTGGTCAATGTGTTAAATCCGCTGCTATGAGATGAATAGAATTATATAATGATTTTGCAAGTTAAGCATATATTTCAGATTTGTAAACTAAGTAATCCAAACCTATTGTAATAATTATTTTATTATAACTTATTTACATATTATGCTTGGATACTGTGAGACTTCCTACTTTTCCTAGGAAGGGAAGGTGTGGAAGTCCTCCCTAACAGTCTCTCTGAATGGCAGCTTAACTTTGTAATTAGCAGTATTAGGTCTTAATTAAGCTGCTGTCTGGAGCGGGCTGTTACAAGTGGTATCAGACCAAAGGTTTTCGAAATCCAAAATTAAGTATTGCTAATTTGCAAGTTTTGGAAACAATAAGAGTGTTTACACAAGTATTTTCTCAAGAAAGGAAAATTAAAGCCAATTTCATATATATATAAAAGTTTTTAAACATTTGTGATATGTGTATGATTATGTTTGTGCTATGTGAATTTATGTTTACGAATGTGTATGTGAATGATATGAGATTTGGTATAAATGGTTCTGAGTAGATTCCATTAAAGCGTAAGTGAGAATATGCTTATAAAATGAGGACTCAACACCTATTATGTTATCGATAAATGGTAAATGACGCGGTTGACCATGCTAGTTAGCCACTAGGTCACAATTTGGGGATAGAAAGAGGTTATGGAGGCTTGTAGGAGCCATTAAAGGAAACCAAGGACTTCAGCCAATGTGATTTGTGAGCCATGGGCTAGTTCTCGTCAAGTCTAATGGAATCTGTTAGAATTGTATAGGTTTACTAAAGCAATTCAAGGTTATGATGTAATTATGAACAATAAGGATAAGAATTTGTTAAGGTTGGAAATGTTGTGGAAGAAACTGAGGTGAGATCAATGATACTCTGGAGTGCCAGAGGCGGGGTTAGCCATACCAGACAATTCTCACCATGGAACGATGTATGAACGTAAAACTCGTGGAGAGAAAGACGGAGTGGATGATAATTGGTGGTACTAAAGCTTTGTGTTAGTATTTCTTTTATGAATGTAATGATAAATAAATTTGTTGTGAAACTATGACGATAAGTTGGAACAAAGAGTTGTATATATGAGGATGTAAACTCAAACTAGCTACGTTGGTAGTATCTAAGTAAGCTTTGTTTTTGCATTAAGCTAATGGTGTAAATGGGGAGCTAGGAATTAATTGTTATGAGGTTATAAAGGAACGGGAATGAAGCTAGGAGTAATATGGACATGTTCAAACATTGAGACATACTACTGTAAGTTATGGATTAGAGATTAATATGGATAATGAGTGTAAGTAATTGGAGTATAAGTTTCAGGTAGATAGCTAGATCCTGGTATATTTATGTATGATAGGGTGATATGGAGTAAGGTTTATTAACATACTATAATAATTGTCGTAGACAATTTGTTAGGATGTAATATTTTATACAGGTAGAAGGTATGGGGGCAGTAAACTCCGAACATATGGATATAATTCCGGTAATATAAGAACCAATATGATTGTGAAATAACCTAATCGGAGGCATTACAGATTGTGATGGGGAATTGACCAGGTTATACTTTCGTAGTCTATATATGTTAGTTACAAGTACTTTGTGATTTGTTCTATAAATAACTTGGATACCTCCAATAACATGTGTTGTAGTTGGCTATGTTATGGGTTTCGATTGTGAAATGAACTTGAATACGAATAAGTTATATGTTTCTCTTATATGTTTTGCAGTACGGAAATCGTTTTGGAATTCGAAATTTTGATATTACTTATTGGAATGGAATCTGTATTTAATGGATTTGGCATATGATTTCCTCAAATATGTAAGTTGAATATTGTCATGGAAAAAAAAATAAAAAATAAAAAATAAAATAAAATAACATATTGTAAGTAAAGCCTTAGCTAATTTGTTGTGTTTGGGGACTGCGCATGTATGTATCTCCATCATATTTTTGTTAAACTTCATTATGACAATCTATATGTCTGATAAAGGGTCGAGTTGTTGTAAATGATTTAGAGATTGTGTAGTTAAGATTGAAAGGGTCAAGGTTGCATGTGGCTTTAATATTCCTCGGTTTAGAGTATTATAATATAATTATGGAGGATGTCTTGGCTAAAAAAAAGAACCAATCAAAGATAGTATTATATAGCAGGGTGTGTCGTTTCGTCAAGCTCGGAAGTCTGGAGTACTATAATGTAATTTTGGGGATGTATTGGCTGAGAAGAACTGAGCGATCATCAAATGATATTAGGTTGGAATCACCGGGTGAGATAATATTTTGTATACCATGGTGTATCGTCAAGCTAAGAAGAAAAGAGCAAACTAAAAAAAATGGCGAAGGTATTTGTTATAAAACTCATATGCTCGGAAATTAGAAGGAAGTAATTAAGATGGAAGAATTTCGGCGGTTAATGAGTCTTCAGGTAGAGTGGTCGATTTGTGTATAGAATAGGTTCCAATACGCCTGCCTCTAGAGTTGATTGAGATGGCTGAATTAGAGAAGCAGTTAAGAAAAATTGTTGCAGAAATGTTATAGTTGATCCGGTGTTTCACCATAGGGAGAGCACTAGTGATATTTGGAATAAAAAGTGCCGAGTAACGAGACTGTGTATAGGTCGTTGGGAGATAAATAAAGTTACAGTTAAGGGATAGGAAATCTTTATATCGAATAGATAATTTACTCGAGCAGTTAAAAGGAGCCGATATTTTATTTTTTTGAAAAAAGATCTGAGATCGGGATAACGCTAGAAGCATGTGGTGGATGAAAATATTCCGAGGATGACATTTAGGACGAGATATAGTCATTGTGGGTTTGTAAAAAAATACTGTTTAAGTTTCATAATACACCCGCACCATCCGTAGACATGATGTAGTGATATATTAAATTTTTGTGAGATCAAATTATAACAATTTTCATTGATGATATTTTGGTATGCTCGAAGAATCAAGAAGAGCATAAATCGCATCTTAAAGAAGTATTCGGAATTTTGAGGAAGGAACGAAGGTTTAGAGGACGGAAAAATTTCGAGAAGGCTTAGCTTTCTACAAGTTGTAGAAAAGGTTAACTAATACCCCAGCTATAGTTTTGCCTTCGGGGACAAATAAAGGATTTGAAATATAGAGTGATGTTTCTTAGGAAGGGTTGGATGTGTATTGATGTAGCATTAGTGAATTCTTCTAGGTAGCTAACACTCATAAGAGAAATTATGTTGGGCATGATATATAGTGGAAGTTGAGATGTTTGCTTTAAAATTGTGGAGGTCTTATTAAATTAATATGGCTTATACTGATCATAAAAGCTTAAGGTATATCTTTACTTAGAAAGAGATGAATGTGAAACAGCGAATGTGGCTAGAATTTCTCAAGCATTATAATTTAGACATTTAGTGCCGCCTGGGAAAGGCATATGAGGTAGTAGATGATGTGAAACGGGATACCTTGTCAGAATGTTGATTCTATCATTTCAAAACCAGAAGAGATATATAAGTAACTAAGGCAACTAAGTTAAATGTGATTAAGAAAAGAGATTTGCAAGGACGGATTAATGTTTGTGATTAAAATATACCTTTTGAGGAAATTTGAGCTAAATAAGTTCAAGCTAAGTTATCAAGGGATTGAGGTTAAAGATAGGGAAAAAAAAAGTTGAGGCAACGGAATTACAAGTATATGTTAGTGAAAGCATATGGAATAGATGGGTGGTTGTTGTTTCTGTCAATTCAGAGCTAAATAAAAATAAACAAAAGTTTCGAAGAAAGCACATAAAGGTTTGTACTAGGTTTATCCTAGAAGAGATAAAATAATTCAGGATATCAAGAAGTACTCTGATGGAAAAGTTGAAGTGAGATGTATCGCAATATGTTATAAAATGTTTAATTTGCCAGGAAGTAAAGATTGAGCGGGGGGAAGATACCCGGGTTGTGGCAACTATTGCCGGTACCAGAATATAAATGGGACTAACCTCAATGGATTTAGTACTTAGAATGCCCAATTCAAGAAGGGCAATGTATTCATTCGAGTAGTTGAGAATAAGTTGACAAAAATAACTTGATATATTTTCATGGATAGCATGAAGTAAGGAGCAGTTAGCTGATGCATATACTACAGGAATTGTGCGATTGCATGGAGTTCCAACGACTGTTATTCTGATCAGGATACTCGCATTACTGAGAAAAGTTGCATGTGCAAACAAAGTGTTTTATTCAAATGTTGAAAGATATATATGGCAACCTTGTGTATTGAAGTTTAAGGGTTCAAGGAAGGATAAATTAGCATGGACAAAATTCTTCTATACCGATAGTTACCAATTGAGTATGGTTTTGTCTCAACCTCTGTATGGATGTAATTGTCAAACACTCAATCGTGGGGATGACGGGAACAAGAGTTCCAGTAACTGCATAAGTTATTCCATGAAACTATGGAGCAAATGCGATTAATTAATTTGGGAAAGTATTGCCCTTAATTGTTCTAACGTATGTGTTGTATTACTCCTAGTTGTTATGATATGTGTCTTTTAAAGTTTCCGGACGAAACTTCTTTAAGGGGGGTAGAGTGTAATAGCCCCACTTTTTAAGCTAAGATTACTAACATTATTAACGTACTAATCAGTACGTAATCTGTTATGACTTTCGCTGGAATCAAAATTTCCGAATAGCTTTTTATGTGAATTTTTGTCGGAAATGTGAATATTATGTCTTATTATGTGATTATGATTGCAAATTATGAGTTAAGATAAGTTATTAACGAATTACGTTAATAATGTTGAGCATTATTATGAATTTTGTGACTTTGAGTATATTGTGTTTGAGATACTCTGTGTTTATGATTTGTTATTAAGTTATAAGACATATTTAAGGATTTAGTTTAAGTATAATGAAGGATTAGAACTTAATTACAGAGGGTTCAGGATTAAGTAAAACCAGAAAATTCTGGAATGTTCTTAAGTTGTGAAAGGACGATTTTGCCCTCATTACTAAACCAAAACTTACGATTTTGCCCTTACCCATTCTCTATATATATGAGAGGAAGGTCCTCATTCATTATCACCAGATTCAATTCACAAACAAACACAACAAAGCAGCAAAATTCTCTCTCCCTCATTCACGCCATTTCTGGCGAGTTGCAGTAGCTCAATTGCCAGCTTGTTTTCTATGGCTCTTTGCTCTGAAACGTGCATGCAAATACTTCCCTAGGTTCATCATGGTGTCCTCCATACTGGGCAAGCATTAGTTTTGAAGTTCCATTCCTGTAATCCTAAGAAAAACCAAGGAAGGTGAGATATGGCTAAATTTCAGCATGCATGAGGCATATTAGTTTGAAACTTGATTTCTTTGGGTTAATTACTAACTTTAAGGTGATGAATGTTTTGCTTAAGATCCTAAAAGGTTGCTGGAGATGTGGTAAAAGTTACCAAGTAAGATTTGATTTCCTAGACACCAAGTTAAGGTACACAAGCTACACCACCTAAACTCTGTTTCTAGCTTTGATCGTGGAATTTGTTTGTGGAATTGTGAATACTTGGATTATGTTTGAATGTGTATAAAAACTGATTTGCATGTGTTTTCTTATGGAAAGATATTGTGTTAAAAATGTTTTGCATGTCAAGTTCCTTATGAGTCATTGAACAACCGAATAAGAAAGTGATTATCCATTCTCTTGAGTTATGCTGCCGTGACCTTCTCTTCCAAATATATTTATTTTTAACTCTGTTTTTGGCCTTGGTGTCTCTTGGAAATGGTAGATCATGAAAAGTTATTGAATTTAGACCCAAAAATCACTCCATTTGGAGTTGTGTATATCAAAAGTTATGTTGTCCGGAAGTTGCTATGTGCATAACAAGTTCCCTCAAAAGTTGTCAATCCTTGCTATAACTCGATTGTGTTTTGATCAAAGATCTTGTTGTGGTTAAACTTCCATGATATTCCCTTGGAACATTTATGTCTTGATTATCAAATGAATCTTTGCTTCATTTACCTAATTAAACACGCAACCTCAATTCGTGGAAGGAAATAACACCTAAAAACTCGATTGTTCGCTTAATTACTTTATGAACTTGTAAACCCTTGTACCTTTGATCCTTTCAATATTTTTCTATGATGAATACCTACAGTCCTTATATATATTAAGTGTGAAACCTAAACTTTGGCTAAACCCAAGAAGTACAAGTGATCTTTGCATAAAAACCATTGTTCTTTAACACCAAACCGAAAACCATGGGAATTGATATACGTGGTGTTTGTGTGAGATAATATTTCCATATATTAAGAGCTCTTCTATAACCTTTTATATACTGTCATGTCTTGATAATACCACCTTTATCTACCTCAACCAAATCACATTATTCTTCGAAACTTGGTTGTTAAGTCACCTTTCCGAAACCAGTGGAACTTGACATAGCAAGCTTGTTTTCCGAAACTTATTTTCATAAGTTAAGTTTGCTTTAGAAGTTGTTGTAATTGATACGAATAAGATTTAAGTAAAGTATTTGAGTATGAGAATTTCAGTATAAGTATTGAGCATAAGTATTTCGGTTTAAGTATAAACTTTGTTTTATAAGGGGAAGTAGCTGCGTAAGCAGTGATGAACAACACTCATTGAGCGGATTTGCTCATTGTGAGTTTGGAGCGGGTATTGCTCCGGAGCGGGTATTGCTCCATTATGAAGGGTCATGACCTAGGAAGTCTTGCAAGCAGGAAAATAAGAAATATAGGGAGACGTCCCTCAAAAGTTTGGAGAGCCGGGTTTGCCTCCATTCGTATTCCTTCCCTGGAGTTATGTTAAGTTTTGTGATAAGTTTAAGAGTATTGTTATTCTAAGTATTGAGAATGATATGTGATATTTTGAGATAATTCTTGAAGAATTTCTCCTGCGTATACAATGCAATTTTTATGGAAGTTAAAAGAAAGAATCAACGTATTTATGAGCAAGTATAAACGTATTTCTGAATAAGAACAAAAACCTTCTCAGTGCATTAATGAATTTCTGAGCAAAAGAAAATGAAGCTATGATTGTTATAAGTTTATGTTTGAGTATAAGAACCGACTGAATAGTTTCAGCCACCTTAATATTTTGAAATTGGTGGGACTTGTGTACCAGCGTAAGCTGACCTGTTTTGTTCTTTGAACCTGTCCTGGTGGGGGCAGATTCATCTGTTTTGCAGGTCTAGAGAAATGTTCGAGCTAGCTTTTGTGTGCAAATGTGAAGTTGTGGTCAATGTGTTAAATCCGCTGCTATGAGATGAATCGAATTATATAATGATTTTGCAAGTTAAGCATATATTTCAGATTTATAAACTAAGTAATCCAAACCTATTGTAATAATTATTTTATTATAACTTATTTACGTATTATGCTTGGATACTGTGAGACTTCCTACTTTTCCTAGGGAGGGAAGGTGTGGAAGTCCTCCCTAACAATCTCTCTGAATGGCGGCTTAACTTTGTAATTAGCAGTATTAGGTCTTAATTAAGCTGCTGTCTGGAGCGGGATGTTACAGCAACCATCTACTAAAGGAGGTAAAAGAAAGAAAACTTCTTCAGCTTGTGAACATTTTGAGGAGATTTTGAGGATCATGCGAAATGTGCATATTGTAATGCCAAAATTTCTTGTTCATCTAAAAATGGAACCAATGCCATGTCACGACACACTTCTAGATGTAAGAAAGCTCCTTTTAACTTGGACAAAAAACAAACAATCTTGGATTTTGAGTGTAGCACAAAAGTTAACACTGATGGGACTGTGGAGACTGTTAGTATTCCTAGGGCATGGTGATTTAATCAAGATGAGATTAGAAGATCACTTGCTAAGATGTTGATTATTGATGAGTTGCCTTTTAGCTTTGTTGAGCGTGAAGGTTTTCGTCAATTTTGTAAGGTTGCCATTCCTGATTTTGTTCCCCCCTCACGTGCTACCATTACAAGGGATTGTTATGGCCTTTTATTGAAAAAAGGAAGGTTTTGAAGAACTTTTTTAAGAATTTATCTTCTAGAATATGTATTGCCACAGATACATGGACTTCAGGTCAAAATTTGTCTTATATGTGTCTTGCTACTCATTTTATCGATGATAATTGGAAATTGCACAAATGAATCATTAACTTTTGTCCTGTTGGTGGTCATTCTGGGGAACTTATTGTTAGAACTGTTGAAAAATGTTTGTTAGAATGGGGTCTCAAAAGGGTTTTGACTGTAACAGTTGACAATGCTAGTTCTAGTGATTTAGCATTATAAAACTTGAAAAAGTTTTTTAACCTTTAGGATGGAAGTGTGTTGAATGATGAGTTTTGCATATGAGTCGTGCGGCACATATCTTGAACTTAGTGGTTAAAGATGGTTTGAAAGATGTTGATGTTTCCATTTTGAAAGTTCATGCTACTATGGAATATGTGATGTTTTCTCCTGCTATACTTCAAAAGTCTAGGTCTTGTGTTGATGAGAAAAATATAAAAAGCAAAGGGGGTGTGTGTTTCGACATTGAAACAACATGGAATTCCACTTTTTTGATACTTAGGTCGGCTTTGATGTTTAAACAAGCATTCAAAAATTTAAAAACTAAGTACACTCCTTACACTAGAGAGCTTAAGAGGATAGGTGGGGCCCGGGATGATGAGGATTGGGACAAAGTTGCTTATTTCTTGCCTATTCTTGAAGTTTTCAATATTAAAAAAATTTTGATGCACGATTTAGATTTAGGCCTAATCCAATCCGATCCGAATAAATTTTGGATTTTAATTTTTTAATCCAATGCAATCTCAAGTTTTAGACACTAGGTTCGATCAAGTCCGAATTATCTAATCTTTTTTAACTATGTTTTTCGATGAAATAAATTTGGCGCGAGCATCAAAATAGAGTGTTCGATGATAGAAGTAATTTGTATTCATTAGTCCGTTTTTTGTGCAACAGGCCACACGGAACCCAAACTGTGCGGCCATGCTTTTACTGTAGCTCTTCCTCCTTCCCCGCCCCAATTCCTCTTCTCCTCACATTTGTCATTTTCTCTCTCCTCCTCCCAACAAAAATTTCACTCCCTTGATCTCTTTCTCTCTCTCTCCATTTTCCATTTTCTCTCTCCTCAGCTTCTTCCACCATTAAAGCTGCGATTTTGGACCATGTAGAGGAGCACCACGAGTCGTCGTCGTTGATGAAGAATATCTTCGACGAGATTCACGACCGCGATTCATCCTCGTCTTCCTCACATTCTTCTTCCGCGATTCACGACCTTTTTCTCTCTCCTTCACATTCTTCTTCTTCTCTCTCTCCTATCTTCAACTTCTCTTCTCTCCTATCGACGAAGTGAGAAGCGTCGGGTGGTGGTGGGGTTATGGAAGTGGGGGCACCGCATTTGCAGCTTTTTGATGGAGGAGTTGAGAAGAGTGATGGTGGTTGGTTGTTTGAGTTGGTGGTTGTGGTGGTGGTGTGGTGGTGGTGTGGAGGAGGAGGTGGTGGTTCCATGGTTTGATCAAAGAGAGGGGAGGGAGAATTGAGAATTGTTTTGGTGTTTGTATAAAGTAACCCCTTATAATTACAAAAAGTAACCTATACTTTCAGTAAGAAGTAACCCTCAACATTACAAAAAACTAACCCTTATCATTTGAAAAAGTAACCCCTAGTTTCAGTAAGAGTAACACCTTAGCTTTAGAAAAAAAAACTCATAGATTCAATTAAAGTAATCCCTGTTACAAAAAGTAACCCCTGCATAAGTGTAAAGTAACCCTATAATAAATGTAAAAGTAACCCACTGCACAACATGTAATCCCTTAACATAAATCTAAGGTAACTTGTAACAGTAACTTCGAGTTGCAGAAAAAGTAACCCTTATTTTCGTAAAAGTAACCCCTTATAATTACAAAAAGTAACCCTTAGTTACAGTTAGGTAGAGGTGCCAATCTGGGTCAATGGGTGGGTTTGGGTTGGAATGGTTTGGGTCGGAATAATCTGGGTGAGAGTGTGCCATGGGTCGGGACTGGGTGGGCCTGGGTGGACTTGGGTCTGGTTCAACTGGGTGAGGGGGCTCTCGGAACTGTTCGGCCGGTGTCTAGGTTGGGTGAATTTGGGTCGGAATGGAATAAGGTGAAGTCGGCCCAAATCGGCTTTCGGAATAACTTGGGTCGAAATAAATCGGCTTTTGGAATGACATGGGTCGGAAGAAATCGGCTTTCGGAATGACTTGGGTCGGAAGAAATCGGCTTCCGGAATGACTTGGGTCGAAAGAAATCGGTATCGGAATGACTTGGGTCGGAAGAAAACGGCTTTCAGAATGACTTGGGTCGGAATAAATCGGCTCTCTATAGGACTTGGGTCGGCTGAAGCCTCAAACCGGCGTCGTATTGACTTGGGTCGGAACATGCGATATACTGACATTGTGATTGAGTCGTTGTGAATTTTGTGATAATACATTAATACTTATATTATTAATTTAAAAAGTTACTAAACTAAGAATTATATAGTTATATTATTGGCTATTGTCCATCGGGTTATTCATGATTGCATATTTGCATAATTGCATTATTACATACACATTAAAGATTTAAAGTTATTACATACACATTAATGATCACATGATTAATACTTAGAGTTGGTACTACTAGTTTGGATTTGTCATTTGTGACAACTAACACGTCTAACAAGTATTCATGTAACAACCATAACGGCTAAGGCATAAGTCCATATCGATTATTGATTAGAGTCAATAAACTATTAAACATTTAGTTAGTTAGTGACTTACTCACTCTCACTGAGTCACTATATAGCAACAAAAAGAGTTAAAAGATAAGTTGAATCAAAGAATTAGAAATTAAGAAATGAAAATATGAGATTAGAATATTAGATATAATAAGTTAATAATGTAGAGTTGAAGACTAAAGTATGATCGTACGAAGATGGAGACATGAAGTGATAAAGTTATTATGTTGTCATTAATATCTTATTAGGTTGACATTAATGAAAGCATCGTAATTATAAAATTGTTCGACTTTCATTGTTCATGGAACAACAATGATCAACATTAATCAAATATGAAGATGATAACTGTGATCAAGATGATACATAATCATATTAGTAGAGGATGATACTATGAAAGTAGATCATAGTTAATACCAATCATATCAGTGGAGGATCAAAGTAGATCATAGTTAATACCAAATACCAATCATATCCTTCCTCATGTACGATAGTGGAGGATCAAGATCGTTGATGTTTTGGTAGTTGATCTTAAAAGATAGCAACATAGGAGGCGATCTTATTAAACGATCCAGATTAGGAAAACCACGTTATGTTAACAATAATCGAAGCATCATTAGATTGATCGACTTTCATCGTTGATGTTTCAGTTGTGAATCTTAAAAGATAGTAACATAGGAGTCTCGAGTCTATTAGATTCACTGTCTCTTTCAGTTGCTATACGTATCGTGGTATCGGTATTACGGTTATTACGCTATTACATCTTTGCCTTAACAGTTTCACGTCATTCATAATCATCTTTACATGAATCTTCTAACTTGTTTAAAATTAATAATACTATTTAAAATTCTAAAGTTTATAATTTTTATTAATTTCTAACAATAATACTAGACTAGGAAGTTAAGTAGATTACTAAACAAATCAATACTATAATTACAAATTTAGAATACTTAAGGCCATTGATTTGAGAAATATCAAAATTGAACCATTGATATTTTTCAATCCATGTGCTTGTTCGCTCTCACTGCTCATTGGTCCAAAAAAAAAGTCATGGATCATGAATTGAGACCATCGATTAGAGAAGAGCAAATATGATCCCTTCATTTCTTTACTCTCTTACGCACTAACCTTAAATCTGATTTGAGCCATTCAATATTTTCATCCAACAATCCTAAATCCCCTGAAAACCCTAACCTAAACCCCCCCTCATTTTCGGATTTTCCCCTCATTTTCCCTCTTTTCAAATATGAACCCTAATCTTAGCCCCCCCTTCTCTCAGTCTCTCTCTCTCAAAGTCTCTCTCTCTCTCTCAAAGTCTCTCACTCACCCCTCGTCGGAACCCTAAGCTTTTACTCTCGTCGGATTTTCCCCTCATTTTCCTTCTTTTCATACCGGAACCCTAATCGGATTTTCTCGCTCACTCTCCCTCGTTGGAAATCAAGGCATTCTCACTCACCCCTCGTCGAAACCCTAGAAACTCGCTCGTGTTGCCTTGCGCCTCGCTGCGAGGATTTGAAGAAAAAAGAAAAAAAAGGTAACAAATTCTTGTGCGAGGAAAGTCTTGTGCAAGGATGTGAGGAAAAAAGGTAACAAAGTCGTATTGAAAAACTCGCTCGTGTTGCCGCTGCGAGGATCTGAAGAAAAAAGAAAAAAAAAACAAAAACCAAAAATTTAATTTATAATGTCGCATCCAGGTAAGTTTTTCAGATTTTGTAAGTGTTGAGTGTGTGGATTATGTGCTAGTCTAGATTTGCAGATATGCTGGAATTGCATTTTTTTTTGTTTTTTTTTCTTATTTTACATCCGGAGACTGGAATAATGCTTGGTATAAGCTTATGTCTCCGTCGAAACTTCCGATCTCTAGGTCACCGTGCATTACTGTTCCTCCTATGTTCAATTGCTGCTTTAAATAGCTGAATTTTTAAGTTTGTTGTAGTGAATTATGAGCTAATTAGGTCAGATTTTGAGAAAGGTTAAAAAAGGGGAAATGTTAGTTTGGTGGTGCAATTAGCTAATTAGGGGAGTTTGTGAGAATTGTGGTTGCTGAAATGGTGTCACTTATGAATAGAAGATGAATTATATATTTTAAGTAATTTATTATTGGGATATTATCTCAGATAACCCTGACATATAGGCCTTTTTCCCAAATAACCCTGACATTTTTTTTTCCCAGATGACCCTAAACTTGTATTTTGTCATTAAACCTGACGGAATTGTTAACGACGTTAACTATTTTCAAACAAAAATACTTACTGGCATTTAAAAAAAAAAAAAACCAAACTCATCTCTTTCTCTCTCTTGTTCTTCATTTCTTCTCAAGCATTCATCAATGGTTTCCACCACCTCTGAAACCACCACCCTCCAACCAGAACTCCAGCCAACCCCGAAAACCTAACTTTATCCCTGAGAGACTACCGCCGCCAATCCAACCACGCCAGCCCATCTACCCAGGCACCCAGCCTTTCCCTATTTCTTCGTCCTCCTCTGTCCTCACACTTCACATCCCCACGCCTCGTCTCCTTCTCCCTCCGACACCCACTGCACCACCACCATAGCCGGCACCTTCGAAATTCCAGCCTCCTGCCACCGTCCCCTCCTATTCTGGGCAGCAACCCAACGAACCACCCCTGCTATCCTCTTCTCGCCCGCCTTCATCGTTTCTCTCACCAGCACCCACGTCGGTCCAGCAGACAACCCAACATAAGCTTGTGGCAGCAGCAACCACGAAAAAGTGGAAAGAAAGTTCGAGGCTTGAAATGGGGCTTGAATTCTGCTCGATTGTTTCCCAGATTTTTAGGTCGAATATGCCTAGATTTTTGGGTCGAATTTGCCCAGTTTTTCTACACAATTTCGTAAAAGAAAAACAATGATTTTGGGTTCGAATCTAATTCATGTAAAAAAAAAAACTAATTCAGATCTCAAAGTAAAAAAAAAAAGATTAAAGAAAAACAGTGATTTTTTGATATAGTTTTCGAGTAGTGGCTGGATGATGGTGGTTTTAAAGAATAAAGAGATTTACCTAAGTTGAAGAGAGAACCATTGAT
Source organism: Beta lomatogona (assembly GCA_947646795.1). NCBI lineage: Eukaryota > Viridiplantae > Streptophyta > Magnoliopsida > Caryophyllales > Amaranthaceae > Beta > Beta lomatogona. The sequence goes on from CANSNZ010000239.1 coordinate 250,981, forward strand.
GAATGCTTGAGAAGAGATGAATAACAAGAGAGAGAAATAGATGAATTTAGCAAAAGTCAAACCAAGTTAGGGTTTAGTTAACACCGTGTCTAATTCCGTTTAGTTTAATGACAAAAATCAAGTTCAGGGTTATAGGAGACAGGCCTGCCAAAGTCAGGGTTATATTGGCAAAAAGGCCTATAAGTCAGGGTTATCTGAGATAATATCCCTTTATTGTTAGTAGTTTTGTTGAGTTGGTGTACGTAAGCAAGTAACCTAATATTTTGAGAGGAGCTTTGTAAGTAAATCAAGGCTTCATCCCTGAAAATCAAACTACTGCATATAAATTCATAGATTATAGGTCTTTTGACTTCATATGCCTATTTGTATTGAGATTGATGTGGTGGAATCAACTTGCAACTACTGATTTTACTTGTAAATGACAACTTTTCATAGTTTAAAACAGACAGTTCTGGGATTCTTGTTGACAACATTGTGTAGTGAGTAGACATAGCTAGCTTCAATGCCTCCACCTACTAGCTGCTGCTAATTCTTAAAGACACTGAATTTGTGATTCTCGATTAATAGTATTATTCTCTCTTTTTGTTTGAATTTTTTTAACCAAGTAAAATTCTACATGATTAAAAAGATTGTTGAATGAACAAAACTTTTAACTATAAAATAATATAACTACTTGATCACAGTTCTAACTTCTGAACTCACACTTTTAAAATATTTTTGCATGTTATGAGCTTTTAGTCTGCCTTTATCCTTGATGCGTGTCATTTCCGCAACAAAATTAAACTTATAAATCACTCACTAACTCTAACAGATAGATAGAGAAAGTAAGGGTCGAACCCAGTGAGACTCCGTTATTATCTTAAACTAATTATTTAATTATATATATAATAGTTATATAAATTGGGGGGTTTTTAAATATCAAAACTATACTAAACTATTAAACTAAAATTATGAAAATATAAATTGCTGGAAATAAATTTGGTTTTAAAATATAATAAAGAAGCTAATAGGAGACATGTAACTTTCTATAGATATTGGGTATAATCATTGACTTATTCGACTAGCCTAGGATAGATTGGTTAACTATATAATCCATTGAAAGCAAGTAGATTACTAGTTTTATCTTTCTTACTCGTTAAATCCCGTGAAAGCACGCAAATTTAATCCTAATCAAGCTAAATTAATCCAACCATGAAAGCATGTATCAAATTATCAAACTTGACAGCATTAGAAACACCAATCAACTGAACCCAAATTAACCGGTAAGCTGCAACTAATTGAATTCAATTATTACACAAGATTCTAGCAATTATAATTAGACCAGGAAGCTGCAACCTAATTAAAACTACTATCAATCTAATAATAGAAACATGAAACAGCTTAGGTGATCAATCTAAATCAATAAACATGAATCAAAAGCCAGATAATAAACCTTGTATAAATACCCACAAGAAACTAATCGTTTATAACACAAACAAAAATGTAATTTCATAAACCCATATATCAAATAGTCAATTACATGTTCCTACTAGTGTAAACTACTCTAAATTAGACATGAAAACAAAGATAAGAGATATAAGAGAGTAGAGAAAACTCATCAGAGACGAATTTTCGGTCTACATCGTTGTCTTCCTCCACTCCGTATTTTCGTCTTTCCTCGTCTTCTTCTGCGGCGTCCTCATGCCGCTCTTCTAAAACGCTCCCCTGCTCTTGTAGATGTTTTTTTTACTTTTTATTGGTGTGGTGTGTGGGTTTTCATTAAAACCCTTGTCTGACTTGGGTATTTTTGAAACCCACCTTCTCTCTTGTTGTTTCATCTCTTTGGCTCACAATATTTCTTTTTATTTTTCTTTTGTTTTTATTCTCATCTCCTAGTTTCCATTTGCTGCGTGGGCTTGAACCAATGACATCCATATTTCCTTTTCTTCTTAATTCATGCATTCTTTGGATAAAATTTGTACTAATAAATTTAGCCCATTATTCTACCAAAGATCATTCCCATTTATTTGGATCCAAAATTATATGTACCTGTCAACATTAAATATATTACTAGCATAGAAATATAATGTGGGTCAAACTAATAAATAATCATATAAACCCAGCTACTAATAGGGAATAAGTAAGTTATAATATATAATAATTCAAACTTATTATTTAACCGGAATAACCTAAAAGTATAATATTTAACCCATATAACTCAACAGACGACACTAAAAGTAATATATTATAGGGTAAAAATATGTATAAATAGGCACTTATCAAATTCCCCCACACTTAGCTTTTGGTCGTCCTCGATCAAAATATTACTAAAAATAAGCTAAATGCAACCTACCAACTAAATACAAGATCTAATTCATCACCTCAAGTTTCTTTATTGGAAATAACTAAATTAGACAAGTATGAGACAAGAAACTAAAACATTTTAAGTTAGTCACAAAAACATTGAGAAAACGTTAGTGGGAATGCTATACTCTTGGTGTTGAAAGTGTCATACTATCAAAACTCATAATACTTCACGGACAAATGATTTTCTTTGCAACTCAAAGATAGCTAGCATGAGGTCACATTTATGAATACATCAAGTTCAATAGATAGACCCTCACAGGTATAATTTTAACACTCTACTCTCATGTGTTTAGGGTTAAATAATATTCACTCAATCATGTAACCAAGTCGACTCTAAATGAAGTATTTTTCTTTAAACTTGACTATCGTCTCAATTCTCCACTTTAAGAGTGATAAGATGCATAAAGATCAAAAGGGCTTGTAAAGGGTTGTAACGTGGCTAAGGTTTGAGGGTAGGGATATATATAGGGAAATGTGGTGGTAAAAGCCAACTAGTGGAGTAAATGATATTTAAGAACGATGGCCAACAAGTACAAAGGCCACAAAATAGAGATGGCCAACAGTGCGGGCCAATCCAGCCCATCCAGCCCAGCCCGCCTCTTGGGCCGTGTGGGCTGAGCCCACGAAAGCCCGGTTCGCCCGGCTCGAACCGTGAGATTGGTGGGTGGGCCGTGGGCCGATTTTTGAGCCCAACCCACGAAAGCCCGCTACTAAATCCGCCTGGCCGGTCCATGAAATCGGTCCAGCCGCCCATGAACCGACCACCCAGCCAGTAATTATTCAACCAAATTGTGTATATTTTAATCAAATTGTGTATATTTTAATCAAATTGTACATATTTTAATCAAATTTCATATATTATAATTCAATCAAATTCAAAAAATAATGAAATTATTCATTAATATTAATAATTGTATATATTTTAATTAATTTTAAAGGTTTTATGTAACAATAATAAATGATTCTAATGATTAAATAATTCTAAAAAAAAAAATTCTCATGCCGGCCCGCTAGCCCATTAGGCCCACAAACCGCCAAAACCGTTGTTCGAACCGTGAAAACCGGTAGGCCGGTGTGGGCCAAGATTTTTCAGCCCGTGAACCGCTCGCCCAAACCGTGAATTTCACGGTCCGGTCCTGGGCCGTGAAATCTCAGTCCGGCCCACTAGGGCCCGTGGACCAGCCCACCCAGCCCGCACCAGTGGCCATCTCTACCACAAAACATCCAACTAGAAACGTAACACACTTTTTCACCAATAAAAATCAAGTACGACCTTCCTTATCATCCCCAACAATTTTCATTCGCCACTGCAAAATCACAACTTCTCTTTTTCTTCTCAAAAGATTGCACACTTTTTTTTTTCCTTTTTTTTTTTTCTATTTCACGTAACATATGCAAAACTTTCTATTATTCACCCTTTTACGACAACATCACAACACAATTTCAAATCAACTGATCAAAATAATTACTCCAACTAGCTAGACTTGGGTTCCATCCTAGGTTTGTAATGCGGGTAGTCATAAAAATAAGGAACTCAAAGGCTCAAAAGGGCTAAACAAGGATAATATTATATAAAAGAAAAATATATGAGGCTAATATATATGAAAAGAATGCCTAAATCATTTCTTCATAACATTTGTCACAGAAGTCTCAAAGAGTACCAAGTCAAGTTCAAGAACCATACTTCATTGAGGAACTAACACACAAGAAAAATAAAATAAAAAATAAAGTCTGGTTCGATGTGTCGCTAATAGGTTCAAGCTCACGGGTTTTGGTCTATCTATCGAGCCAACTTATTTAAGAGAAGCAAGATTATTTTTCATTATATTATGAATATCTCAAGTTCAACCATTCTTTTCCAATTATATAGACATTACCAAAAATTTATTTCAAAACATATTAGTTTCAAAACAAGTTAGATTAGAGTTTCTTATCAACTTACTAATAGTCATTCCTTAGGAAGTTAAGAGGTGAAATCCTAAATAATGCAAACAAATCCTAAAACTAATGCAAATAAAAGCACATTATTTTTATTTTTTATTTTTTATATTTTTTTACGAATGCACATGAATAAAACTACTATGCGATGCAAATACATACATCAAGCTCAAGAAAATTTCGCAAATCTCCCCTAAAATGTGACAATCTATATTTTTTATTATTTCAATCACAACGCATGTAATCCAAAATATCAATCCAACAACTTCATCATTCATTCAAAATAACTCCAAAATTCCCCCCACACTTAAAATCAACATTGTCCTCAATGTTTATAAAATCAAACTAAAAATAGAAGTGGGGAGAAGAAAAGAAACAGGAGAAACAAAGAAGGAGACAACCTGGTGTATGTAGACTGTAGAAATATTCTCCATATATTAGTTGGTGTCCTGAAAATTGCAATTAAACGGGGAAGAAGATGAGCAGCGGTGTGTAGCAACAATGTGTAGTAGCTAACAGATTCAGCAACATCAGCAGATGGGCAGAAGGCAGAGCATCCTAGATCAACAATACACAGAGTAGTTAGAATAGTTTATTGAATTGAAGAAAAATAAAATAAAATAGAAAACAATAAATCCTTGGGTTGTCTCCCAAGCAGCGCCTTTAGTTTCTCGTCGTTGGCTCGACATTGGAAAATTGTATGCGGCATCAAACACCCGCTGCCCCACACGCAACAGAAGCTAAAGCTATCTCTCGTGCACTCCAAACACAATGTAGTAAAAGCCTTCCTACAAACCAAACTATCATATTAAAGCAAAATTGAACGTGCAACTCATTTTTAGAACATAAAGGCTCTTTCCATTTGGTTTGGTTACAAAAATGCAACAAGTTTATCAATTCAAACTTAGGCTTATAAGACTCATAATTAGGTGCAAAAGATAAACTTAGTGACTTAGATAATGGCATGGATGGTTCAAGAGCATAAGAAAAGTCTTGTACAGAATAGCTATCATTGACTTCAACTATAGGAGAAAGTGTGGTGTCTTCTTCTATTTCAAGTGGTGAAGGTGAGTCATCCTCAAGCATTTCAATTAAATCATCAAGCTCAATTTGTGAAGTATCTCCCATAGAATTAATTAGAAAATCAGAATTAGGTTTGGTCTCAATACCTAATAGCCGCTCTAAATCCTCAATTTCCATCAATGCAACCTCATTAAAGCTATAAGACTTATGCCCAACATCTTCAATTTCTTTATATTCTTCATAAGGTTTTGCTTTAAGTCCATCCAATTTTGTTACCATATTATTTTCAAAAGAACAAGGCAAAATCTCAGAGTTTTTAGTGTAATAATCCACTAGCCACTGTTCATCATCCTCATCATCGGAATCTTCAAACTCATCCCATATTCTCTTATCGGTTTCTTTGGACTCCTCATGGGTAACCTCAAATTTATTATCCACCTCACTTATACAACTAAAGTCCTTATCATTGTTCAAAATCATGGCATTAGTTTCACCTAGGAAGTAAGTTGGAGGTTTCTCTAGGACTTGTCCATCTAATTTATTATTTATGTTTCTAAGTGTGGCACACAAGCGTTCAATTTGGGTGTCTAGATGGTGGAGATGGTTCTCAGTTTGTTCTTGACTATTAGACCCATGAGAGTGAACTTACCCTATTTGGAGAGTTAATTGATTAACTAAATTTTCCAAAGACTCATGTTGAGTACTAAAACTGGAAACTTGGTTACTAACACTAGAGATTACATCTTGAAATTCAGCAATTCGTTCAGTTTGTTCTCTTACCTGATTGTTCACTTTTTCATCACAATTAGTCTTTATCTCATAATGTTGATTGTTAAGGGCCAGAGTCGATATTAACTCTCTAGCTTCACTAGGAGTTTTCTTCTCTAAGGTACCACAACTAACAATGTCTATCAAATTCTTTTGATCATCCAACAACCCATCATAAAAACATTCAATCAAGAATTGCTCACTAAGTTGATGTTGGGGGCAAGAAACACATAGTCTATTAAACCTTTGCCAATACTCACATAGAGACTCGGTTTGGTCTTGCTTAATATGACAAATTTGCTTTCTTATAGATCGAATTTTACTCCGAGGTTGGTATTTTTCCATAAAAGCTCTCTCTAGACCGTCCCAAGAAGTGATAGATCTAGGTGGAAGATGGTAAAGCCAATCTCTAGCCAAGTCATGTAAAGTAATGGGGAAAGCACAAAGGTGAATTTGGTCATCATCTATACCCTCAAAATGCAAAGTTGAACAAGCAACATAAAACTCATGTATATGTCTTTGGGGATCCTCGTTTGCACCGCCATAAAATTTAGGGAGTAGGGAGATAAAACAAGAATTAAACTTAAATGATTTTTCTAAGGGAGGAAAGACAATACTTAAAGATTGCACCCCTAAAGAAGGGTATAATAATTGTTTTAAAGTTTTCTCACCCTCTCCTGACATCTCAAAAGGCTATTGTTTGCAAATAAACTAGCAAGTAAATGATATTAATCAACTAACCAAAGTATAAAAAAAATCAACAAAAACCAATTAAAAAAACAAAACTAGCTTTAAGATATTAAAAACAGTCCCCGGCAACGGCGCCAAAATTTGATGCGTGTCATTTCCGCAACAAAATTAAATTTATAAATCACTCACTAACTCTAACAGATAGATAGGGAAAGTAAGGGTCGAACCCACAGAGACTGCGTTATTATCTTAAACTAATTATTTAATTATATATATAATAGTTATATAAATTGGGGGGTTTTTAAATATCAAAACTATACTAAACTATTAAACTGAAATTATGAAAATATAAATTGCTGGAAATAAATTTGGTTTTAAAATATAATAAAGAAGCTAATAGGAGACATGTAACTTTCTATAGATATTGGGTATAATCATTGACTTATTCGACTAGCCTAGGATAGATTGGTTAACTATATAATCCATTGAAAGCAAGTAGATTACTAGTTTTATCTTTCTTACTCGTTAAATCCCGTGAAAGCACGCAAATTTAATCCTAATCAAGCTAAATTAATCCAACCATGAAAGCATGTATCAAATTATCAAACTTGACAGCATTAGAAACACCAATCAACTGAACCCAAATTAACCGGTAAGCTGCAACTAATTGAATTCAATTATTACACAAGATTCTAGCAATTATAATTAGACCAGAAAGCTGCAACCTAATTAAAACTACTATCAATCTAACAATAGAAACATGAAACAACTTAGGTGATCAATCTAAATCAATAAACATGAATCAAAAGCCAGATAATAAACCTTGTATAAATACCCACAAGAAACTAATCGTTTATAACACAAACAAAAACGTAATCTCATAAACCCATATATCAAATAGTCAATTACATGTTCCTACTAGTGTAAACTACTCTAAATTAGACATGAAAACAAAGATAAGAGATATAAGAGAGTAGAGAAAACTCATCAGAGACGAATTTTCGGTCTACATCGTTGTCTTCCTTCACTCCGTATTTTCGTCTTCCCTCGTCTTCTTCTGCGGCGTCCTCATGCCGCTCTTCTAAAACGCTCCCCTGCTCTTGTTGATGTTTTTTTACTTTTTATTGGTGTGGTGTGTGGGTTTTCATTAAAACCCTTGTCTGACTTGGGTAATTTTTGAAACCCACCTTCTCTCTTGCTGTTTCATCTCTTTGGCTCACAAGATTTCTTTTTATTTTTCTTTTGTTTTTATTCTCATCTCCTAGTTTCCATTTGCTGCGTGGGCTTGAACCAAGGACATCCATATTTCCTTTTCTTCTTAATTCATGCATTCTTTGGATAAAATTTGTACTAATAAATTTAGCCCATTATTCTACCAAAGATCATTCCCATTTATTTGGATCCAAAATTATATGTACCTGTCAACATTAAATATATTACTAGCATAGAAATATAATGTGGGTCAAACTAATAAATAATCATATAAACCCAGCTACTAATAGGGAATAAGTAAGTTATAATATATAATAATTCAAACTTATTATTTAACCGGAATAACCTAAAAGTATAATATTTAACCCATATAACTCAACAGACGACACTAAAAGTAGTATATTATAGGGTAAAAATATGTATAAATAGGCACTTATCAATCCTAATCATGTAGGATCCTTGGTCAATGAGAGAGTCTGAAATCAATTAATTTAGCACCTGTGGGACCTTACAGTGAAGTAGTGTTGCTTCTATTGTATCTCCTTCTTATATATTTGATGTTGTAGTTTAGAATTATTTGTTCATGTGGATATGGCTTAGCATGATGATATAAACTATCCTGACTGCTGCAGAGATCAGGGGGAAATTTATGATAATAATCTCAAATGTAAATTAGCTTTTCTTTATGATTGATTCCACTTCGAACTGACTGAACTTTTGCTCAACGTGAAAACCAGATGGCTTGCAAAGAGTAAATTGGATCAACTAACCTTTTCTAGATAGAAGCTTAGCTACTGCTACTTCTCTGCTGCTGCAAGGCGCAAGCCTTTCCTCTCCTGAACTAGCTGATGCACGCATTTCATGGGCCAAGAATAGTATATATACATGGTGGTGGATGATTTAGCTTTTTTTAATCCCATGTTTAGATTCACATTGCTCATTTGTTTATGTGGTTGGGGTGATAAGTTACAGGAGATGAATCAAATGATGATGTGGGCCAATAATATTGTTGATTTTGTGTTCAACAGTTACTACCAAAAGTTTAAGAATCAAAATGGCAATTGCTACTTCAATGGTGTTGCCATGATCACTGAACTTGATCCCAATATGTTTTTTTCACCCACCTTACCCACTTATTTCCTAAACTTTGGCATGAATTATCTATGAATGATTGAAATTGTGACTAGTGTGGTTGATGATTCCCTTGCTGTCGGAAGCTCCACAGAGGAGTAACTAAATTTTATTCAGTTGGTTGAACGGTACGTGTTGCTGCCCCACTCCCCTACACAAAAGGAATGAACCACCACATTTGAAAGCTTCAAGACAACGACGGTTAGATTGTTTAGAAGTTTAATTTTAGTAGGTAGCAGTAGAATTTTTTTTTTTTTTTTTTTTTTTGAAAGATGGTAGCATTAGATTATAGAAACTTTATTTTTAAGACATTGTTGGAAGAAATTGATGCTTTGAGAGAAATTGTTTTTGGATAAAAACTAAATGTAGCGAATATTTTTCTTGACATGATGAATAGAGCAAGCAAGAATTCTTGTTTATTAATATTGTTGTTATTTATATATTGATTTATAGAAGAAAAAAAAAAAGCATATATGATTTTGATGTATAAGCCATGCCGTTGCAAATCCGCAAATGACGTAATATTGTAATTTTTAATAAAGTATATGTAAAATTGCAATTCTTGCAAATGACTCAAACACTTATAATTACTCAATTACAATTTACATGCCTTTAATTCTTTAAATGCTACTTCTTAATTAAATCATATAAGATATAATCATCAAAGACTAAACTTTTTGGAATTTTAATCTACAACTTGTGGATTATTAAAAGTCAAAACTCAATTTAAAATTATAAAAGATAAGTCATGATTCATGGGGAAAAAATTTTAATTATAGTATATACAAAAGAAAAATATAACATGTTATGGTTGGGTCGGAATGGTTTTAGCTTGGGTTGTATTGGGTCAGAATAGATTTGGGTCGGGTGGTAATTGGGCCGGGTGACAACTGGGGTCAGGTGGTAACTGGGTGGATTTAACTGGGTCGTTGGCGGGTGAAGTTGGGTGCGGGTTAGTTTTGGGTTGAAAACAAGTTGGGTCTGGGTCGTTGTTCACGGGTGCAACCGGGCACGGGTTCAACTGGCACAGATGGATGATAGTTCGGAATGGGTCGGCTTTCCAATCGACCACTCTCGACTTGGAACAGGATGGGTCTGAGTCGCATGAGGGTTCACCCGTGGGTCGACCCAGTTTTTGACACCTCTACAGTTAGGGGTGTTCACAACCGGGTACCCGTAAACCGAGTACCCATATTCGCGAGTAGTTGAAAAAACGGCCCATGACCCAGCCCAGAAAAAATCGGGTACTTAGCTTTCGGGTGCCCGATTATTCCAGGTCGGTTCATTGGGTACCCGAGAAAATTAATGTGTTAGAATCTTTAATTTTGTTCCACTATTTCTAATCTCAGACCCACTGCCAACAATGTAGCACTAATCCAAAAGATCAAAATGTTGCTTATATGAAGAATGATGTTGAATGCCAACATTATATTTAATTACATGAGTAAACCAAGAAGAAAATTCAGATTTGAACCATAAAATGTGAGAAACCTGTAGAGAATGTATTATCCTCAGTAAAACCACAAAAATTTAAAGTCAAAACCATAGAATTCAAAAACCAAATAAACTTTGATTGGGACATTAGGCTTGAATATATAACTAGCTGGTGATGGCATGAATAATTGCGCGAGCGTCAACTAGAGGTTGAATACTGAATAGTATTGATTTTGGGGCTAGGGTTGTGTTGTTAAAAATAGTAGAAGTATACATTGGAAAGTAGAAGAAACCACACAAGGATTGGTTTAGTTGGAACTTTGAGAGTATCAGTGTAACCCCTTATAATTACAAAACGTAACCCACTAACTCATACTTTGAGTAAAAGGAACCCCTTAGCATTACAAAAAGTAATCTCTAGTTTCAGTAAAGTAACCCCCTTAGCATTCGAAAAAGTAACCCCTAGTTTCACTAAAAGTAATACCTTAGCATTAGGGAAAAAAAAACCTAAATTCAACAAAAGTAACCCATGTTACGAAAAAGTAACTCCTTTGAATACGAAGTTACGGTTGGGCTTCATCATAAGGCCTAGCTTGGGCCTTTTTATTAGCTGGCCACACCATTTGTTCAAGGTGTGATCTGCCTTATACAAAAGTTTGTGTTCATACAATCCCATAATAATTCATTAATAAACAAATAACAACTAATAGTAATTTATTACAATAGAAAATTTACCAACAGCATAACAACGCGTTCAACTACATAGCAGATTGAACTTTATAGCAGCAAGTTAGGTTTAACTTTGAGAAGAAGGTACGGGCTGCCATACCATTTGGGCTTTTAAAAAAAAAACATTTCAACCCAATCATAAATATAAAATATAGGGTTATTTAATATTCAGTTATTTTGGATATTTGGATCCAATCACCCTCAATCCAATCCAATATAAAAATATGATTTTTTAGAAAACTCAATCTGAATTCAATCAAAATATAGTACGAGTCCAATTCGCCATTTAGATTGAATTGGATTTTGGTTTTTTTTTTTCGGATAACTTTCACACTTATTTGGCTCTGCTTCCATGGTACAAGATTTGATCCCATGATTTCAAACTTATATACTAAAGTATTAACCACTCAATCAATTAATAGGAAAATTTGATAAAAACAGTCTCAACTATTGGACATCTTCTCTAATCAGTCCCAACTTTTGATTATTTTAAGTTGGGCCCAACTATTGCATGACTTTGCTAAAAACAGTCTTGGTGACCTGATAACCTATAATAACAGGTTAAAACCCTCACATGTGACTTGCACATGACTTTTATAACTCTTATTTTTGTTTTCCATTTATTTTTTATTTTTTTCTTTCCAACCCCCACCTCTCCCCAGCCATGAGCCATCCACTACCATGAAAACCACCCCACATGTCCCCACCCACAAACACCCATTCCCACCACAAACCGCCACCACCAAGCCAGGAAAAATCGACTGCCCAACACGAAAATCTATCCCCATCCCCCGTAACGCCTACCCTAAAAAACCCAACCCCACATCCATCTCCTCCATGAACCACCAACCCACGAGAACCACCGCCACCCATGAAACATCAAACACCCACTGCCAAAAACCCACTTTTTTTCTTCTTCATCTTACACCACGCACATGGCCATTCACCACCGCCATCTCCACCAATTAGAAGCAACACGAACTCAGATGATCAGAAGCAACATAATGTACACTTTCTTAAAATAATATTCCACACCAAAAATCAATCAACATCATACAATTCCTACATAAAAATCACAGTAATATAATCAACATATTCAAAAAAATTCACTATCTACATCAAAACAAGCATTATCCAATCAAATCAAAGAGATTAAAAAAAGTGACAATCTGGAAACAGCATTGCAAAAATTGGAATAAAAATGCAGGGAAAAAAGGATATCTAATGGAAAGAACCCAGGAATCGCCGACATAGGCGAAGACTAAGCGTGATCCAGGCGCAGCAAGACGGGGAAGATCGACGAGAGAACAATAAACGAAGTTGGTGGAGACGAGATCTCTGGCAGGTGTGTTGGTCACGATCATAATATCATTCGCCATTGTTGCGAAATTACAGAGCTTGTGAAGCTCCGAAAATCGGCAGGCCCACCCTCAATCCCCACCCCTACCTCTCCGCAAACACCAATCACCAACCCACGTGAACCCACCACCACCCTGAAACGTCAACCACCAGTGCGCGAAAACCTATCCCCCAAACCTGAAAACTAATTGGTGTTGCCATGGAGCTGAAGAAGAAGAATGGAGGAGTAGAGGACGCAAGAACAAAAAGGAAAGAAAAGTCAAAAAAGTTTCATTAAAAGTCACGTGAGTTTCACATGACTCTTGTTTTACCTGCTACAGCAGGTCTCCAGGTTAAGGGGACTATTTTTGTCAAATTGATTTAAAAGTTGGGCCCAACTTAAAATAATTAAAAGTTGGAACTGATTAATTTTTTCCAATTAATATTTGATAAAAATAATAATTACTCGGGCATAACCCTAAAAACTAATATCTATACTAATATATTTAAAAAGCGTTCTCAAGTAAGCAAGTGTAGGCGTTCTTAAACCAGAAAGAAAAAGAGAAAGAGAAAGAAAAAGAGAACGGAAGATTGAGGAAAGGGGTTTGAAGGATTGGCGATGGATGATGGAGCAACCTCATGGAAAGGCCGGAAGGGTTGTCGTTCCCGGCGTGTGCCTTCATTAAATCCATTATATACTAACGGAACCGATACTAGGTAAAATTTATTTTGTTTTTAGTAAACTACTTGCTTTGTTTGTTTAATTATTCAATTGTCTTGGAAAAGAATCCGATGAATTTAAAACTTGAATTATTGCTTAATCGTGGTTGCAATATATTACTTTTGACAATAGGGGAATTTGCAAAAATTAAAGTTTGTGCCCTGTAAATCAGCCATCATGGAAACATAAGGGTATACAGTTGGGAATGGTTGGAAAGAGAAGTATACAGCACAACATTTGTTTCTGGTTTGTGTGCTCGATGATTTCTGGTTTTGTGCTTGGATAGTTATATCATTGGTTGCATTATTTGATTGCTATCACTTGGAATTTCGGTTTCTATGTTTCGTCTTGCTTTTACTGCGATATTGGGAGTTACTCTATGTTTCTGTTGTTCAATCTTTTTTCACGGCTCGATAGAGAATTTGATAACCGAATGATTTTTTTTGTTAATATACTCCTCGTTGGTGTTACCTTTGTTCAGACAAATACATAATTTTAGAGGAAAGCCTGCTCGGTACGTTAAAGTTGGCTCCACTTACACGTTGAAACCACTAAATTGGTCCAAACGTGATGAATTCAGGTATTCTTTCTTTCAAGGCCTTCATTAGCTACATACTCTATTTCTGGTATTTGATCTTCTTAAAGGCCGAGGCGGTTTCATGCTTGTTTTTGGTTAGACAACGAGACTCTCGTACACTGCATTTCCCCAAAAGAAGGAAGGTTCCATCAGCCAAACGTGGCTCCCCTTACAAGTTGCGACCATTGTCTGTGCATGGTTTTTCATCTTTTCAATCCAAACAATCGCACAAGCCGAGCGTATCCAGGTTACCTTCTCTTTTTAAGGCTTTATTGATTAGTGTGTTCAAATGTATTGCTTGAAGTTGAAATCCAGCTGCTCACTTAAGGAGATGCTTGAAATGGAATTTGCTTCAATTTTGTCACTTTGAAAATTGATTTTATTGCTCTACATACAAAGGGCTATCAAAACCATAAAGAAGATTTTGTTCACTATGAAAATTGGTGGGCTTTGCTATGTTTTCCATTTTCTCGAGGGAAGAATTAATTGTTCAACGTCTAAAGGGGAGCTTTTGGGCTAGTAGCATATTCTCCATTCTATCCATAGTTTCTTTGCATTTCTCCTTTCTTGTTCATGTTTGATGATCAAAATTGTGGTTTCATGTATGTAATTGATCGTATTCTTTCTGAATTATGAAGGTCTCATTAGTGGAGGGTTGAAAACAGAACAAGGGTCAGCTTTAAGTGGATATTAGCCTCCCAAATTCGACTTTTAGTATCCTACAAGTAGTAATTAATTAGAACAATGAAGGATTATGTAAGGAAGTCTTTTGTTACGAGCTAGGTGATTGGGGACCTGATTCCAGATGTTCTTGAAAGTACACGAGTTACACATGAAAACAAGATTTCGCTTGCCATGCATAGTAGGTACCTGTCTGATCCTCTTTTTTTCTTTTCTTGGCCTCTTGTTTGTGTATATGGACTAATGACAGTGTTAAGAATCAGTTATCCATGAACATACCGAAAACAAATTTTCTGCACCCTCAGTAATGGAATAGGGCAAGGTTGTTCATGATCAGTAGAGAGGAAACCTGTGACCTGTCTGTATAATAGACAGGCTAACTCATGAGTATTAATCGTGTTAGCTTGAATTTTTATATTGCTCTAGTTTACCAGCTCTGTGTAATTACTTAATCTGCACTATACTGTTTCTCATACCCATATCTATTCTGATGTCTGTTATGATAACTTGGGCCAGCTACTTATTGTCAAGTGTGGGAGATGATGATTTTGATGAGGAATCTGAAGCCAGTAGAAAAGAATATGCAACTATTGCTTTACAAAAATGGAGTACATTTCACAAAGTATCTTTTGAGCTCGTGGAAATTGGGCCCCTAGCTTCAGGTTACAGTTCAGCCGGGCGTGTTTTGCATTTAAACTTCAAGGCTAGAAACAATGATGAATCTGGTGCTTCGGTGCAGACCTTTTTCACTGAATTGATCAAAACTAACAGGAATGTTGTCAATCTTACGGGTCTCCGCTGCTTGGGGCCAAGCAGCTCATTACCAGGTTACGTACTGTGAACCATATAACCATGGATGATTCAACGTGAGAATTTTTTTACTGTTTTATTCATTACTCTTTCCACTCGTGATTATCATTATGAGAAAACTTTTTCCACCACCTTGCAGATAAAGCCAAGATTTTTGGCTGCTTATATTGTTCTTCTCACAATATTCATCATCCTGATGAGAGCTTGTTGAATGTTTATCATAATGGTAGGGAAGATCATTGGACAACTTTGGAGTACCAAATCAATAAGCTGCGTGATTTCATATGGAAGAGGTATATTGAGGGATTCTCTTTATTGCATATATATTCTGGTGCCTTTTTTAAAAAATGAGTTATTCCATAGTATGTCTTTGTAGTCAACAATTTGTCAGGATTTATTCGAAAATTCTCGCAATGATCTTTTATATAGTTCTTGCTGAAATTGATTACGTTTTTCATCCTTAGAAAATTAGTATTATAAACTGTGAGCATAATTCTGATTTACTTCTATTTTCCTCCCCCATCAAAAAATATAAATGAATATAGTGAAGAAGAAGACTTCATTCCTAGGTTCTCGCATCCTGGACTCAAGTACTTTGGCAAGCACTATCAAGAGACAGCATCTCTACTTCCAACTGTTGCCTTAAGCCTATTTAATAGCGACAAAAAGGTGTGTTTTCTTTTAATTAGTCTCTCTTTTTCTGACCAACAATAAATACTTTTGCTGTATTATTTTCTTACCAACCATTCCCAACTGTATACCCTTATGTTTCCATGATTGCTGATTTACAGGGCACATACTTTGAGTTTGTGAAGCCTGGCATCTCCGGAAGATTATATTCGTCGCTGGGCTGGCTGGTGCATATGAACTTCGAGGCTAAGAACAAGGATGATCCTGATGCTCCAGTTCAGATTTTCTTTGCTGAATTTATGTGTGGTTGGGATTATGTCTTTGCTGTCTTTGGCGAGCGCTTGGGTCCATCCTATTCCCCTGATCCTGGTATAAGTTTGTACTTAATACTAAGTACTTTCGTCTCTTACACATCAATTTGTTGTTGTAATTAGTATGATACAATGACAATCCATTTGACAATTTTGATGTCACAATCTTACAGAGGAAGCTAAACAAGGTTGCACTATTTGTGGTTCTTGCTGTGTTCGTCATCCTCTAGGTTCAGGGTACATGAATGGACGGGAATTTTTGGATCATTATGACTGATGCTACGATGAAGCTTAAGTTGTATGTGTGTGTATGTTGAGCGGTTGAGACAGGAGTTAGCCTTTTAGTTTCATGCTTAAAGTCTGTTTTAGGTCATTTTAACTCTAAAATTTTAGGTTTCTTGCCCTTTTTGCTTCTCTATATGGGCTTAGGCTCAAGTAATTAATATTTCTCCGTCTGTCAAGGTAAAAAGAGTAATGCTAATATATTATATGCTCTTTTGATTGTATTATATTCTTCATATTCCTTTGTAGTTTCGTTTGTCAAATGTGGATTAAAGAAAAAAAAAATATGAATGGAGGTATTACTTTATAAAATTTGTTTCAGATTATGTTGTCAATTTGAGCTATCTTAGTGGTTGAGCAGAAGCAGGGATTGAGAAAATAATAGACACCCAATTGCTAACTGGAGGTTCTAGAATTATTTGATTATTGCCAATTTAATAGGTGAAGTTAGGCGGCAAAGCATATATAAACCGACATAGCATTTGTGGGCAAAAAGTATTATAAAGAGAATTTGGGCCACACTAAACCCAACAAACTTCACCTTTGACCAAATTATATATATGTACTAGTCATATGAACCTGGAAGAGTATTATGCATACATGTCACTAGTTGAACTCGATCGTAACTTGCGCGTAGAAATATGTGACATGGTAGAACCTATTTTAAGACGAGTTGATGCCAAACCAGGGTTGTGTATGAAAAAGTCATATTTGAAGACCCTTGTAATATATAGAGACTTTTACGTCTAATAGCCTTTGTAAGTTCATGAGCACCTTTGGAGACTCTAGATACTCCACCGTAGTCGAAATCTTGCACCCTTTAGAATCAAGAGTGCTCAAAGTGATGATATGTTCTCCTTTAAATCAAAAACATATTGAACTTTAAACAAAATCTTGACCTTACGATCATGTGTCTTGATCCATAAAGAGTGAGCATCATGAACTTTGCAACAGGAACTGTTGCCCATAGAGGCGAGTTTATTCTTCACCGATTTACAAACTGATCCTTTTGAGAATAAACATGGTAGGTGCAACCGGAGTCAAGCATCCAATTAGGAAATCTACTTCTTCTAGGGGAAGTAGTCAAAAGAACATAATCATATCTATACAAATATATTAAAAGGTGTTCCTATTGAATGAACTGTGCCACGTGGCACTATTCTCAAACTTCTAATACACATGTTTATAATCTCATTTACAAATATTAACAATATGTAGTAGCTACTAGCATTCGGACACATGACCTTTGAAATTAAATATGAGAGTTAAACACCAATTTTCTAACTGGCATGGTCTATGATGGCCATGGATCTGGGAGTTTGTATCATAAATTATATATAGCAGCATGATCCGAACATAGTATTGGTTCATGAATGGTGACCCCATTTGGAAACTTTTCTTCCCAGCTTGAAGAAACATAAACCCTATCCAATCTTTCCAATATGAGAGAAGGTGGATCTTGTTTGTTTGTCCATGTAAAGCAAGAACCAACAAAAGGACTTTCTACTAATGATAAGGAAATACGCCAATTCATAAATTCTTCCCAATCTCAAATGTAACTATTTCCTCCGAGTTTATCCTCGTAGTGTTCTAACTGGTTGTTGAAGTCCCCAATGATTATGCAGTTTGTGTATATATATATGTAGCTAACAACTGTTGGAGTTGGTCCCAAACTTGGGATCTGTCTTGAACATAAGGCGCGCCGTAAACAACGCAAACATACTATTGAGATCCATTCAATTCAGTTACAGACACCAAAAGAAAATTTTTAGCGGACGCAATACCTACTACACCATAGTTAGACCAACCTAACACAACTAAACCACCTCTAGTCCCTAAGGCGTCTATGCCATATACAAAAGTGGGATTTGTAGATGACAGTTCCATCCAAACTTGATTAACATAACATTTAGTTTCTGAGATAAAGAAAAACATTGGACAATTTCTAACAAGTAACCACTTGATATATGGGAAAGCAAGGGAGTGGTCATCATTCAAACCCCTTGCGTTCCACTCTCAGTAACGGAAATCATGATTGATGCCACCACTAGTCATGAGGCTTTGTCATTCATGGATTGTACCGCTGGATACAACCAAATTCACATGGCTCCTGAAGATCAAGAAGCAACTGTATTTCGTACCCCTAAAGGAATATTTTGTTACAAAGTCATGCCTTTCGGCTTGAAAAATGCCGGAGCTACGTATCAGCGTGCAATGCAGAAAATCTTTGAAGATATGATGCATCAAATTGTGGAGTGTTATGTAGATGACTTGGTGGTAAAGTCTAAGAAGAAGGAGAATCATTTGCATGACCTCCGTAAAGTCTTTGAAAGACTACGAAAATGTCAATTAAAAATGAACCCCCTCAAATGCGCATTTGGCGTCACCTCAGGAAAGTTTCTAGGCTTCATTGTCAGACACAGAGGTATTGAAATTGACCAAGCAAAGATCAAGGCCATCCAAGAGATGCCTGAACCTAAGAACCTTAAGGAGTTGCGTGCCTCCAAGGGCGTCTCGCTTACATTCGAAGGTTTATTTCTAATCTAGCAGGAAGATGTCATCCCTTCAGCCATCTCATGAAAAAGGATGCCCCGTTCAAATGGGATGACTCATGTAAAAAAGCCTTCGAAAGTATAAAGAGGTACTTGTCTTCTCCCCCTGTCTTGGGGGCACCAGTAAAAGGGAAACCACTCATCCTTTATATCGCAGCACAGGAGCGATCTCTGGGGGCAATGTGCGCTCAAGAGCAAGAAGATCGTAAAGAGACAACTCTTTACTACTTGAGCCGAACTTTGGTGGGTGCTGAATTGAATTACTTACCTATTGAAAAAATTTGCCTTGCTTTGATTTTTTCTATTCAAAAATTAAAGCATTACATGCAGGCTCATACAGTTCATGTCATCTCGAGGTCTAACCCGATAAAATACATTCTTTCAAGGCCCGTGTTGTCTGGCAGACTTGCAAAGTGGGCTATGCTTTTAAAACAATATGACATTGTGTATGTCCCGCAAAAGGCTGTCAAGGGGTAAGAAATAGCAGACTTTTTCGCAGACCACCCAGTCCTGCAGAATGGGAGCTTTCCGACGATCTGCCAGGTGAAGATGTGTTTTTCATTGAAATACTCCCACCTTGGAGAATGTACTTTGATGGAGCCGCTCGTCATGACGGTGCAGGAGCTGGAGTTGTCTTCGTTTCTCCAGAAAAACATGTAATGACATACTCTTTCGTGCTAACTCAACTTTGTTCCAATAATATGGCTGAGTACCAAGCACTCATAATAGGCCTCCAAATGGCAATTGAAATGGGACTTAGAGATTTAGACGTTCACGGGGACTCCCAATTGGTCCTAAAACAACTGTCGGGTGAATACGAAGTCAAAAAGAATGATCTAATCCCCTATCAAAGACAAGCGTCACAATTGCTTGACAAACTTGATACCATCAAGTTAGAACATGTTCCAAGGAGTGCCAACAAGATGGCTGACGCGCTCGTTGGGCTTGCAGCCACTTTGGCACTGGGGGCAGAAGAAACAATGTCTGTACCGGTTTGCAAACGATGGGTTGTCGCTCCTGATGATGATGATGTTGACGAATATGCTGAAGAAGTCGACATAATCTCTGTCTATCAAATCGACAAAGAAGATTGGCGTCAACCAATTATTGATTATTTGGAACATAAAAAATTGCCAAGTGATCCAAAACATAAGACAAAGATTCGTCGTCGAGCCTCACGGTTCATATATTATAAGGGGACTCTCTATCGACGATCCTTCAATGGTCTTTGGTTAAGATGTCTCCGAGATGAAGAAGCAAAGCAAACCATGGAGGAAGCTCACTCTGGAGTTTGTGGCGCTCACCAGTCATGTCCAAAACTGCATGACCGTATTAAAAGAATGGGTTACTATTGGCCAACCATGGTACAAGATAGCATGGACTATGCAAAGAAATGTGAAGCTTGCCAATTTCATGCTAACTTCATTCATCAACCTCCAGAGCCATTACACCCCACAGTCGCATCTTGGCCATTTGAAGCATGGGGACTTGATGTAGTCGGCCCAATCACACCAAAATCATCTGCTGGGCAATCATATATTTTGGCAGCGACTGAATATTTTTCTAAATGGGCAGAGGCCATCCCCTTACGCGAGGTAAAGAAGGAGAATGTTGTTGACTTCATTCGTACTCACATCATCTACATATATGGTGTACCCCGAAGAATTGTCACTGACAATGGGACACCATTTTACAATAAATTGATGAAAAGTTTATGTGAGAAGTTTAAATTCACCCAACATAGATCGTCAATGTACAATGCACCAACAAACGGTCTAGCTGAAGCATTCAACAAGACACTTTGTAGTTTGTTGAGCAAAGTGGTTGCCAAGTCCAAACGTGATTGGCATGAAAGAATAGGGGAAGCTCTATGGGCATACAGGACGACATATAAATCAGCAACACAATCAACTCCATACTCGTTGGTGTATGGCGTTGAGGCCGTTCTCCCCTTGGAACTTCAAATTCCATCATTGCGAATTGCCATACAAGAAGGCTTGACTTCTGATGAAAATGATAAACTCCGACTTGCTGAGTTGGAGGCGCTTGACGAAAAAAGACTCCAAGCACAACAAAAATTTGAGTGCTACCAAGCTCGTCTGTCACGCGCTTTCAATAAGAAAGTTCGACCTCGCTCCTTTCAAGTTGGAGACATGGTCCTAGCCATTAAAAGACCCATCATTATTTCTCGCAAGACAGGAAGTAAATTTAGTTCTAAATGGGATGGTCCATACGTTGTCAAAGAGGTATACACTAATGGGGCGTATAAAATTATTGACGTCGAAGGATTACGTATAGGGCCTATCAATGGCAAGTTTCTGAAGCGCTACTACTCATGAAAATTGAAAGCATTGTTCAACTCCTAAGCAAGAGGATAAACTGCATATGTTGAAAGAAAATATATGTGAATTTGAACTACGTTGGCTTGAGCTTGTAAAAGCAATTTGTTGATGTTTTGCAAGTACGTAGGCAGCTAGGGTAACATAAATATTACTCGAGTGCAGCCACACCATAAAAAAAAATTGTCGTCATTGTAATACTCCTGGCCCGCAAGAGTATAAACTGTGAACGGCGAAACAAAAAAAAAAATCTATCAATGTAATACTCCTGGCCCGCAAGAGTATAAACTGTGAACGGCGAAACAAAAAAAAAAATCCATCAACGTAATACTCCTGGCCCGCAAGAGTATAAACTGTGAACGGCGAAACAAAAAAAAAAATCTATCAATATAATACTCCTAGCCCGCAAGAGTATAAACTGTGAACGGCGAAAAAAAAAAAAAAAATCTATCAATGTAATACTCCTAGCCCGCAAGAGTATAAACTGTGAACGGCGAAACAAAAAAAAAAATCTATCAACGTAATACTCCTGACCCGCAAGAGTATAAACTGTGAACGGCGAAACAAAAAAAAAAAAATTCTATCAATGTAATACTCCTGGCCCGCAAGAGTATAAGCGTGAACGGCGAAACAAAAAAAAAAAATCTATCAACGTAATACTCCTGGCCCGCAAGAGTATAAACTGTGAACGGCGAAAAAAAAAAAAAAAAAAATCTATCAATGTAATATTCCTGGCCCGCAGGAGTATAAATTGTGAACGGCTAAATAATAATGATAAAAAAAAAGGATGTGTTCATCTTATAAAAAAAAAAAAAAGAAAGAGAAGAAAGGGACAAAGTCTCAATCCATCCACTCAAAGGGTTTGATTGCAGACTGAAGCTCGAGAAGGTTCACCCTATGTTGTTCAAGTTGGGCAATCTCATCAGTACTCAAAGATGGAGTTGCTTCCAACTCATCCAAAGTCCGCTTGGTAGCCTTTATCTGTGCTTCATAGGATGTTACAGACGTCTTGTTAGCTGTCAATTCATTAGCTAGATGGATCTTCTCCTCACGAGTTTTTTGTAATTCAGCTTCGAGATCACTTAACCTTTTCGTGATTGCCGCATCATGCTCCTCTAATAGTTTTTTCCTCTCTTGCTCCGCAATTTTGTACGTGGACTCGAGACCACGAAGAGCTGTGTGCTCTCGGAACAAAACGCACTTTACAATTAACAAAACGCTGACAATGACGAAATAAACTGATCCTTATAAAAAAAAAAAAAAAAAAAAAGAAACAAAATGGCAGAACTGATCTCCCACGAATTGCGGCTACGGAACTCCACTACCATGACATTAAACTTTTTTCTTTTCTTTTTTTTTTAAATAAACTACTATTATCTATTAGTTTTGTTTTGGTAAACACTATTATCTTTTACTTTGGGTACACTTTTCACAATATTATTGAGACTAATATTATGAAATACTAGATTACATTCTCTTTGCAAAAAAAATAACACCAATAATGGTTGATTGTGAATTTCGAGATGATTCGGATTGTCGTTTTATAGCTTCGGAAGACGTTAACAATGACGAAGATATATTGGATGGAATCGACATAGAAGGAGAAGGTATTTTTATATTATTTCAATGCTCTTACTTTTCCTATTTTTTTGTTATTATTTGTTATAGAAAAATTGAATGTGACGATGTAGAAGATGAAGTTTTGTTTGGTGTTTGTGTATGTTCTTTTCATATTTTGATATATTCAATGTTATTTCTTATGAAAATAAGAATTTTTTTTTGATAATTTATGTAAATAAGAATATAATAGGTAAAAAAGAACATATGACTCATGGAATTAGAGCACAGTAGTAACTTATAAATCATCCAATAATAATATAAAGAACATATTGCTAGTTGAATTAGAATATGGTATTGACTTGGAAAAAAGCATTATATAGTTGATTGATAAAAGGTACATATGAAACCATTATGAAAAAAAGAACATATGACTGATGGAATTAGAACATTATAGTAACTTATAAAGAACATCTAATAAGGATATAAAGAACATATTGCTAGTTCAATTAGAATATGGTATTGACTTGGAAAAAAACAGTGTATAATTGATTGATAAAATAACATATGAAACCATTATCAAAAAGAGAACATATGACCATGGAAATAGAGCATGATAGTAATTTATAAAGACTCTGATATATTGAAGTAATGAAGCATACCTTAGATGGAAAAGTAATGTCCATCAAATGCTCAAACACGTTATTATTCTCATAGAGCAATTTCAAATATCCATCAAATGCTCAAAATACTTAGAAAAGTAATGTCCATCAAATGCTCACTTTAGAAATTGAAACTATAAATCTTTGATGGATTTTGCTTTCAATATGGCGGATCTTGGTTGGGGCATACAGGGGCTTGGCCCCCCCAACCCAAGATCAATAAAATTGATATAGGATTAGCTAGCTTACAATCGTAAACATAGTTGATTAATTGCCAAGTTGCCATTATAACAAAAGGTTAAACCACATGTCAAATGTAGATAAGGACAACTAATCATATGCTGTGACTAATATAGTCAAAGAATATTACACTTGTTTTTATCATAGGTTGTTTGCTATTAGACTTCAGAAATAGTATGTTTATAAAGTCTACAATATATTGGTCTATTCTTTTTATAAAAATTGGCTTCTTTAACAATATATTATTTTAGTAACAATATAGAATAAAATAATTAAACACGAATTATTTATTGTAATACACATTGAGTATCAATCACTTCCTCTATTTAATTTTATCCTTTTATTATAGTATAACTTATTAACTAACCCAAATTTCTTGTAGAAAAATATACAATAATGATAATAATATTGCTAGATCAATACTTCCTCACTTTTTTTTTTAATTACAACACTACTTTTACACTTTTAGGCTTCTATATATGTTAGAGAAAATTTGGTCCCCCGATTGGCAATATTTCAAGATCCGCCAAATTTCATATAATATGAAAATAGTGATCTGTCAAATTAAAGTTTTGTATGTTTGACATAATATAACGATGTTATATAATTTATTATTTCGATTAGGGTTTGTGGAGGCAATCACTTCTGATTTGTTATTAAGAAAGGTTAAATCTGATGAGGAAGCATATGAATTGTATAATAACTATGCATTCAAGCATGGTTTTGGTACTAGGAAAGGGAAGATAGCATATAGGGCTGATGGGAAGACAGTTCGACAACGCATGTATTTATGTTCTTATTCTGGGTTTAAGAGTCAAAAGAATGTTGAGCCAAAGGCATATAGTAAGAAAGACTTTCGATGTGGATGCAAAGCTCTTGTCCAGTTTGATGTTGACAAGGAATCTGGTTTATATATTCTTGTTAAACATGTTATGGAGCATAATCATTGTAGGATACCTGTTTCTAAAAGGCACTTGATAAGGTCTCATAGAAAAGTGACACAGGACCAGCTTGCTATGCTTAGTAATTTGACTGGAAACAGGAATACCTATTGCGGATGCAGTTCGAGTGTTGAAAAAGGAAGCTGGAGGTGAATCTCTTATGGGATTCATTAAGAGTGATGCTTATGATGTGCTAGCTGCGTAGAAGAAAAAGAAACTTGATGGTTGCGATGCTAAACAACTTATTAAGTATTTCAATGAAAGAAAAGCATATGAGGTAGACTTCTACTATGATTTTGAATTGGACGATGAAGGTCATCTTGAGTGCTTTTATTTTCGTGATAATAGGATGAAGATTGATTATGATGCATTTGGTGATTTATTGGTACATGACACTACATATCGTAGTAATAAGTATGATATGATATGTGGTCCATTCGTCGGGATGAACCATCATAACAAGAATGTTATGTTTGGCATTGGTTTTATCTTGAATGAAAAAGCAGTCTCCTTTGTATGGTTGTTCAATACCTTTTTGAAATCTATGGGTAGGAAGCATCCGGTTACCATTATGACTGATCAATCCGCAGCAATGGCAAAAGCAATTAGAGAAGTATTCCCAAATTCCAGGCAAAGATTGTGTACTTGGCATATTGGTGAAAATTCCAAGAAGAACATTAAAAAGTTGAGAGCAATGGATGGATTCACTGATTTGTTCAATATTGTTTTGAAGTACACCGACACAATTGCTGAATTTGAGCACTATTGGTCAAGGTTAAGTATTCCTTATACAATATAGTTGTACTATTTCTTCAATTGAGTAAAGTGTGAATAATCTCTTGCAAATTTTTGTGATAAAAAGAATAGTTAAAAGTCTAGAACTAAGTTAGTCATAACCACATAGTACGCATTATAATACTTACTCCGTGGTTGTGACAAACTTAGTTTGTGCTTGCTTATGTTGTATGATGTGAAATATGTATAGCACCATGTACAAGTAATTTTAGATAGATCATATGATATTAAATTGACTAACTACAATAAACTAAAAAATAGAACATATGCTTTTTATTAGATGTTCTTAACACAAAGTATATATGTTCTAAACACAAATTATATATGTTCTTTTCTTTTTTCAGCATGGTAAAAAAGCATAAATGTGCATTGTTAGATATTCTTAACACAAAGTATATATGTTCTTAACACAAATTATATATGTTCTTATCTTTTTTTCAGCATGGTAAAAAAGTACAAATGCGCAGAAGAGAAATGGATTCAGAACTTGTATGTCATTAAAGACTTGTGGTGTCCTGCTTATTCCAAAGATTATTTTAGTGGCGGCATTTTATCTTCGCAACGGAGTGAAACCACAAATAAGTCTATTTCAAGGAGACTCCATAGTACTTATGGACTTTGTGACTTTTACAAATGTTTCATTGAGGTGGTTGACGAGTGGAGGAGTAATGAAAATAGTGATGATTATGATACCATTTCCGGAAACCGTCATTTAGTGTGGGCAGATATTGGTATATTGGAGCATGCAAGGGCAATTTATACCACAGCGATGTGTCTACAATTTGAGGACAATTTTGTAAATGGTGTACCATGCGTTGCCAAAGTTGTTAATATGCATCCTTCCTTGTATGACTATCATGTGAAGCATCCAAAGAAAGATTTAATCATGCACACCGTGACCTTTGACGAGTCAACGTGTACAATTCAATGCACATGCAAATATTTTGATGAGGTTGGTCTTCTTTGCAAACATTGTCTTCGTGTACTTCACCTTAATAATGTCACTACTATTCCAAAAAGATACATTGTAAAACGGTGGACAAAGGATGCTATGTGCACTAAGGTGGATGACCATCTTGTTGAGGAATCCGGAGTGGTCCCTTCTGGTGTTTGGAGGCTGAGTGCATTAAGGAATTTCAATAAATTAATCATCATGAGTCAGAATGATATAGCTGCAAGAAATGTCATAGAAGTCGCCTTCGCTGAGTGTCAAAAGAGGGTCGAGCTCTTGGTCGGGAGTACTGAAAATGACAAACAAATCCCAGAGATTGATGGCGTCCAAAGTTTAGATGACATTTATGAAGGTGGGAATTTGCTTGAAACTGATGACATAGGAGATGCAAGTGTCAATGAGCCTAGTGGTGATGGGCATAGCGGAAGTCAGCTTGAAACGGATGGCATTGGAGTTGAGGATGATAATGAGCTTAATATTAAGGATCCAATTAAAAAAAAGAAAGAAGGGTGTCAGGAATATCAGACTCAAAAGCACTCAAGAAAAGATATGCAGTAAACTGAAAGGTCGAAAGTTAAAATCATGGAAGAAGGTAACTGAAACTGGGGTTGGCAAGATGAAATCCAAAGCTCAAAAATCAGTAAAGGTAATGTCATATATAACCTTCCTTTCTTTACCATACATCTATCTTTTTAATCACTTATGTCTGATCATTTACATGCATTCATAAATTTCAGGAATATCTAGATGTACCTGAAAATAGTTATGTTGCACATCCTACCAATTCTGACGCACAGTTGCAATTTCATGGACATGATGACTATTTTGGAGTCAATGTTATTCCTTTTGGGAATTAGATCATTCATTTACTGTTTTAGAGATAATTGGGTTTAAAATATTTATTTTATTAGCTAATCTTTAGAAATATTGAGGATAGGAAAAAAGAGAATGAAACACTAGTAAATTTTGTAGTTAACCTTCTGCATTTTGAGTGTGTGTTTGTGATTTTTTTTACATTACTTTTCTAAGTATTTTGAGTAGTTGATGGATATTTAGATTGTTTTTTTTAACGGTCTATTAGTTTAAAATGAGATTTTCTATTCCTTAGATATTATAATTTTTAATGTGCGTCACTGTGTTATGTGGTGTTGAGTTTTAGCCATCCTCACATTTGTACTATTTTACCATGCTGAATAAAAAGAAAAGAACATATATACTTTGTGTTAAGAACATATATTAAATGAGTTAATAACATAACATTAATATAAGCAATCCAATGGCTACTATCCCATCGTTAACTGAAACCGTAACATATCCCATAATCCATGAAATTTAACAATTACTACTATATCTCATCCCTTCAATGTTCACATTATGATTTCAAATTACACAATTAATTCAAAATTGAGAGGGTAATTTAATTAAGCAAAGGTACATGAAAACTATAAGAATTACAGATAGCAACATCTTTTAATTTCAAATCGCACAAAGAGGAATTTCAAAAGAACATAAAAGTATATTACATAGAACACCATACTAATTATAAAAGAACATATACTTCAATGTTAATAATATTAAAAATGAACATAATTGTAGGATAATCCCATTAAAAAAAAACAACTAACTAAAGCTACTATGTGCACCAAATGCACACGGGTCTTTATTCATTGTTTTCAAGCTTCTTAAACTTCCTTGCTAAGACTTGGAGTTGTACCTTTATGTCATTACCATTGTCGGTAAGTAAATCAATGCAGTATTGTATCCTTAGCTTCTTCAAACCTTCAAACTGTATTAATAAATATAATGATTAGAATAAAATAACATCCTCAATTTAAAAAAATTATAACAAAAACTATGAGCGTGGTAGGTTTCCATACATTATCTGAGTTCAGCCCACAATCCCAGTTGTTTTGAGCGTGGTAGGTTTCCATATGTCTCATTGCATATATACCACAGTCAATAATGTTCATGTTGGATCTCCAAGGCATTTCTATTAATCGTATCTTGAATTTAGCTACATGCCTATAGCACCTGTATTCCGAACGCTGGAGGAACAATGAAAATGCTTCCAGCTATAATTGAAAACATGCATTACTTTGGCAATAACACATAGTTGTTATCATATAAAAAAAGTAAGTTTTATAATTGTGAAATAATTTACCACTCTTTCAGGATAATCATGATACTTGTTTTCAAGGGGCACCCCATCCTCAAGTATCCTGTTGTCCAAGATGTCCAAAGTCTTCACTTTCATATTAATGCACATAACGTAAAAGTGACTCCAAGCATGAACAGTGAAGAATACCTGAGCATGTGAATTAGTTAAAAATAGTATCTTATTTAAAGTTTATAAACAAGTAATATCGTAGCAAATAACATAGATATTCGGTATAAAGAATATGACTTACAAGATTAAATCCTTTGACGGTATCAATTCCGTTCTCATACATTCTGAAATCAAGTGTCTCAAAGAATTTTGATTGCCTAAACTCGATGGTATCTTTTTGAGTACATTCACCATAATAATCATTCATACAAAGCAAATTCTGCATAGACAAGATGACATGACATTCTAAGTTACAACATAATAAATTAGTAGAGGATCATATTAAGGTATTAAAACTTACAAATGCTGCATTAGGGAAGAATATCCTTTTCTCTTTTTTACTCAATTTATTCCTCGAGTTGAGTATGTGACACCATGCATCAATGATTTCACCAAATATGTGTCCATTAGATCCAAGAGATAAACAATACTCTCTAGTTAAAATAGTGCTTCCATCATCGTACAATTGTTCGCTAAAAAATCAACACATATCCATGTTAAATTCACAAAACCGATATGGGAAAAGAAATAATACATTAAAAAAAATATGAATAGTATTATTACTCTTTAGGAAGTTTAGGTGAAAGCGCATATTCAAGTATGCCAATTCTATCGTCCTCTTCCTCGTCCACAAGATGTGAATATTGAATCAAATACGGGGACTTAAATATTGCAAGGAGCTTTCTCATCCGTTTGGGAACATTCTCCACGTGATCACTGCTTTTTTGGAATAAAAATTAAAAAAAGAAGTTAGCTAATTATTTTTTAAACATATGTATATCAACAAAGGCAATTAAATATGAATTTACAAATAAGAAAGAAACACTATTTTACCATTGTTGATCGTTTGCGTTATCTCCATCACCAAATATCTCATTCAAATCCAAATTAGCAAAGTCCATATCTGACTCAACATTGTGTTCATTCATAGGATGATTGACCTCCGAGCTAAAATTAAGAGGCTGCACAGGAGTAGATTGTTCCTCTCCCTGATGTGGCAATATTTGTTCAGCTTCAGGGGTAAATTGTTCCTCTCCCTGATGTGACAATATTTGTTCAGCTTCATTCATAGGATGATTGATATCCGAGCTAAAAATAAGAGGCTGCAAAGGAGTATATTGTTCTTCTCCCTGATGTGGCAATATTTGTTCAGCTTCACCAACAACCCTTTTTACAGCTGCATCAACCATATCTCCGAACCACTCAGAAGAATAAATTTCATTGTCCTGACTCAACAATGAACTTCCCGCGTACTTTTGGGAAAGCTGTTGAATATCAGGAGGCATTTTCGAACCAGAGCACCTTGACCACATTGTTGCAACATTTTGCATCATGATATCATTTACTAGAGTGCCCGGGTAAAATGTGTCACCAACTCTCATAAGGTTTGTTAATCGTACAAAACACAAAGCAATATTTATCGTCGCCTCTCTCAACTGGGTATTAAATTCCTAAAATTTCCAATAAATAAAAACAAGATGCAAATATTACACTTCAGTAAAAAACTATCATACCCTTCAAATGGTAACAATGATGATATATCATATCAATAAAGCAGTACTATATATTATCCCACTTATTATTGATTAAAAGTTCCACTAGAGAAACATACAAAAGGAAAATATATATACATATCTTATTTGTGGCATTTGTCGAAAGTTCATGGTTCATTACATGCTCTTAAATATTAATTATTTTTCTTGTGCTTCAGTTAAAAAAATAATTTATTTATTTTTTGTCCCCCTCCCCTTTTCAACTAGCAACATGATATATCTGCTATTTTTTTTAACTCTTCTGCGACTTCAGCAAAGATAGATTCGCTAGATTATTCATAGTTTCGTGGCTCGTTCAGAGCAACACATGGTCATAGTTGTTCGTGTTCCTAAGACATGTGATATAGGAATAAGTAAAATTGTTAACAAACAAATACATACTTTTAAATTGGAGGGAGGTTCTAATTCTTGTTGTATTCCTTGTGGATTCTTGACTGGTGGATGTTCTTCTGATTCAGGGTGCTTGTCTTTTTGGTTTTGTTGTTGCAACACTTGTCCTTCTACGCTCAATAGGTTGAGTGGAATTGGGATATCAATGTTTGTCGGTTTCTCAATTCTGTCCAACAAAGCCCCACAACCAAAACCAAACTCAAATTCAGAAGATATCCTTTTTTTAATGTCCTCCAAACACCACGATGAGATGAGAGGAAACAATCTGGGATGAGTCAAGGTTTGCCTTTGTAATCGATCAAAATAACAGACCTGTAATATAAAAAAGTCATGAAAAAATAATAAGAAAAATAGATCAATAACGCGAAAAGGAATAATTATTTAAAATAGAGAAGTAGAACCAGTATGCTACCATGAGGAATGGAAGTGGCCCTGGAAAGAACCTTGTGGTGTTCTTTCTCCAGTATATTGCCCATTCAGATAAGCTGTCCAGCGTATATTTACACCAGTCGAATGTATTGATGCGAGAGGTGTCAAATGTAGTACTAAGGAATCTGTACAATGGTTGGGTGTTTGAATTCGATTTGATGCATGTGTTTACTACTAAAACTAGAAAACTCCTCCTCCAGTTGTCATCAACATGGACATCACAACTAATCAACTTTTCCACTATATCTTTCAGACTGGGAATTACGCCACCATGAAAGACTTTCCAATTTTCCAATAGTTTATGGAACTTTTCATCCTCATCTCTTCCCTCGACTATTATTTCCCCTCCAAATGGAATGCCGTATACCAAATGAATATCAATTGCATCCACCTTGATTCAATGGACATCAAATAGAAATAAAGGATAGGATAAGGTACATTACAAACAAAAATAATATGAATAACAACCTATTAAAAACCAAAGATATTAACAAGAACACATAGGTATAAGACGAAGAACACCATAATAATTGTAAAAGAACAAGTGCATATAAGATTTGAGTAACAAAAATATATGAGTCCACAAAAAACATGAAAAGAACATGAAGGTATAAAACAATGAACATCCTACTAATTACAAAAGAACATGTGTTTAATTGACTTGACAACCACAATAAAAAATATGAAAATAACATGAAGGCATAAAATAAAGAACATAAAGGTATAAAACAAAGAACATACTACTAATTACAAAAGAACATGTGCTTAATTGACTTGACAACCACAATAAAAAATATGAAAAGAACATGAAGGCGTAAAATAAAGAACATGAAGGCGTAAAACAAAGAACATCCTAATAATTACAAAAGAACATGTGCATACCAAATGAATATCAATTGCATCCACCTTGATTCAATGGACATCAAATAGAAATAAAGGATAGAATAAGGTACATTACAAACAAAAATAATATGAATAACAACCTATTAAAAACCAAAGATATTAACAAGAACATATAGGTATAAAACGAAGAACACCATAATAATTGTAAAAGAACAAGTGCATATAAGATTTGAGTAACAAAAATATGTGAGTCCACAAAAAACATGAAAAGAACATGAAGGTATAAAACAATGAACATCCTACTAATTACAAAAGAACATGTGTTTAATTGACTTGACAACCACAATAAAAAATATGAAAATAACATGAAGGCATAAAATAAAGAACATGAAGGTATAAAACAAAGAACATACTACTAATTACAAAAGAATATGTGCTTAATTGACTTGACAACCACAATAAAAAATATGAAAAGAACACGAAGGCGTAAAATAAAGAACATGAAGGTATAAAACAAAGAACATCCTAATAATTACAAAAGAACATGTGCTTAATTGACTTGATAACCACAATAATAAATATGAAAAGAACATGAAGGCGTAAAATAAAGAACATGAAGGTAATTACAAAAGAACATGTACACATAAAAGAAAGAACACATGGAAGTATCTGAAGTACATAACAGGGAATATTGAATACATGACTTTAAAAAAAAAAACATATAAGTTCTAAAAGAACATAAAAGTATAAACAAAAACACCAACAATATTTATAACAATGAATAAACACATTATAATATCAAATTCGAAAAACTTTTAAATTACAAAAAGGAACTATACATGAAAAGAACATGTAGGTATTAAACAAAGAAATAAAGTAACATGTAGATATACCTTAATGTCTCTGTTTCTATCTAAGAGTATGCACATCCCATTAGGGTCGAAATCCATCATAAGCTTCGCTGCGAATATTGTGTCATTTCTTGGAAAGTTGAGATGCAAAAGGCCTGCAAATCCCATATCCTTTATCTCTTTCAACTTATCATCTTGTCCCTTTAGTCCCTTAATTAGGTTCATGAACTGTCGAACAGTATGCCTAGGATTGAGAGTGGTTACAACTTTTTTTTTTTGCGGCATGTCAGCCTCCTCAGAAACCATTTGCATATTCTTCCTATAAGTTGAATCAATATAAAGATACTCTTATAATCAAAATGTTCCCTCAATATAAAGATACATAACATAAAATCACTTGAATTATTATATTATATATACTAATGAAGAAATATTCATAAGGTTTCTAAAAATTAAATGACGACCTTTGTCTTTGTACTGCCTCTATTTATACTCTATTACTATATAACATCACATACTACCAAATTTAAATAATATAATATAACATCAAATACTCATTTGTGTAAAAAAAAAAAAAACACCCCATTTTACAAGAGAAACAACAAAAAATAGCAAAAAAAAAAAGGAAGAAAAGCATGGTCAAGCAAACAACTCTTGACATCAATTAGGTGGAAATCACTTATGACTAATCACCTATTTCTCTTTCCTCCTTCCACCTCTCAAAGAGTTTCTCTGTCAAACATTCAAACATTCTTAGAGAACGATACTTCTCTAGTTCTGTGGAAGCTTTGCTATCAATTATGTATAATTTGCACATGAAGATTTGGTAGGGTCAAGTTCTTACTAAATTTTTAAAGTTTTCGTAAGTAATGACGAATTGTACTCCATTAGAAATGTTCACTGAGATAAATTGCATGTAAGTTTTATTTCTCTCTCCATTTTTTTCTTTATTTCCTTCATCTTATTCTCTACTATCTACTTTATTTCCAATTTTTTTTTTTTTACTTCTATTCATCCGTTCATCTTGGTAATTGGGTTTTTACAATCAATTTGAATCAAAACTGAAAAATTGCATGTAAGTTTTATTTACGGTGAACATTATTTCTCTCACCATTTTTTTCTTTATTTCCTTCATCTTCTTCTCTACTGACTACTCTATTTCCAATTTTTTTTTTTTTTACTGCTATTCATCCGTTCATCTTGGTAACTGTGTTTTTACAATCAATTTGAATCAAAACTAAAAGCTCCATATAAGTTTTATTTATGGTGAACACATTTCACTGCATCTACTTTCCAACACAAAAAAAAAAAAAAAAACATGGAATTCAATTCGAAATACAATACATGTATCTTAAAAAAAGAAAAAAAAATTTGCTTACCTTTTACGAATCTCATTTATTTTGGCTTCATCCATGGTTTCTTGAACAATTTTTCCAATGGAGGAAAACAAACATACAGTGATGAGAGAGAAAAATAATCGTGGAATGGGATCAACAAAAAAGAAGATAATAATTTAGAAAGATATTTCAAAATGTTCAGAACAAGATATCAACCTACAATTAAGGATTAATTATTATCTTTTTTTGTTATTAATTGGATAATATAAATTTCAAATTTAACAGGTTCTTAATATTGTGGTGGAGATGTTCTTTTCTATTCTTGTTGGTGATTAAGCTGCGTTTTATTTCTGTACTTGTGCGTTTAACACCGGGTGCACCTACCTCACTGTGCACCCGGGTCTACAGTCGACGGATTGCTTGCTCTTTAATAAAGTTGGACTCAGCTTGTTTCAGCAACTCCGACTGAGCACGCATGTCATGCTCCACCTGCTCTGACCGTTGGCGCCCTGCAACTTCTGCTTCTAAAGCAAGATAAGACTTGACATACCAAAAATAGGAATCGACCTGACGCTTCAGCGGACGTGGGTCACCTTTAAGGTTTTGTATGCCTTTATACACCATGCGAGCTTCTGCATATTTTTCCTCAACCTCAGAAAATGGTGATTGTTGCAGCATGGTCAGATAGCCTTCTCCAATGCTTCTGATAGCATTGGTAAAGATGGTGGAAGAATTAGGCCCTGGACGAAAAGTGTTAGAAGATGCAGTAGGAACATGAACACCCTTTATAGCGTCATCGGAGGTGTTCACAGCGTTAGGATGAATATCCAAAGCCCTAGAGGCAACTTCAAGAGAATTGGGACCCTGAATTGATCGTTCACTGTAAGTTGAGGAAGATAGGCAAATTGGATGAGTCTGCTTCGATTGGTCCCCACTGGTCGAACCCTTTATGATCCTCAATTCCTTTCCTTTTCTGGTCGGAGGATGGGTATTGCCCTCTACAAACATATTACCATTTACAATGTCTTGAATGCTCGCATGCAAGTCAACGTCACCATCCTAAAAGGAAATAAATAAATAAAAGGAACAAAAAAAAAATAATAGTAAAAAAAAGAAGAAAAAGAAAGAAACCGGACTTACCAAATGAAGATTGGTAGGAAGAAAAGGAGAACTCGGTATGTTGTAAAAAAACTCCCCAAAGCTCGATGTATCAACTTTTTGAGCCTGGGAGGTTGACTTCCTCTTCCCATCACGTTTGTGTTTAAAATTAACATCGGACTCTGTGTCACTGGTGTCTGCGCATCAATAGAACCATGATGATTTACTGTTTGTTTATTACTACGGTTGTCAGGGGTACCTCTAAGACGTGAACCGTCATCTTTTGGTTGACTCAAACGTTTTCTGTCATCATGTCGTTGATCTTGCTTGGACTTTGATGTATCAGTTAAGACGCTCGAACAAAGAATCTGAACATTCTTCCTTAAATCTCCAATAGTCACTTTAGGCCACCAGCTAGCAAATTCAGATGTCACCAAGTTTTTCCAGTCCAGTGATTGGCATGGTGTAAAAACACGAAACTGACTTCCTGTAAACAAAAGCAACGTCCAATAACACAAAGCCTCATAGTAAGACACCTTCCGTTCTTGTACATCACGGCGCAGTAAACCAGTATAATCTTGGCAGTAACCAAATTGCCTCCCAAATAGATGGGGGGAGTAAGGTTCAGCATGAAAAATGTCACAGGAACGCAAGACGAGGTAGCCTGATCGAAGAGAAACCATATAACTGAATTTGAGTCAGAGTCGTCATGCAAACGTCCTGTTTGTCTATGCAATAACGTCAAAGTATAAGACTGTGAGCATCCTCTCCATTAAAGAGTTTTGATCCTTGTGCACCTGAATATATAACCATCAAAGGACCAGACGGAACAAAATCAGAGGACTTAGTTTATTTTTATTATAAACTGTTTACAGAGATTGTACTCAATACATTTATTGAAATATAATTTCTTTGTTACTTTGTTTCTTGTCTTATTTATTTTGACTCGAAATTTATGTATACAAATTTTGCATTAATTGCTTGTCAGCAATTGAATCGAAAGAAGAAAATAAAACAGGAAACAATTGAAAGTGCAAATTAATAATGAAACTTACTGAACTATGATGTCAGGGAGGTGTTTTGTTTGCTGGTTAAGCACAAATCAACAGCAAGCCTAAGGAAAGTGATTAAAAAAAAAAAAAAGGTTCACTTTTACGTTTTGTTTTGAAGTGGAAAACAAAAGAAAAAAAATTCAAATAAGTAATTGCACAAGACATGGTGCAGTACCTTGATTCACCAAAACCGAAATTGGTTTGCAAAGTTACAGGTCAAACTTAATGTTGGTGAATCAAACGAAGATCAGCAGAAAGCCGGGCTCTCAATAATGGTTTGCCACGAGTTGAAAACGGTAGCAGATTCTGTTAATACGCATATTAAAAAAAATAAGGTGAGCCTATTTATACATCATGGTGAAGAAAAATAACCTAATACTTATTCGATTAGGATTATTTTTCCAAGTCAAAGATTTAATAGAGTTGTGGGTAGTTCATGACTCTCGATGACAAATCCTAGCGCCATGACGATTGTCACCCAATTGCTAAACCAAACTTAAATTCGAGACCTTGTCACGATTAAACACTTCAAATCGTGTCCATGACATGGTCTCGAGGGGGCAATTTGTAAACACTAAAAATTTATTAGTGTTGTTAAATTAAAATAAATTGATTATTATTGAGCTAAAATAAATATAATTAGCCCATTTTTAATTAATTTAGCCCACCTAAATAAAATATCCAAATTAAATCAAATGAATATAATTTGGGTTGTCAACTATTTGGGCCAGTCAATATTATAGTCCAAATAAAATGGTCAATGGCAAAGGTAAAAAAGACTTCCAAGTCATAAACGGGCCTAAGCCCATAAGCTACCAAGTCCATGAAGGGTTCTCCATTCCCTATAAATAGACCTCACCTCCTTCGGTTGAGGGGAGCAGAAAATCATTATTCTCAAGAGCTCATAAAATTCTCTGGGAATTCTCTCTGCAAATAGTCAACAAGCACATCAAATCCGTGCCGACTGTTCAGATACACTCGAACATATTTGACTGAGATTCAAGCTTTTGACAGCCCTCGTTCGAATACACTCAAACAAAACTCAAACTCAGGTTGACGTTGACAAAACTCAAACTCAGGTTGACGTTGACAAAACGTCACTCTACACTCAACTCCACATCGACATCAACACGTGTCACTCTCAGGCTACGGAACAGAATCAGAGGACTTAGTTTATTTTTATTATAAACTGTTTACAGAGATTGTAGTCAATACATTTATTGAAATATAATTTCTTTGTTACTTTGTTTCTTGTCTTATTTATTTTGACTCGAAATTTGTGTATACAATGAGTGAACTTTAATTAACTCTTATAGTTATATATGTACCTATTGGAACTATATATGACCTAACATGTGGCTAAATGCGGGAAACTAAGTGAAATGAGCTTCGAAGGCCAAAATCGGCCCGAAACGGCCTTCATTTATCCAAAATGGGTTTCAAAGCATATGAGTGAACTTTAATTGACTCTTATAGTTATATATGTACCTATTGGAACTATATATGATCTAACATGTGGCTAAGTGCGGGAAACTAAGTGAAATGAGCTTCGAAGGCCAAAATCGGCCCGAAACGGCCTTCATTTACCCAAAATGGGTTTCAAAGCATATGAGTGAACTTTAATTGACTCTAATAGTTATATATGTACCTATTGGAACTATATATGACCTAACATGTGGCTAAATGCGGGAAAGTAAATGAAATGAGCTTCGAAGGCCAAAATCGGCCCGAAACGGCCTTCATTTACCCAAAATGGATTTCAAAGCATATGAGTGAACTTTGATTGACTCTTATAATTATATATGTAACTATTGGAACTATATATGACTTAACATGCGGCTAAAGGCGGAAAGAAAACAAAACTAAGTGAATTGAGCTTTAAAGGCTAAAATCGGCCCTAAATGACATACATTTACCCAAAATGGGTTTCAAAGCATATGAGTGAACTTTAATTGACTCTTATAGTTATATATGTACCTAATGGAACTATATATGACATAACATGCGGCTAAAGGCGGAAAGAAAACAAAACTAAGTGAATTGAGCTTTAAAGGCTAAAATCGGCCCTAAATGACATACATTTACCCAAAATGGGTTTCAACGCACATGAGTGGAGTTTATTTGATTCTAATAGTTATGTATATACTTGTTAGAAGTGTAGATGACCTAACATGTTGTTAAATGCGGGAAACTAAAGAAATTGAGCTTAAGAGGCCAAAATCGACTTTAAATTAAGCTACGTATATTAGTTTTATATGTATATATATATATATACCTTCTCAATATCCCCAACTTCCTTGCAACTTGAGGCTATATCGAACATGAACCTCAACACATAGTAGCCACACTTGGCTCCCCCTGGGTTTTGAGCACACTAATCATAGAATTATTTAAAAAATCATGTAATTAACATACATGGTTGTTTTTTGCTAAAAGAAAGAAGTACGTAGCTTAACTAATATGCATTACCTTCATTGCTTTCCATTCAGGTATTTTTCCCGTGCTCTTAAATTTCTTCAAAGAACTGTAGTTAAGTTAATTTCATGTGAGAAGTGGCCAACGAATGAAATTAGTAAAAAGTGTAATGCTTATTAGCATTTTAAATAACAAATATACCTATTTATGCATGATTTGAGGAATAAGTGTCGTGGTGGATCTTGAGCTATAGAATCAAAATGATATACTTTGTTGTTTGAAGGACAAATCACAACGAGCGACCAATGGAGACTAAAATGCCAAAAAAGTTAGGAAGAAATCATGTGAGTACTTCTATTGTATATATAATGATAATTAAAGTGGTAAAAATAGATACAAGGTTAAGAACTATACTCTTCAAAACAAGGGGCAAGTATGAACTTATGTTGTGCACATAGAGATGTTTTGATACATAGCCAAATATACTCATTCACCTCATTTGTGTTTTGCAAACAATTGTCGGCTTGGGTGAAATTTGGACATAACCACCCAAATTGCTCTTGTATGCTCTTGCGTCCACAACGATCATCTTGGAGTAATCTTTAAAGCACAACCAACTTCGTAACATAAATATATTATTGTATATTGCAAAGCATTTTTATTTACTTCAAAAGTACAAATGTTTTACCTCATGAAGACTTGAATCAAGGAAACATTCAACATCTCTCCGCAAAGGAACTCTTTCAAATCACCCTTAGACACCCATGTTGATGTATCCTCAAAGTAGTTGAATTGCGTGGTACCCAAATTCACCTCGAGAGTGCATCATCCGACATATCACGCGCATTTGCATGTAGCCATATGCATGCCTTAGTGAGACACTCGATCTTTGGTTTCTCGATCCAAGTATATGTAGTTGGTTTTTCTTGGTGACTTGAATCTTGCATTCCTTTACCCAAAATGGCCTTCTTTGGCCCGCTTGAACCCTTCTTCTTTGAACCCTTCTTCGCCTTCTCTAGAGGAGGTGAGTCCGCCTTGCTTTCCTTGGGCTTGTTTATTCTCTCCAAAACCTAATAATTCAACGGTAAAAACATTCAACTTACTTAGTAGGTAGGTATGAAACAAATCATTATGAATATTTAAGTTGCTTCAATTTACCTCGTCTGAAAACCTTACCCATGCCGATGGCCACAACATATAACCACCATGAGCGTCGGTCAAGACATTTATATCAATTGACGGTTTAGGCAGCGGAAGAGCAAAGTCTTCGTAACCAGGAGTAATGGTGACTACACTACCCACCAAGTGCTCATTGTCCACAGACTCATGATGTACTATTGCTCGTTCACTTCGTGGTTGTGCATTTCCTACAACCACCACAATCAAACCCTCATCTTTTACATGATTACATCTAGTAAAAGTTGGCAAGGCGTTTCTTCCTTCAAAAAGTAAATGAAATTGAGGTTATGAACATGCAATTACAGAATATAACATGTTACTTAGTTTTAAAAATTATAAGGACAATAGTTACCTCTAACTCAAGTATAGATGGTGGGGATTTTTGTGTGTTAGGATGGCTAGCTTTGTCCTCCAAAAGACGATCCAGTTTAGGTTGATGTATCGCCGGTAAACCAAACTGTGAGAGGACCGCGTTGAAACTCTCCGTGACTTTCTCTCCGTGACTTTCTCTGTAATTTCCTCCCTAAGCTTCTCCCGAATAGCTTGTGTCATAGCTTCCATATGATGTGGTTGAGAGCGTGATTTTGTACCCACAGAGTAATCTTTAGAATACGCTTTTGTCACACCTAGACGAATACCACCTAAACCCCTCAAATATCCACTGTGGTCCTTTCCCAAAGTCCCATAAAGGGCATATTTGTTGCCTTGGGGAGTGAACTCGCCGCTAACCTCTTTTTGCTTGAGCCCCATCTATAGAGAAATTAACAACGGTAAGTTAAAAAAAAAAATTCAACATCATAAGCGGCAGCGGCAGGGGGGTGGGGCAGCATTGTGCGGGGCGGAGCAGGGGGTGGGGGAAGTGTGCGGGGGTTGGGGCAGTGTGCGGGGGAGCGAGGAGGTGGGGCAGTATGCGGCATGCGGGGGAAGTGTGCCGCGGGGGGGCGGTGTGCGGGGAGTGGGGGATGTGTGCGGGGAGTGGGGGATGTGTGTAGGGGTGGGGGTTGTGCGGGGAGTGGGGGATGTGTGCGGGGAGTGGGGGGGCAGGGAGTGTGCGTGCGGGGGGGGGGCAATGTGCGGGAGTGGGGGCAGTGTGCGGGGGAGTGTGTAGTGGGGTGGGAGGTGTGCGGGGGGGGGGGGCGAGTGTGGGGCGGTGTGCGTGGGCGGGGAGTGTGCGGGGGGTGGGAGTGTGCAGGGGGCGGTGTGCGGTGGGTGGGGGATTGTTAGGGGTGTGGGCAAGTGTGGGGGGGTGTGCGGGGCGTGAGGGGAGTGTGCGGGGGTGGGGGATTGTTAGGGGTGTGGGCAGGTGTGGGGGGGGTGTGCGGGGGTGGGGGGGAGTGTGCGGGGGTGGGGGATTGGTAGTGCATGTACTTACAACGGCATTGGCTATCTTCAAGGTTCCCGGATCTGAAATGGTTATTTGATTGTTGATATCACGCCTAT
This sequence comes from Beta lomatogona, assembly GCA_947646795.1. Lineage (NCBI taxonomy): Eukaryota > Viridiplantae > Streptophyta > Magnoliopsida > Caryophyllales > Amaranthaceae > Beta > Beta lomatogona. The sequence goes on from CANSNZ010000239.1 coordinate 292,553, forward strand.
GCAAGGAGCACCACCAATCAGCGACACGATCAACTTTGACAAACGGCGTGGCCTTAGAGCTAGAAGACGGCGTTGTGGTTGTATCGGTAGAAGGGTAAAATTTCTCGTCAATCCACAACTTTCTCGCGCTCGCATAAGTATGGGAATCCATATGATGGTAGTGCTTCCTCTGTCTTGTACTGAGTGAATGTTTCTCACGCTTAGCCTATAAATTCACATGGGCAATTAGAAAACACATGTAATTGTATTGAAAGTGAACATGCAAAGTCGAATATATATAGTTTAAAGTGCAATACTTACCACCATCTCCGGCGTAGTATTTTGGGCAACAAATGCCTCCCAATCTTCTGGTTTTATATGTCCCCAAATATGATGAGGCAAAGAATCCGGTTGAAATGTATCTTCCTCTCCCCCTTCCTTATCTGTTTCTTTTTCGGCCTCCTTGTCCGTCTCACCCTCATTTTGCTTTGATTTTTGAATTTTCCTCCTCTTTATAGTCCTCTTTCTCCGTTTCGTGATCCATCCACTCACACTAGTGGAAAAATCATCAAGTGCTCCGGTTAAATACCATACAAGTGCTCCGTATTTGACCAGTAGCAGACACCATACGAGCACTTGAGTATTTATCAAGTGCTCCGGTTTTCAACCGGAGCACTTAGATTTACAAGTGCTTCGGTTGTCTTAAAAACCGGAGCACTTGTAAATTTTATATGCTCAAATTACTTCAAGTGCTCCGGTTATTAAGAGAAAACCGGAGCACTTGTGATTCAAGTGCTCCGGTTTTTTGCTATCAACCGGAGCACTTGACGTAACTTTTTTAATAAAAAAAAAATTGTTGTTGTTGCATACAGCAACAACAAGCCTGGCACGACTATACAAGTCATTGTACCAGTCTAACCTTTATGTAGAGAGCTTTAATTTTATCACTTTTATTACTTTAGCTTTAGATACACAATTTGCCAAACTCCGAGGTAGTTTAATCATCTAACTTTGCCTCTACCGAAATGGAAGTCGTGCAAAATCAAAGAACTTGGTAATGCCAAGTTGAAAGCTCGTCATCTCGTATATTTGATTCTATTTCGTATTTGAAAGGCGTTAAGGAGGAACATATAAGCATAGGACAGTTACCTCTGAGTGAGTAAGATAATGTTGCAAATCCACAAGTTTCGAGTACACAGTAGAATCACTTTCTGAGAATAGGCTATCGTAATCCTGATAGAATGAAACAGATAACAAGACACCAGAATTCACACAGCACACTAATTGCCGGTACAAGTATAATTCAAAAACCTTAGATAAGAATGCTAAATGAAGATCTTTACAGCTAGCCAATCAACTAGACGTTCGGGAAGCCAAGATTGAGACTGTTTGTCTGCATAGAAAAGTTCTAGTAGCTCCCGTGCAGCCTTTAAAGTGGTTCGTTCCTCATCTACCTAAGCAATCAAGGGTATAAGAGAGCACACATTCATTAAGAAGAGGACATTATTGAAGACAAAACAATTGGATATGCAGATCAAAATAGAATTGTTGTCAGAATTTTATTAGAACCATCACTTCCTGTAATTTTGAACCATCTGCACCATAATTAGCATAAACTTCAAGAGTCACCAACTAAAACATGTGTATCGGGGACAATATATAGTGTTGTAACTAGATTAGAAACTTCAAAGTTTGAAATTACTCCTTCCCATGAGATAATACTTGTGAAAAACAATGACTTTGGGTATTCATAACAATATTAAGAAAACTCTACAAAACAATACAAATCAACCCACTTTCCAGGTGCAAACATAGAAAGAAAACGACATATTATTGCATGTAAAAGAAACTGAGAGGTGTGAATCATATGGTGATAACACATAGCATGTAAAAGGCACAAATATTCCAAATTAAGTGCAGTGAACATATTACATTCTGTAATTCATTTCATGTGCAATAACATGAAAGAATACATGGTATGATTGAGTTTGCAGAGCCCTAGTTCATGTGCAATAACAACAACAATCTCCTTATCATTCTTGCACTGCAAAACCATCAGTTATTCATCTGCCAGCGGGGCCAAAATGGTAATACTTGGGGTGCAAAAATTATAATCAAGCATCTGGACTGGGAAGTGAGAACCATTAAAGGCATGAACTCCAGAGCATGCAAAAGAAGGCATGAAGCACAAAGAGGATGCTTTTGGTCACATCATATATTATAGATACAAATGCGATGATCATGAATTGAGAACTCCCCTAGCATGCATAGGATACAGGAGAAGAATAACTCTTTCTTATGACTCATTACAAGAGCATCACTTACAATCTGCCTCACTACCTCAACATATAATACACATAGAGAAAACAGCCATGTCCAAGAAACAGAGTTTTAGAGACACTAAGCGAAAAATCAAGCACATTGGAGACATGATGAACAACTACCATTTTTGTCTTTCTTGATAGCATATCCAACCATGCTCCAGGAACCTCATCCTTAGTCAAACTGACAAATTTCAACTGGGCACTGGTTTTTCAGAGCCGCCAATTGCCAAGGAACAATAGCACTGTGGTCATGTGGTGTTCAGCAACAGTGAGGATGATCTGCATGCATATACAATGAAAAACAGCAAATTAGCTTCTGATGTGCTTAGAAGATTTTCATTGAGTACAAGGAAGAGCTTTTCAAAAGTATTACAGTTTACAAATTAACAGTCCGTTGAACCCTTTATATCCCGAGCTTAGTCCCGGGCCTGATCGGCGGTCATCGGAAGAAGGGGAGTGGGGTTCGAGCCTGGCTGGTGATAGACTCAGCGGGTCAGGCCCAAGTGGTAGAAGCAGGAAAACACTCTATCATGCGGCGGACGGGCCTGCCAGGCCGAGACCTTCGGATACTTGAACCGCTTCTTTCATACCCGTCAACTGTTTTGGGGAGAGAGAGAGCAATCGTCATAAATTTGGAGCATATAAAGGCAATAATCACTGCCCAAGAAGTTTTTTTGCTCAATTTTAAAGATCCTTCTGTTACCCCTTTTGTTGAGGAACTTCAAAGAAGGTTGATGCGTCTTCATCAAGCTACCAAGATTCAGGTTTTCTTTTTGGCTTTATTTTGTAATCATTGTTTGTTTCAATTTTGAGTTTTTTTTATTAATCTAATTTTGAATACGGGATATGGGGTGTTATTTAATGATACAAATTTATTTTAGTATAGCATAAAGAAAGGACTTCATCATTTTGAGGTATATAGTTATTCTACTAGCGAATTAGAATAAAGAACATTTATTTGTTGTAAAGATTGAGATTCTGAGTACATTAGCTGGGTGTATACTTGATAGACTTTTCAATTACGGTTACAGTTTACTCCAGGGGTATGTATGGCTTTGGATGAGTGTGCATGCAAACATCCATTATCATACACAACTTTTTTTAAAAGGACACCAAACCTACTCTACTGAAATTTGCTTCTCCACTTTTAGTTTTTGTGTAATACTTCTATTCTCTTCTGTTATGAAAGATGGATTCCTAGCAATGAAATTACACATAGGGAAATTGCCAAATTATAACCTAAATTATTAAGCAGGTGCAACTAACAGCACAAAATTTATGCGAATTTCATATGTAGTCATTTTGATTTGAGGAACTTATTCCACATATAGCAAACAGATATTATTTAACAATAAAGATATTCAAACCACATATATTTAAGCAATACAACATTCATAACTGAGAAAAGCTAAAATAAAAGAACCTTCATCCAGTGATGCAAATGAATTAAGCTCGGAATTCATGAAAAATTTAAACCAAATAATAAATTATCTCTCATTCATTATACTCGCCACCAACGCTGTTAAGTCTCGAAATGTTTAGACCGATAACTGTTAGGTTTATGCTCTGCACTTTTCCCTTCTACTTCAACAAAATTTTGGAAATTCAATTCATCAAAGTTATGAAAACCCTAATTTATGAAAAATTGAAGAGATAGAATGAAATAAGAAACCTCGGAGAGAAGAGGTGTCAGTACCAGCAGCTACGTCTTCGGCATCGTCGTCTTCTTCTTCATGAGGATTTAAAAGCGTAAATACGATTTAAGTGTTGAACAACATGAAAAAGTAATGAAACAAGCCTAGATCTGAAAACGAAAAAGAAGAAACAAGAACCAAAAAGAATAAACGAGAACAAGATAGAATAAACAAGTGAGAAATAATATTCATCGGCACTTTATTCACAACCAAGTATATTGTATGGGCAAGCAAAATACTATAGAGGATTCGATTTAAGAAAAAAATGCTATAGAGGAAAAACACTAAATTAACTATAAAATTAACAACAAGAACAACAAAGAAGAGTGAAGAAAGAACCTCGCCTGAACTCGTAAGAAAATTCTAACAATCAACATAAAAAAACAAATGCAAACAATCAAGAAATTCGAGCAAAAAGGAGGCAAAATCGAAAAGCCCTAATTCGATTTCTAGGGTTCGAGTTTTCGAACAAAATAAATCAAAAAACGAAAAAAAGAAAACAAATTCTAGGAGAGATGGATTGATAGGTCGGCGGACGGAGGGGCGGCGGAGGAGTAGCAGTTGAACCGACGAATAATCGAGGAAAGAGACTGAAATTGACCTCGACAACCCAGCGTCGAAGTCGACGAATTATCTGGACGCAGCAAGTTCGACGAAAAGTGAACCAATTGATAGGAAAGAGGATCCGTGGATGGAGGGGCGGCGGAGGAGTACTTTCACGCAGCGAGTTCGAGGGAGAAGTGAATGCGAGGGTTCTACTGAGAGAGTGTGGAATTAATTAGGAGGAAGGGAAAAGTGAGCGCTGTTAGAGAGAGCTGAGGGTCGAAATTAATATATTATTGGTTGGGAAAATTAAAGAGTCCAATTATGTGCTCGGGTTGAGTAACGGAGCACTTATTCACAAGTGCTCCGGTTGACTAGTCCAGCGGAGCACTTAATGTCAAGTGCTCCGGTTAACTATTCAACCGGAGCACTTGTGAATTTTTTATATTAAAATTTTAACAAGTGCTTCGGTTAATTAATCAACCGGGGCGCTTGACAAGTAGCACAAGGAGTTTTTTCCACTAGTGTCACTAGTTTGCTTTTGAAAGCTCTAAATCTTTCGGCCACCGCGGATAGAAACGCCGCCTTTTTTTCCTCATTATGAGTAATATGGAACGTATTCTATAAAAACAAGAAACAAACAAAAAGTAACCCAAAATGTGTTTCAAAGCATTTAAGTGGAGTTTAATTAACTCTTATAGTTATATATGTACCTATTGGGACTAAATATGACCTAACATGCGGCTAAATGCAAAAAACTAAGTGAATTGGAGTGTAAAGGCCAAAATCGGCCCGAAATGGCCTTCATTTACCCAAAATGTGTTTCAAAGCATATAAGTGGAGTTTAATTGACTCTTATAGTTATATATGTACCTATTGGGACTATATATGACCTAACATGCGGCTAAATCCCAAAAAACTAAGTGAATTGGAGTGTAAAGGCCAAAATCGGCCCGAAATGGCTTTCATTTACCCAAAATGTGTTTCAAAGCATATAAGTGGAGTTTAATTGACTCTTATAGTTATATATGTACCTATTGGGACTATATATGACCTAACATGCGGCTAAATGCAAAAAACTAAGTGAATTGGAGTGTAAAGGCCAAAATCGGCCCGAAATGACCTTCATTTACCCTAAATGTGTTTCAAAGCATATAAGTGGAGTTTAATTGACTCTTATAGTTATATATGTACCTATTGGGACTATATATGACCTAACATGCGGCTAAATGCAAAAAACTAAGTGAATTGGAGTGTAAAGGCCAAAATCGGCCCGAAATGGCCTTCATTTACCCAAAATGTGTTTCAAAGCATATAAGTGGAGTTTGATTGACTCTTATAGTTATATATGTACCTATTGGGACTATATATGACCTAACATGCGGCTAAATGCAACAAACTAAGTGAATTGGAGTGTAAAGGCCAAAATCGGCCGAAATGTCCTTCATTTACCCAAAATGTGTTTCAAAGCATATAAGTGGAGTTTAATTTACTCTTTTAGTTATATATGTACCTATTGGGACTATATATGACCTAACATGCGGCTAAATGCAAAAAACTAAGTGAATTGGAGTTTAAAGGCCAAAATCGGCCCGAAATGGCCTTCATTTACCCAAAATGTGTTTCAAAGCATATAAGTGGAGTTTAATTGACTCTTATAGTTATATATATACCTATTGGGACTATATATGACCTAACATGCGGCTAAATGAAATTGGAGTGTAAAGGCCAAAATCAGCCCGAAATGGCCTTCATTTACCCAAAATGTGTTTCAAAGCATATAAGTGGAGTTTAATTGACTCTTATAGTTATATATGTACCTATTGGAACTATATATGACCTAACATGCGGCTAAATGCAAAAAACTAAGTGAATTGGAGTGTAAAGGCCAAAATCGGCCCGAAATGGCCTTCATTTACCCAAAATGTGTTTCAGACTCTTATAGTTATATATGTATCGACTGGAACTATATATGACCTAACATGCCCCTAAATGCCGGAAATAAAAGTAATTTAGTTAAAAAATAAACTTACACAAGTGTCTTCCCATAATGATTTCTTCATTGCATCGGGCACATCTTTCCACCCCACCAAAATGCTCAGTTTGCGCACACATAACCCTAAATGATGCTGCCCATACTTTTTACGCCATTGACCACAAGGTTGACCCATATCATCATACTCGAGGGTCATAGGGGTGTTATAATTCAATCCCTTGGTCGCACCCCTTCCTTTCCGCTTCTTTGTTGCCACTTTACTTGCAGTTTTGGTACTAAGAACCTCTTTCCCCGCATTTTTGTGTGGCACAATGACGGATGAAATACAAGGATAATCTTCCCTAGCATTGTTGTCAATGGGGGGAGCTTTATCGGCTAGCATCTCATTTATTTTAGCCAAGTGAAGTTCCCTTTCACGCAAGCGCTTCTCCTCATCATACGCTATGTCTTCGGGGTCACCTTTATCGTTCTCCGTCTCCGCATCATACTCATCATCATCATCCAATGACTTATCATAATCATCATCGGTTTCTTCCTCCACCATCACATCATCTCGGACCATGTTTGAAACTCTTGAAATTTTAAAAAACGATATTAGAAACGCATAAGATTAAACAAACATATGATTAGAAACCCCCTGCACTCCCCCCACCCTCGATCGCCCCCTGACGCCCCCCGCACACCCCCCTCGCTGCACACTCCCCCTCCCCGCTGAACCGCACACTCCCCCACCCTTCATTGCCCCCCGCACAGGCCCCCCACCCTGCACGGCCCCCCCCGCACTGCCCCCTACACACCTGCCCCACCCCCGTTCACTCCCCCCGCACGACCCTCACCCCCTGCACTCCCCCCACCCCTTCACTTTTCCCACCTTGATTGCGCCTCCCCTACGGCCCCACCCGCCCACACCCCCCTCGACCGCACACCCCCCCGAACTACCCCACCCCTGCACTCCCCCCACCCCTTCACTGCCCCCTTGCACGCCCCGCCCTCGCCGCACACTCCCCCCTCAACCGCACACTCCCCCCCTTCACTTCCCAACCATGTACAGCCCCACCCTCGCTCACACTCCCCCCGAATTGCACACTCCCCCCCGAATCGCCCACCCCCCACCGGCCCCCCACCCCGCGGCCCCCGCACACACTGACCCCCCACACCCCCCCGTTCACTCCCCCGCATAGTCCTCACCCCCGCACTCCCCCCACCCCTTCAATGCCCCCCTCGACGCGCCTCCCCGCACATGCCCCACCCTCGCCGCACACCCCCCCGAACCGCACACTCCCCCCGATCGCCCCACCCCGCACTCCCCACCCCGAATCGCCCCACCCCTGCACCCCCCCCCCACCCCTTCACCGCCCCCTTGATCGCCCCCTCGCACGCCCCCGCCCTCGCCGCACACTCCCCCTCAACCGCACACTCCCCCCTTCACTTCCCCCACCATGTACAGCCCCACCCTCGCCGCACACTCCCCCGAATTGCACTCCCCCCCGCCCGCGCCCCCCGCACCGGGCCCCCACCCCGCCCCCCTGCACACTACACACTCACCCCCCGGTTCACTCCCCCCCGCACCATGCCCTCACCCCCGCACTCCCCCACCCCTTCAATGCCCCCCTTGATGCGCCTCCCCGCCCACGCCCCACCCTCGCCGCACACCCCCCTGAACTACACACTCCCCCGAACTCCCCCCACCCCCCGCACTCCCCCCATCCCCGAACCGCCCCACCCCGCACTCCCCCCCACCCTTCACCGCCCCCCGCACCCCCCCGCCCCTCGCGCACCCCCCCCTCAACCGCACACTCCCCCTTCTTTGCCCCCCTCTCGTTGCCCGCCTGTACGGCCCCACCCTCTTTGCCACTCGCTCCCCCTGCACCTCCCCCACCTCGCCGCACACTGCCCCCGCACACTCCCCCCCCACCCTTCACACGCCCCCACCCTTCTACCCCGCACCCCTTCACTTGCCCCCCACACGGCCCCTACACACGCCCTCCCCCGTTCACTCCCCCCCGCACGCCCTCACCCCCCGCACTCCCCCACCCCTTCACGCCCCCCTTGATTGCGCCTCCCCGCACAGCCCCCCACCTCGCCGCACACCCCCCCGAACCGCACACTCCCCCCGAACCGCACTCCCCACCCCGCACTCCCCCCCCCTTCACTACCCCTCGCACGCCCCGCCCTCGCTGCACACTCCCCCTCAACCGCACACTCCCCCTTCATTGCCCCCGCCCCTTTCACGCCCCCTTGTACAACCCTTCACCTCGCGCACACTCCCTCCGAATTGCACGCTCCCCCGAATCGCCCTTCTTCATCGCCCCCCCTCGCCCACACGCCTCCCCCCTTCACTCCCCATCACGATCGCCCCCCGCCCCGCACACTCCCCCCGAACCGCACAGTACGCCCCTCTTCACGCCCCCCGCATGACCCCTCCCCACGCCCCCCCCGCACAACCCCCTTTACTTCCCCATTGCCCCGCCCCGCACAACCCCCCACACACTCCCCCTAAACCGCACACTCCCCCACGCCGCTGCCCCCGCCCCCCCCTTCACTTTGCCCCCCCTCCACGCCCCCCCTCCCACATCCCCCCCCCGCTCATGCCCCCGCACCGCCCCCCTTTCTCGCCCCCCTTTCGCACCCCCCTTTCATGCCCCCCCTGCCCCGCACGCCAGCCCCCACTTCACCGCCCCATTGACTGCCCCCCAACACCCCCCGCACACTCCCTCCCCGAATCGTACACTCCCCCCGAACTACCCCCCCACGCCCCCCTTCACTGCCCCACCCCACTTGCACAGCACCCCTTGCACAGTCCCCTCCCCACCCCCCAAAAACAATCCATAATTACACCCTAAACGACATTCATCTACCCAATTCAGTTTTCAAATCATGTGACCCGACTATAAGTGACTCTAATAGGCCCGAAATGACATTCACTTACCCAAAATGGGTTTTAATACATGTGAAGCGAGTTTAGTTGATTGTAATACATATATATATATAGTAATTGGAACTATACATGACCTAACATGCGGCTAAAAGCGATAAATTAAGTTAATTGAGGTTGAAAAGCCGAAATTGGCCCGAAATGACATTCACTTACCCAAAATGGGTTTCAATACATGTGAAGCGAGTTTAGTTAATTGTAATACATATATATATACTAATAAGAACTATACATGACCTAACATGCGGCTAAAAGCGATAAATTAAGTTAATTGAGGTTGAAAAGCCGAAATTGGCCCGAAATGACATTCACTTACCCAAAATGGGTTTCAATACATGTGAAGCGAGTTTAGTTGATTGTAACGCGACTGTAACGTGACTTCCCACATCGAGGACACTCATCCATATTTTCATATTCATTTCGATATAGCACACAATCGTTTGGACAAGCATGTATCCTCTAGTACTCTAAACCGAAGGGACACATCAGTTTCTTAGCATAGTAGTTCGACTTGGGTAGTTCATGGTCGTCCGGCAACATATCACCAAATGCTTGCAACAAGGAAGTGAAACAAGAGTCACTTATACTGGCTTTCGTCTTGATATTAAAGAGTGTTATCACGGCCGTCAGCTTGGTGTACCTCGTACAACCGGGATACAACGGTTTCCGAGATGCCTCGTCCATGCACTCAAAAATACGAGGCCGTTTGCCAGAATGATCTACCCCCGCCATCATCTCCTCGATATGATCCCCTTCATCATCATCATCTTCTACTTGAATATCCTCATATTCATCCTCGATGTTGTCATTCTCAATGACATCAAACTCACCTTCTTCATGCACATAGTTAACAATGGCATTTCGACCATCATACATACCCTCCTCGCCGTGCCAAACCCATACATAGTAGCTTGTCTAAACCCGCGACGAAAGATATGTTCCCTAAGCGACTCAATGCTACTAACGATGCTCACATTACCACAATCAACACAAGGACAATAAAACCCCTCGGTTCCCTTTGCAGCCTGATGACTTAATGCAGCATCACAAAATTCAAAGACCCCATCCACGAATTCACACGTGTCACGACTACTATACATCCATGCACGATTCATTTCAACCAAACCTAGCTCTAATTAAACACAAGCAACAAGTACCCAATGTCAATGACGAATTTCACTACATTATTAGAGTTTATACATGATATATATTTAATGAAATTAGGCATGCTTTCCAAGGGTCCTTATCACTCCAACCTAACCCATCCTTAGATGTCTAATCTCACTAGTGAATGTATTGCCTTCAGTTTGAATCTACGGAAAATCAGGCAGCATTTCCCTACAGTTCTCCAAGTACACGATGTAGATATATAGTTATTTATATCTACATATGTACCCAGAGAACAAAAGTAGGGAAACGACGAGCCAAGATTTTCCTCTAGAATCGAACTAAGGACATACATTCACCACCTAAGTGAGATTAAACATCTAAGAACAGTCCCAAACCGGGGACTATTCAAGACTTACTCCTAATGAGTAAGTCTCGAATGGGTATCTAGGCATATGATATGATGATGCAAACATAGGTTTTTAAAAACAACAAAACATTTTACATCTAATCTCAATTCAACGATAAATATATACACATTTGCACATATATATAAACCAATTTACTATGAAAGAAAGTTAAATATGAGTGATAACATACCAATATCAAGGTTGTGAATAGGGAAATCGAGCTCAACACTCCGTCCCTATCTAGCTTCAATAATCAACAACAAAGTTTAAAAGTTAACATTAGTATAAATTAGCAATTCAAACAAAACTAAACTAAACTAAGCTAAACTAAACTAAATATCTAAACCAATAATCAACAACAACGTTTAAAGTTCAAACCTAACTAGTTAGTAAGTACTACAACAACAACAACAACAACAACAACAACAACAACAACAACAACAACAACAACAACAACAACAACCAACAACAACCACAAAAATAGCAACCACAACAAAGCCCTAGTTTTTTTAACCTAAAAATCAAACTAACTACTTTAAATAAAATAATTAACTCAAATCAATCAAATTATACCCTTTAACTATTATACAACCTATTTAATAAACAATTATTCATAAAAGAACAATTAATTATAAACTTGAAGCTTCAAATATGAGAAGGAATGGTGGAGGTAGAGGTAGAGAAGGAATGTCGGTACCTAAGAAGAGGTAGAGAAGGAATGTAGGTGTTTAGGAACGGTGGAGTTGCGGCGGCGGTGGTGCAGCCACGGAGGAGGTCGCAGGTGGGGTTTGTGGTTGAAACCCACCGAATTGGAGAGGATGACGCAGCAGCTGGTGGTCGTCGGGGTCGGGGGAAGGTGGAACCCAGTGGTGGCAGTGGGGTCGGGGGAAGGTGGAACCCTTGCGTGAATTGGAGGGAGTCGTTTTTTTGAAAGGAAGGACGAAGGAGGGAGTTAACAGTGATGATAGGGAGCCAGGCCCCTTTGACGCGAAAAAAAAATAAAATAAACTGCTACGGTTCATAAAACCGCAACGGTTAACTGTTAACCGTTGCGGTTTTATGAAAACCGCAGCGGTTTGTTAGGCCACTTTTCCCACCCAAATTTTCGACGATTTACCGCTGCGGTTCTCTTAAGGACCGCAGCAGTTTTGTTGTGACATATAGCGTTTTTTCCACTAGTGTATTAAGCCGCTCTCGCATGGTCATAGATCTCAAGGCCTACTAAAGAGAGCCTGTACAAAATCCTACCTCTCGATCTATAACTTTATATTGCAACAATAATCAACACAATTGACCAAACTTGTAGATTAACTTAAATAACTCAATAGCAAGAATCAAACAAACCAATGAAATAAATAATCATTTAATCAATCCCTCATATGCAAACATAGATCCACAATCCCTAGAAAATAAACTACTCACGCATAATTGGGGAAAACATAATCACAATTAAATAAGAAAGCAACATGATGGAATAACAAAGAAGAATTGAAAAGAGAATAGTAAGGGATGAGAAACAATACCAATTGAAGAACAAATCTAGAAAGCAATACTCTACTGAAATCTTCAATGTGTTTGTAAAGTAGAATAAACTAGGGTTCTTGAGAGAATAAAAGTGCTTAGAAAACTAATGATTGAAATAATAATACCAAAACGTAGTTTTTCTCCTCTAAAGGGAGAGTTAATTATACTAAAGTAACAAACAGCGCAACACGTGCTTCAAAACACCTAAAAATCTCCCCGCCCGAGTTGCCGGGGCGGATTCAGCCCGACCGGGGGGTTGTCAGGTCATAACCCGTTGTCATGAAAAAATTTAAATTTCTCCCTGTACTTACTTAGGAAGTTCTCGTGATGGCGCCCACGTACACACTTATATTATTTATCTCGAATAACGCAAGCAAGATTAAGAACACACAAACACACAATGATACTTTTATTACTTTCAGAATATCATACATACAAGGCTATAATGCTCAAAATGACTAAGGCAATTCTCTATTTATAGTACAAGATAATGGCTACAGCCCATCCACATAAGTAGATAACTACCCACTACTTGCACTAGGGGAAAAAAAAGGAAGGGTTGCGCTGGAAGGGTTGCGTTTTTCAAAAACGCAGCCCTTCTTGTATGAAGGGTTGTGGTTTTAAAGGAAACCGCAACCCTTTTGGTGAAGGGCTGCGGTTAACAAGAAATCGCAGCCCTTCGTACTGTACGAAGGGATGCGGTTTTTAGGCTAACCGCAGCCCTATTAGTGAAGGGCTGCGATTGGCCCAAAAACCGTAGCCCTTCACTTTCATTTTTTTTTTTGATATGCATTTTGCGCGCATACATACAGTGCCCCCATTTCAATTTCCCTCCCTTAGCCAAATTCACGAGCGAACTTCCGCACCACCAGCGCGAAACCCTATCTCCGCCACCACATTGACCCACCACCAGTGCGCCACCACCACGCATTTCACGCACCACCAACGCACATCGCCACGACGACGCACCAACTACATTAACGCCACCACCAGTGCCCTGGCCTCCACTGCATTGACGCCACCACCACGCAGCTGCACCACCTTGCGCTCCTTCTTCTCTTCTCTCCTCCACTACTGCATTGTTTGTGGAGCATCCCTTCTCTCACTCTCTTTCGGTAAATCCCCTCTCACTCTCTCTCCTCTTTTACATTTCTCTAATTTTTGTTTAATTTCATTGGATTTTGAAATCAACTTCTATTTTTTTTTGTAAAATGTGCTCGTATTAGCTGAAACAGTGATTGTAAGGGGTGGGGGGAGGGTGGGTAGGGGTGGGGGGTCTTTGGACAGGTGGTGGGGAGGGCTGGCGAGGGGTGGGGAGGACTGTGGATCTTTGGGCGGGAGGTGGGGGAGGGTTGGGGGAGGCTGGACGGGGGGATGGGGGAGGGTTGGGTATCTTGGGCGGGGGGTGGGGAGGGTTGTGGATGCTTGCGCAGGGGGGTGGGGGGTGGGGCTGGCGGGGAGTGGGGAGGGTTGGGGAGGCCGGACGGGGGGTAGGGGAGGGCGGCAATGGGTGGGGGAGGGGGCAAGGGGTGGGGGGGGGAGGCGGGGATCTTTGGGCGGGGGGGGGGGAGGGCTTAGGTATAATGTAACTATTGTGTAGATTTTTAGGCTTCCATTGGTTGTTGGTTGAATTTCGGAAACGAAAATTAAAGGTCATTTTACGCCTACATGGCAATGAGGGAGTGCAGTGGGGGGCAGTAGTGGCGGTGGTGGTGGGGCTGTTGTAAATGTGGAGAGTCAGGTCACATGGTAATTGAAAGCCCATCTGGTGCTCTCCGCATTTATAACAGTTTCAACTCCGCCGCTACCAGCTGATGGGCATTCCATTGCCATGTGACCTGATTCTCGGGTCATTTTAGGCCTATTTTCGCCTTTCGTGTCCAATTCGTACCAGCTGACGGGAATTTCGAAGGGTTTGTGTAGTGTATGTATATTTCTTGATATGAGATTGTATGAAAACGCAATGTAATTTAGCTATGAAATCTACAAGTTGTTTGAATCGTCATGATATGCCTAGATACTCGTTCAAGACTTACTCATTAGGAGTAAGTCTTGAATAGTCCCCGGTTTGGGACTGTTCTTGGACGTTTGATCTCACTTAGGTGGTGAATGTGTGTCTTCTTTTCAATTCTGAGGAAATTCTTGGCTTATCGTTTCTCTACATTGTGTACTTGGAGAACTGTAGGGAATTAGAATTGAAAAGTTGGCATATATTCACTAGTGAGATTAGACGTCCAAGGATGGGTTAGATTGGAGTGATAAGGACCTTCGGCTGCATGCTTACAATTGAACATGTCACTATCTTAGCTTGCTCTATACGTGTATGATTAAAATATGTGAGTGTATGTACTTGAATAATGATTGATGCATTATAATGAATGGTTGTGTTTAATTATTAGAGGTCTTCTTGAATGAGATGGATCGTACTTGGATGTATGGTAGTCGTGAATCGATTGAGTTTGTGAAAGGGGTATCGAAATTCTGTACAACTGCATTATAATATCAAACATCCTCTGGAGCAGTCAACTTTTATTTTCCTTGTTTCGATTGTAGAAATGTGAGCAAGGTTAGTAGTATACATGTGGTTAGGGAGCATGTCTACCACTTTTATTCTTTGCGTCGACAACCATCACGGTCCTTACTAATCAAATCATTGTTAAATAGGTAGCCTAATCGAAACTCAATATATGCGCACTTATTAATATTACACATTATTCATCATCTTTATATATATAAACAATCAGTACATCCAATCTTATAATAATGTATTGATGTAATGTGATGAAGCATATTAGTGCAATAGGACTTCGAGCACCAAAAGCTCCTGTTTGGATATCAGTCGAGGTAACATGACTAATTTATTTGTCCTTATATAGAAACACTTTTAGCCACATACTACACATCTAACATAAATGTCATTGGATGCATCCTTTGGTGAACATTTAGTGTCCGCAACAAGATGATGGACTTGCATGTGGCTATTACGTGCTGAGGTACATGTTCGATATCGTCAACCATTGCACTAACGTCGATGATCTTCAAAAGGTATGTAACTTATTAGTATATGTTAGTTTAGATTAGATCGATTGGTAATAGGTATTAATTGGTTTAGAAACCAAAGTAGCACATGCATATTTTTGGGAACGAAAATGTCATTTTTAGGCCTATTTTTGCCTTTTACGCTTCCAAATCGTATTTATCGAGTCATTTAACCCCAAATTCATTTTGAACATGATAATATGAGGCATAATGTAACTATTGTGTAGATTTTTAGGCTTGCAATTGTTGTAGGTTGAATTTTGGGAACGAAAAGGGCATTTTAGGCCTATTTTTGCCTTTTCGCGTCCAATTCGTACTTATCGCGTCATTTAACCCCAATTTCATTTTGAACATGATAATATGAGGTATAATGTAACTATTGTGTAGATTCTTAGGCTTGCATTTGTTGTTAGTTGTATATCGGGAACATAAATGGGATTTTAGGCCTATTTTTGCCTTTTCGCGTCCAATTCCTGTTTCTCGAGTCATTTTACTCCATTTTCTTTTTTAATATGATAATATGAGGTATAATATAACTAGTGTGTAGAGTTTTAGGCTTGCATTTGTTTTTGATTGAATTTCGAAAAGTATATGTCATTTTTAGAACTACTAACTACGGTAAATGATTGAATTCTTATATTATGTGTTTATTCCTTTGTTGTTTTGTAAGGTTTATATGAATAACACACCAAGATTGAGGGCCTTCACAACAGACGAATTACATGAAGTTCGGGATAAGTTGGCGTCCCACCTTTGTGATGATTGCTTATGATACATTTTGGTGGAATTCGTGATATAATTAGCTACATCTACTAGTTTGTATCAATTCTATGTACACTTTTTACATTATTAAATATACATATTTAAAGTTAATTATTACGTTCAAAAACTTGTCATATATTATTGCAATTTGAACTTTTTTTTTTGTGTCGAAGGGAGCTTTTGGGCGGGGTGGGGGTTGCCATGGGCTATGGGGCTGGTTGGGTATTGGGGTGGCTGGCAAAATGTGGTGGAGGGGCGGAGGAGGGTGGGTGGGGTGGGGGTGGGAGGGGAGTGGGGGGGTGGGGTGGGGTGGGGGTGCGGGGGAGTGAAGGGGGTGGGGTGGGGTGGGCGGGGGCTTGGGGGAGTGCGGGGGGGGGGGGGCAAGGTGGGGTGGGGGTGGGAGGGAGTGCGGGGGCGGGCGGGGGGTGGGGGGGGGGGGGGGGAGTGCAAGGGGTGGGGTGGGGTGGGCGGGGCTTAGGGGGAGTGCGGGGGTGGGCTTGGGGAGTGCGGGGCTGGCGGGGGTGTGATGGCGGGCGCGGGGGGGGGGCTGGGGAGTGCGGGGCCGACATGGCCGGGTAGAGGGTGGGTTGGGTGTGGGGGGTGGGCAGGGGGTGGGGTGGCGGGGGAGTGCGAGGGGGGGGCTGGGGTGGGGGTGGGGTAGAGGGCGGGGCAAGGGGTGGGGTGGGTGTGGGGGGTGGGCGGGGGTGGGGTGGCTGGAGGGGGAGTGCGGGCGGGGGGCGGGCAGGGGGCCGGGCCGGGGAGTGCAGGGGCAGATTTATTTATTTTTTAAAAAAAACATAGGAATACGAAGGGCTGCGGTTTTAAGCCTAAACCGCAGCCCTTCACTTAAAGAAGGGATACGTTTTCGCCTTAAAACCGCAGCCCTTCACTTAAAAAAGGGTTGCGGTTTAAGCCGAAAACGCAGCCCTTCGAGCTAAGAAGGGCTGCGTTTTTGGCCGAGCAACGGCACCCTTCTTTTCTATTGAAGGGCTTTAAACACCTTTTTTTAAGGGTCGCTATGGAAAGGGCTGCTGGCCAAAAATGCAGCCTTTAGGGCTGTTTTGACCGCAGCCCTTCCTTATTTTTCCACTAGTGTTGGTAACTACCCACTATCTTTGTAACCGCTCCTTGAATCTAGGAGAGTGCCTCTCTCACACTCCTAGTAATTGCTGCTTATTTTTAGGAGAACATGGGGTAGCATGGGTGGTTAATATAACCACCCACTACTTTTAATAACTTCCCATAACCGCCCCTTAAAATTAGGAATAATCGCCCCTTATTTTAAGGAATAACCACCCGTACTACCCAAGCTTTTGTAACCGCCATTAGCCATACCTTTTGTAACTACTAGGCGATTACCAACGCATGGTAACCGCTGTCCATGATCCCCACTAACGTGGCCTTCATGGTAATCGTCGGGTGGTTACCAACACATGGTAACCGCCGCCCATGATCCCCACTAATGTGGCCTTCATGGTAATCGTCGGGTGGTTACCAACACATCGTACCCGCCGCCCATGATCCCCACTAACGTGGCCTTCATGGTAACCATCGGTTGGTTACCGACACATGGTAACCGCCGCCCATGATCCCCACTAGCGTGGCCTTCATGGTAGCCGCTCATTGCTAACCACCCCTTGCTTAGGGCCTTACTTATGCTTGCGAACAGTGCCTAGTGTCCATGGGCAGCGCCCATTGTAACAGCCCAGTTTTTAAGTCGCTTTCATTAAAAGATAATTATAATTGTTATTCTGATTGACGATTTGAAATCTACATTTAGACTAACTATGTTTAACAATATTGTGGAGCAAAGTAATTAAAATTTTTGGTTTATGGTTTGAAATTACAAAATGCCCTTAAGAATTTCAAGAGGGGAAAAAAAAGGAAAAAGAAAATTTATTGAGAATCATCTAGATCTTTCAAGAAAGTTATGAGCTCTTTTAAAGTTAATCTATCTAAAAAAAATGATGAAACCCCAATTCACTCTTAATTCCCCTCCTTCAGTCTTTCGTCTCTCCTTCTCTGTTTCCACTTTCTTCCTCCTCTGTGCTTTTTGTGTCAAGTAATCTCGCCGAAAAATCACTCTTGTTCCATTCCGATCGGTCTTTTATTGAGCCTAACAACTACATCTTTCTCTCTGTCTTCTCAACTCGTTGCTGCTCGTGGCCATCACTCGAACCAGTGTCCTTGTTTTCCGTTGCCATTGTTGTTGATGTGTTGTCGGCACCGTCGTGTGTTGGTGCTTCGCTGGTGGAGTCGTGTTATCGTTGCTGTCTTCATTTTCTTTCTCCTCGGCTCTGTTCGCTGGCCGCTGCTGTGGTGGCTCCACCACCACCGGTGCTGTTGGCATATTTTGTGTTGTTTTAATTCCCCATTTTCAATGTCTATCTCAAATTAAGGAGGTATAAAACTCATTTCTTTCGATGGCATCAAGTATTTGAATTATTGAATTTCATTGGGTATTATATCATCTTAGTTCAGATTTGATGTATATTTCATTGGCTTATAAATCATATTATTGGATTTGAATAGTTGTTTTGATATTGAGGACAAAGATTTAAACTTTCTTTTGTTTAATTGATTGGAAATTGTTTTGGAGCTTATAATCTTAGTAAATTTGCTAAATTAGATTTTAACAAGTTATGTCCCGTATAATTCATATCCAAATCATAATTTTATTTCTAGAAATCAGTTTGATAAATTCGAAAGTGGGGTTATTAGAGCTATCTTGTGAGATTAATAATGGGAGTTAAATTAGTGGAATGGTTTGTATATAAGAGTTGTTGTTAGTCAATGAAAGAGCTTGGAAAGCATGAGCAAGTCAATTTGTTTATCTGAATTATAGTAAGGAGGAATGTTAATTGTTGTTATTATTGTTGTGAGGTGAATATTGGTGGAATTCAAGTCCTATTGGAAAAGCGCCATTATGGATTTTTAGTGAGGGAATGCAGATTAATCGATATTTCAAGACGAGCATAAGGTACACATTGTCCCTCCACTTTATAACTAAATCGTATTTGCGCTATTGTAAGTTGTATGAATTTCATGACTTTCCAAAAAAAGAATTTTATGGTTTTATGATTCTAAGTTCAACATTTTCAGAAGTGTGATTCTTAAGAACTAAGTTTGTCTGATTTTCATAACATATGATTTAACGCCAAATATTTGAGTATATATGTTTAACATTGATTTCAAAATTTTGAATGGAGATATATCTTTGTAAGTTTTGGCTGTGGAAGATAGTTTTATTCGTAAATTTAAAGGAAGTAAAGATTATCCAAGGATATTTTGGATATTTTGGTTATACTAGGTCAATCTTGTTCTGTATTGAAGGATATTTTGGTTTCTGAGATCTAATGGTATAAGTTAATCGATGACCCATATTTTAAGATATTATATACTACCTCCGTCCCAGAATAGTCTGAACACTTTTCTTTTATGTTTGTCCCAAATTAGTTTGAACACTTCCATTCTTGACATGGTCCCACCATTAATATATTATTTCTTTTACACATCTTTGGCCCCACACTCTACCTTTTATCAATAAAAAGTTAACCAACTTTATCTCTCCTCTAATAAAAAATACCCCACTAACTCCTATCACATCTACTTTTTAAATAAAATATTATTTGATAACCACACCACAACTTATCACCTTAAACTACGTGTCCCAACAAGTGTTCAGATCTTTCTGCGACGGAGGGAGTAGGATTTATGGGTATCCGATTGTGAATATTAAAGGAAGTGTTTTTGAGATATATTTCTCAATGTTATTATAAGTGTGATTTCTGAATTGAGCGATTCCGTATAACTATGTTATAGATAATCAGCTAAATTTCGAAGAATCTGATTAAGTATCTAATGAGATATGATTGAATACGGTTCCAAGTTTATGGAGTTTCAATGTTATAGTTTACTTTTAGTTAATGAGCTTTCAAGAATATTATTTTGTTAAGCGATCTCTGAAGTAAAGAGTTGTATAGAGATTTTGGAAATGCAATTATGAACTTTATGGAGGAGGATTTTAAGAGTCGTAGCGTAATTGGGATTTATTAAAAGATTATACCATTAGAGTTTCTTAATGTGTTCAGTACTATACTCACAATTATGATAAATTCGAAAGAGTAATTCAGTAAGTTTGATATGATTGGTGAGCTCTACTTTTGAATAATTGAAAATGGTATAGGATATGGCTATATCTCCACAAAAATTTGTATTTTAAGTACTTAGGGGATACGAAGAGTCTGTTCTACTCCAAGTTATTGGGAATTCGCGTGAATTGTGATTGACAAGAGGTTATTGAAATGTGAGCTTCGTATATCTATTTCGAAGATCTGAGTATGGAATAAGATTTTAGATGTAATTGTTAACAACTTTGAGATATATGTATTTGACATTGAAAGATACGAGTTTGAGAAGTCATTAACGAAGTATTACAATTTTCTTTATTTGGGGAAAAGATTCAGCTTAGAAGTTCAATTAAGTCATTTAGAGATACCTTCAAGGAACTTCAAGGAAGTTGGGTTTTATATATGTTAAAGTAATTGAGGAATGAATTGGATGTTGAAGAGTTTAGCTAGGGATATAGATTATTGTATGAGATAGTTGAGTTGATGATTAAAGTTGTAGTTCGGGACTGAATTCCATAGTTTAAATACTTCATATTGGGTTAATAAGAAAATTATATGAGAAATTCATGAGTCTAAAAAAATGTAATAACCACTAACAGTATGCCATGAACAACAAACATTGAGTTAAATAAGGTTAGGGATAAGAATGTTATAATGATAATATATGACATCAATATTTGGG
Source organism: Beta lomatogona (assembly GCA_947646795.1). NCBI lineage: Eukaryota > Viridiplantae > Streptophyta > Magnoliopsida > Caryophyllales > Amaranthaceae > Beta > Beta lomatogona. Next base: position 313,678 of record CANSNZ010000239.1, read on the forward strand.
TGATGAAAGAGTATCAGATAGTAATTCGATATTGTATTGTTGGTATCATAAGGGTTAGTAAATCCCATCTTTGAGGATGTAACATGATTAAAAATAGGAATCTTATAAGATGAGTACCAAACTAGACGTTTCACTTTCTCATTAGAGGGGTAAGGTTAAAGAAAAAAGGGAGGCAGGGTAATAAAAATTTATTATGTTGAAAATATTGTAAAATTAAGTGACATAATTTGATAATGAATGGATGTAAGTTTAATTAAATTTGGATTTCAAAGTTCAAACAAATAGCTAAGTTAGGTAAAAGGAATTAAGTGGGGAGTTCCTATAACATTTATATGGTATTAAACTTGAGGTAATAAAGTTGTTTCCGGATATCATAGTAGTTGAGTTATTAGAAGATCAGCATTTCAAGTATGAAGGGATGAAACATTAAGATGTGGGATTGACCATTAAATTGTTTAGAGGGAAGTAGCTTAATTATAAATATAAGTCCGAACTCTAGAAGTTATAAGTTTTCATGTGTCTAAACTACAGGAATAAGTTATGAGATGGTGCATATCATGAGGTTTAAGCATATGTGATATGGACTATAAACTTTATGGATATGAGTAATGTACAATTTACTAGTATTATTACATTTTGACTTTGGGACGAGTGTTCCAAAAAGAATAATAGAAGTTCTACTTGGGAAATGACAAAAATATTATAATTGGTATCATTGAGTATAAGTATGAACACCGAGATTTGCTTAGTTGTATAGGTTATTAAATGAGATTAAATGAGATATTATTTCTAAGTGGAGAACTTTTGTAACTAAGATATAAACTTATTTAAGATTAAATCCTATGTTGACTTTCTGATCGGTAAGCTATGTTATGAGCTTCAATTATAATAAGTTTGGACTATATTTCCTTAAAAATCCGTATTTGATGGGGTTTAGCAAATGAATCTTGTAAAGGATTGAATTATACTAAGTTATTGGAAACTCAAGTGTACTGTGTTATCAAACAATCTGAGTTTGTATATGAAATGCCCAAATGCGATTATGTTACGAGATTTTGATATATTTGACTCGATAAGTATGAATTTGAGTTTTAGAAAAACATTGAATTATGAAGCATGTATTTTGATTATGTTTCTGTGAGGGAAAGAAGCTGTTAGAGCAGTGATGAACAACATTCTGTATTATGTATATCTATATTCTGTATATCTGTATTCTGGGGACATGTCCTGAAAAGTCTTGCAAGCAGTACATAACAGAAGAGGTAGACGTCCCTTGTAATTAGAGAATTCGCCTGGAAGGCAACTCTATTCGTGTTCTCTTCCCCAGTATAGTACGATTTCTGAAAGAAAGTAGAATATGTATTTGAATATGCAAATGGTTTCGTGAAAAGTTATTTTGAACTCTATTGTCGAAATAATGTTTTACTCTCCCAAGTCTATAGACATCATGTGTCGAATATGGGAATGATTTATGAAGAAACTCGTTAGGAAATTATGAAAGGAGTTAGCTATGTCATACATATTTGGATTAAGGATAATTATATTTGAAATACTGAAGTGGTAAATACGTTGGCATTTCATACTAGAGTTGATTTTGGGAGACTGTATTAGATCCTAGGGAATTCTTATGGTTCCACTAATTGAAGTATATACTATTTATTTTGTGAGTTATTCGTATTATTATTCGAACAAGTAATGTTATAAATGGTGTTCAAGTATTTGTTATATAATTCTTGCATTATCTTTTCTGTACCTTTATTTCAAATGTCTTGCAAGATAAACTTAAAACTGTAAATACATTTTGAGCCACCAAAAGGACTTTTTGGTTGGACAGCGTATACTCAGTTTTGCTGATTTTGTTCTTGGAACCTGTCCTGGTGGGGGGCGAGTTCATTATTAAGTGATTTTGCAGGTATAAGGAATTCTCAAGAGTAACTCAAGGACCAAGAGTATAATAGCGATGAAGTTGTAATTGAGATGTCCGGGAGAATGTGATGGTTAATGAAAGAATGATCCTTATGTTCTCTTATCGTATACTCCGGAGATTTAGCATGAGATAAATTCTTTCAAGTGCATTAAAAGATTTTTGGTTTTGGGGATTCCAAAATATATTCGCTGTAAATGAATGTCTAATTGTGGTTTATTAAGTATTAATTAGGCTTTGTGAATGTTAAGTATGAATAAATAGCAGCTCGGAAGTGCGAGTTGTTACACCCATGGCCAACGCACATGGATAACACTCATGGAATCACTCTTTAGCGTCCATGCATCGGCTTTCCGTAGCATGCATCAGCATTGGCACATTAGCGCACAAGGCATGTCGCACAACTCGATTACTCGGAACTCAGCAAGCGCCCATGAATGGCGAGTTATGGCATATCTCATGCGGACGGCTTTGGGGACTCCCGAAGGCTTTGCCCTGCACCCAAGACATAGTCGTCCCTCGTGCCTAAGCCAATAAAAATTACTGTGACACCCGTTGAATAAAGTAAAATAGCGATCTGTCCGACCGGGCAAGATCCCGCCGGCTATGCCCGCAATAAATCATCAAAATTGCTCATATTCGAAACATCATAACTTTTTCATATCTCATCTAAATTTAGAGTGTGACCAGTCATTGGAAAGCTCTTCAAGTTTACTTTCCAACCCAATTTGAATTAATCCATTATCATTTGTGTATCAAACGTTATGACTAAAATAGTGTACAGGATTCAGTTTTCGTGATGCTTTGTGAACCTCATGCAATTTACCTTCTTTATTCATGTTTTTTTACTCAATCTTAGCCAACCATATTCTATTTGCATTATATCACCTGAAATTCATCAAAAGAAGCAAACGGAGAGTAGTAGAGCAAAACTTAAGTAAATCATGCAAATATACACCTAAATGCTCTAATATGAACTAGAAATGCACCCATAAATATATGTATAAATATGACACATCAAGCAGGATGTATAGTACTTATTATGTGTTAAGTCAATGTTCGTAATCTCATTGAAGACATTGATTGTTGACAGTTGACACTTGATTGTTGTTATAATGCTGAATTTTTTTTAGTTGATGACTTGCTGTGAATTAATTTATGCTAGTAAGTAGTAGTTTAGCTGCAAAATTGTAATGAGTTTCTCATTTTTCCTATAGAGTATGTCAAAGTATGGAGATAATACTGATGATGATTTAATGGAGGTCAACTCTAAAGAAACTATTGAAGATTATGACGAGCCGAAGATAGTGATGGAGACTAAGGAAAAGGCTAAGAAGAAAAAGAAAGGTCAACCATCTACTAAAGGAGGTAAAAGAAAGAAAACTTCTTCAGCTTGGGAACATTTTGAGGAAATTGTGAATGATAAGGATCACGCGAAATGTGCATATTGCAATGCTAAAATTTCTTGTTCATCTAAAAATGGAACCAATGCCATGTTACGCCACACTTCTAGATGTAAGATAGATCCTTTTAACTTGGACAAAAATGTAATCTTGGATTTTGAGTCTAGCACAAAAGTTAACACTGATGGGACTGTGGACATTGTTAGTATTCCTAGGGAATGGCAATTTAATTAAGATGAGATTAGAATATCACTTGCTAAGATGTTAATTATTGATGAGTTGCCTTTTAGCTTTGTTGAGCGTGAAGGTTTTCTTCAATTTTGCAAGGTTGTCATTCCTGATTTTGTTCCCTCCTCACGTGATACCATTACAAGGGATTGTTATGGCCTTTTATTGAAAAAAGGAAGGTTTTAAAGAACTTTTTTAAGAATTTATCTTCTAGAATATGTATTACCACAGATACATGGACTTCAGGTCAAAATTTGTCTTATATGTGTTTTACTACTCATTTTATCAATGATAATTGGAAATTGCACAAAAGAATCATTAACTTTTGTCCTGTTGGTGGTCATTCAGGGGAACTTATTGGTAGAATTGTTGAAAATTTTTGCTAGAATGAGGTTTCAAAAGGGTTTTCACTGTAACCATTGACAATGCTAGTTCAAATGATCTAGCAATACAATACTTGAAAAAGTTTTTTAACCTTTAGGATGGATGTGTGTTGAATGATGAGTTTTTACATATGAGATGTGCGGCACATATTTTGAACTTAGTGGTTAAAGATGGTTTGAAAGATGTTGATGTTTTCATTTTGAAAGTTCGTGCTACTGTGGAATATGTGATGTTTTCTCCTGCTAGACTTCAAAAGTTTCGGTCTTGTGTTGATGAGGAAATTATAAAAAGCAAAGGAGGTGTGTGTTTGGACATTGAAACAAGGTGAATTCCACTTTTTTTATACTTAAGTCGGATGTGATGTTTAGGAAAGCATTCAAAAATTTGAAAACTAAGTACACTTCTTACACTAGAGAGCTTAAGAGGATAGGTGGGGACCCGGATGATGAGAATTGAGACAAAATTGCTTGTTTCTTGCCTTTTCTTGAAGTTTTCTATCAAGCTACATTGACATTGTCGGGATCTCGGTATGTGACCGGTAATACACTTGTGGAATACATGTATGATATTGGATATGAAATTTCTGACTATCTTAATTAGTCATGAGGATGATGGGGTTAGGAACATGGCAAGACAAATTAAATGAAGAGTAAATTTGACAAGTATTGGTCAAATATTAATAATGTCAATGTTTTGATGTTCATTGCTTTCGTTCTTGATCCTAGGCATAAGTTAATCTATGTGGAGTACATTGTTCGTCGATCATATGACATTAGTTCTTCTATATTTTTTATTTCAAAAGATTAGAAAAGTTTTAGAATCTTTGTTTGATTGTTATGCATCATCTGAACCTCCAACAAAACAAATGGGGTCAACATCGACCGCTCAAACCTCTATGACTCATTGTGATGCTGGTGGAAGTGGAGCTAAGAGAAAAAGTTTAAGAAAGGATTATAGGAGGGATAATGTGAATATCGATTATAACACAAAAACGGAATTGGGCAAGTATTTTAGTGACCAAGCCGAACCCGATGATGATGAGGGATTTGATATTTTGGATTGGTGGGCTTTACAAAGTAAGACTTATCCCATTCTTAAGAAAATGGCACGTGACATACTTGCAATTCCGATTTCAACGATAGCTTCGAAGTCCGCTTTTAGCACGGGGGGTCGTGTTCTTGATTCCTTCCGCACCTCTCTTACTCAAGGATGGTTGAAGCCCTTGTTTGTTATCAAGATTGGATGCGCACCTCTTGTGATCCTATTAATATATAAAGTTTGCTAGAGTTGGAGATTATGAAAGAATGTTAGTAATTTATCTTATCATCAATTCCTTACTTTTATTCTAGTTAAATATTTGCTTTATATATACATATATTATCATATGTAAATTTGTAACATCTAAATTTGTAACATGCAAGATTTGGTTTTCGAGCAACCGACAATTGCAATTGATGAGACCACCGATGTTTCGGACATCACAAATGAAAATGAGCCTTAAAGTAGTGTTCTTTTTTATTGGTTTGTAAAAACTTTGAGAAATATTAAGGAGTTTGTATTTTAAAACTTTTTAATCCCCCTTCCTTTTATTGTTATTTTGTGGGTTGTGAAATGTGAAGTTTGTAAGCACTAAGCACATTGATTTAATTCCCCCCTCCCTTTTTATTTTGCAAACTAGGTAAATGAAGAAAATGGCACTTATCAACTATGGATATTGGATTGGAATGGTGGTAGTGAGTTTGCTTTTGCAATTGGCGGTGAGTTTGCATACTTTGCAACTTTGCATGAAACACCGATACTCTCAACTTGAATGAGTTACTAAGTTGCAAGTTGAATGTGTCACTAAGTCACAAAGTTGAACTTAATTTATAAAAAAAAAAACGAGTCGAGGATCCTATGACCTGACCCGAGAAAAATCGGGTACCCAGTTATCCCGGGTTGGTCATGGGCCTACTTTTCAAGTGCCTGATATGAAAACCACTAATTCATAGGCTATTGTTGCGTAGAGGAGATATTCTGTCTCTGAACTCCTTTCCTTAGACAAGGAATGTTTGTGACTGGGGGAAAGGGGAAAGGCGAAAGGTGGGTACTTTTCAGATAGGAAGGTAGAGGAAGATTTTGCTACAGTAGATAAAACGAGACGGAAAATAAACGAACTTGACTTTTTGACCCGATTAATAGTTCATATCTAAACTATTTTTTGTATTGATCAAATTCTAACCTAACAACTATGTACATATATCAAAACCATCGTCGAATCTGCGGGACATAAATGTGATGAATTGCTTGAACATGGAGTGCAGCAAACCCTCTTCGGCGTCCGATAGATCTACCATATGAACCACCCTTGGAATCCAAATAAGTCAAATCATCACCCTCCCAACCCAACATCGCCACTGCATGTGCTAGCTCAGTCCCGCCAACCACACGTCTGACGCCCTGCTCATCCAACTCAACCCGCCCACCAACCATCACTGGCTCTCCTGCTCCAGTAAACACTATATCACTAGATTCTTCATACTGGTCGGTAATGTAGAACTCGCACAACACTCCCCCATAACGAACCACAGCATATTTGATCGACCAGATCAGCTCATCCCAATCTCGATGACCAGGCTCATCACAACTGAAAGCATAGCTCCAGTCGATATAATAACGCAACGCGCCCTATTTAAATAAAAAAACATGTAATGAAATTTAAACAAAATAAAAATAAAATAAAAAGCACCCATCATTCAAAAAAAAACATCAACATTACAATAAAAAATTTTGGATTTTTTGTCAGAAAGTAACTTATAAATATTACTTTTTGTGAAAAAGTACCTTATATAAAAAATGTTGTTAAAAAGTACCTTTTACCATGTTTTTTGTTGCAAAACAATACCTTTTGCCAGATTCCGGGAGTTAATCAAAACTCCGGCGTTGACTACACCACGTGCTTGGCACGTGATCTTAAATCAACCCAAAACAACCCCCCTACCCACCCACTGCCACCCCTCCCTCCCCTTCCCCACCCACTGCCACCCCCTCCCTCCCTTTGCCCACCCACTGCTGCCACCCCCTCCACCTTAAAACCAACTAAAACCCCCAACACCAACCAACAACCATACCCCCAATCGAAACAACCCCACCCCCCACGAAACCTCATCCATCCACCCGAAAAACAACCACATCCACTCGAAAACCACCACCATCCACCGAAAACACCTCCCTTGCAACTCCCCTCTCCCTCCCCTTCCCTTGCAGTCGCGCCCCCCCTCCCCTTTCCCGCTGCGCATCGCGCATACCATTTTGTTCAATGAGAGGGCGGAGCTTTTAGAGCGGCTGGCGATTTGCGGGGGAAGAGGAGGGGGGTTTGCGGGACTGCGGGAGAAGGAGATGGGGGCTACGAGGGAAGGGGAGGGGAAGAGTTACGGTGGTTGAGAAGCGGAAGAACGAAGGAGGAGGGATTTCGTAGTGCAAGGGTGGTGGTGGTTTTAGGGGAAAATTTGGGGTGGTGCGTGGGAATATTATGGGGTGGCGGTGGGAATATTATGGGGTGGCAGTGGGAATATTAGGGGAGGGAGGGGGTGGCGGTGGGTGGCGAAGGGGTGGGAAGGGTGGGAGGGGTGGCAGTGAGTGGGGAAAGGGGGAGGGGTGGTAGTGGGTGGGCAGGGGGGAGTTGACCAAAACTCCGGCGTTGACTACACCACGTGTCAAGGTACTTTTTAACAACATTTTTATATAAGGTACTTTTTCACAAAAAGTGATATCTATAAGGTATTTTCTGACAAAATCCAAAAATTTTCAACCAGGTTGCAACGAAAGTACTAATTTATACCACCTAAATTTCATAAAAAAATATTAAACAGGTAAAAGATATACAAACTTATACTACCACAATCTTATAAAAGAGGCAAGTAGCAAAAAGTTATACTACCCGAAAGTTAAAAATTTTGGGAAGACTAGTCAATGTGGCAAGTACGCGGAATTTGCAATCAAGTTGTTTAGCATGCACTGCTAGGACGCCTAGGACTAGGGGTGAAAGTTATTCGAATAAAATCCAAAATCCAATTCAATCCAATCCGAATTAGTAATTCGGATCGGATTAGAAATGTGTTCGGATTGGATTCGGGTTGAGATTTTTTGAAATATTGGATTTTCGGATCGGATTGGATTGAGGGTAATTGGATCCAAAAATCCAATATAACCGAATAGTAATATGTCTTGCATTATGAATCTGGATTGGGCTTAAGTGCTTAACTGATTTTTTTTTATTTAAAACGCCTAGTCCATAACCTAGTTGGCGTAGCAACCCTTCCCCTAAAACCTTAACAACACTTAATTCCTCATTTCCTAAATCTACTAGGCTGCTGTTGTGCTTAATTTATTTAATCAAAAAACTAGAGTTTTAAAAAAATCGGATTTTCGGATCGGATCCAATTCAGAGTATGATAATTCGAATGGGATTGGATCGGATTCAAACTCTAATTGGTTTGGATTCGGATTGGAAAATTAAAATCCAAATTTTGTTCGGATTGGATTAGGCCCTAATCCAAACCATACACCGAACTTTCACCCCTACCTAGGACTATGATAAAAATAATAAATAAATATAATTTGAATTCGTGTAAGATAAATCTATACAAATATATTAAAAGCAAGGCCGGTAAATGGCCTGTGCAAACAGTGCCTTGGAACAGGCCTCAAAATGTGCAAACATTCATGTGATGGTTAAGTAAATAATGATCCCCCTTCCTTAATTAATTTTCCCACTGCCCACCGCCTTCTTTAATTAATCTCAAGCAAAGATCATGTCATTATCAACTGCATTATTGATTATCTAACTTATTTAGGCCACGGTGATATGATATGTTGAGTTATTATTGGTTTGTACGCAAGTTAGTGTTTTTGTGTTTTTTAAATAGACCTTTTATATACTTCACTTGCTTCATAATACTTACAAAATATAAAAGTGACACAACAACTAAGGAGGAGTATAAAGTGTTAAACATGGCACATGCTATTAATATTAAAGTAAATGCTTAGGAATCGGAGGAAATATCACATTGTGCAAGAATCAACATTTTAAATTTCTTTTGACAACGTAAGGCATTAAAAACGAATTTAGAAACAATCTTGGGACACCGTCAAGCATTAACTAAGCCTTCTTTTAAGACAATAAAAGCACAAAAGAGAAAAAGTTAGTTATATGAATTAAAGAAGAATAAAGAATGCTTACTATTCTAGGTGATTGTTTATTGAACTACTTCAAGTTTATGGTTCGTAAATTTAGTTAAGGTTGTGTCTCGCAAACTTTTTATATTTAATTAAGTAATAAATAGACCTATTAGAGTTGAAATGAGCGTTATGCAAAAAGCGATATAAAAAAACTATATTATGACAAATTTTAATTTTTTTTTAGGTGAACAAGCTAATTTTAAATTTTAAATTTTAAATTCTCTTTAGGAAAGTATTTTTCTATTTAAATATTAATCATTAGCACCAGGGTCAAATTGTAAAATTTGTACAGAGCCCCCAAAATATTTGAGACGGCCTGATTAAAAGGAGTTGGCATTAAAGGAACATGTGATCTTTCAAATGAAATATGAGAGTTTAACCACCAATCCACTACAATTTTAATCTTTAATATTTCAATGTAAACATAATAAAGCCTTATAATGATATGTAACTATAAAGGCATAGACAAGTCTTTTGATCTCTAACACTTTTATTAAATTAATAACCTTATCTTACCCCAATTCCATTGAAATTATTATTTTTATTCCCAATCCTTAGAAGTTTTTTTTATACAACTTATCAAGACATAAAGTCCATTTTCTAATATACACTAGACAGAAAATCACGTAAAGCTAATAAATCCCATTTTGAAATTTATGAATAATAATATATTTGATAATCGTAACTGACCCAAAGCATCACTCGAGCCAAATACTAGCTATTGCATTATAAAGTGTTGAAATTATGTAAAATAATATGTTCATTTTCCTAGTCTATCATTCTGCTAAAATTGTAGTCAAGCCACTTGGCTAGAACTATTAGATAATGTATTATATATTAATTAATGACCCTTAAGGCCATCAAATATGATAATACTTAAAACATTATTTTTGGTTATCACAACTAATTTGACCTTTATTGAACTTATTAGTTATTAGACCTTACTTTTTAAGTACGTCAAACCGTAACTTATTTTTGTTGAACTAAACATATCTAAACTTATTAGACACAATTAGAATTTGTTAACTTATCTAAACTTTGTTAAACTTATCTTAATTTATCTTATTAATTTATTTTTGTAAAGACTACGATTAAGTTGAACAAAGTAAGGCCTCGGTACGAGAATAATACCTCTCTCGCCCCTCGCTTATCAAAATCCTTTTCTGCTACTATGCCCTGTTGTTCAACTAATCGGAGGAATTGTGTGATGTTTTTTTCTGGAAGACTCAAAAACATCGCCAACATGTGACGGTAGGATAACTCTGGTACCTCGATATTCTCTATCAATCTGATCAGATTGAGCTGAAATTGGAGCAAGTTTTTTGTTGCTGATGGAATGCAAGTGTCTGACAAAAATCCGGAATAAAACATGATAAAAAAAAAACCACAATATAAATCTATATATACTTTAATAAAAGACAAGATACTAGTTGCCGAGCTGACAAGTGTTACTGATTATAAAGTAAGCTATCAAAATCAACCCACGTGATCAAAGTAAGCCCAATTTTGGAATCTAAATATATTATATATTTGAGGATAATCATTCTGTAACATTCTAGCTAGGTTTTTTTTTAGGGGAAATGATGGTGCTTATGTTACTCCATGGACAAAGAGCTAGGTTAGTGCCTCTCTGGCATGTTGTTATAATTATGTAAAAATGGGATGGTTTTGTAAAGATTGTGTAATTGCACAATTTTTTATGATTGTATAATCTGGGCAAGTATAGCAAACTAGTAGCTTACAAAATCCCTCTTCTTTATTGCATTTTATAACATCTAAATCCTATATATAGTTAATTCTATGTGAGAATGTATTTTTACATTAGAAATGAGAAAAGTTGTGAGTCTAATGAATAAGTGATGTGACTCTACTTATCAAAAAAAAAAAAAAAAAAGTGATGTGACTCCAACCTTTTACAAAAAATATTGTGACTCGAAGTGAAAACTTTTGTGACACTATAAAAATGTGATGTGACTCCAACCTTAATGTGACTTTAATGAATAAGTGTTGTGACTCCAACCTTTTAAAAATATAAATTGATAGATTAATTATCTTAGGGGGGTTAGTTGTGTTGTGACTCTAATTAATGAGGAAGTAGATTGACTCTTAAGTCCTTCTCATTTTTCACGTAAGAAGTATATATGAAGATCCCTATTCCCTTGTAACTTTATAAGTGGGGGAGGGGGAAATGGGGATCCCACTTTGTAAGTGGCAAGAAATTAAACCCTTGTTATAAAAGCAGAAAGAAGGTCTCTGACCAACTATACCAACCTTGATGTTTTAGATTCTCAATTAGCCTAAATTATTATTCGAAACCTCATTTCTTAATTTATATATCGGATATTATTATGATTATATAATGATATAATGATTGATTTATTTTGCAAAGAGTTAACTATTTATCTTAGATTATTCTACATAATTAATATATATACAAATATATTAAGAGGTGTTCCTATCAAAGTAACGGTGCCACATGACACTTTCTAATTATGTGCCACGTGTCACTCTTCTCAAGCTTATAATACACGTGTTTATGATCTTACCTTTGAAATGAAATGTAAGAGTTTAACCACTAATCCACTATAATTTCAATGTTTAATGTTTCAAACTAGTTTTTGTATAATTGTTATTTTTAAATTTTATAATTTATTTTGTTTTCGTATTTTTTTTTAAGAAAATAAGTAAAAAAATTGAAGGTTTGTTGAAACAATACCTTAAAGGAATTGGTAGGTCTTTAGTTATTATTTTGTCTTATCAAATCTTATATTATCTTATAAGATCTTATAAAATCTTATATGATATGATCTTATCTTATCTTATTTTATCTTATTTATAAATAGTTTATTGATGTTAGATATTATTTTATCTTATCTTTCGATCTTATCGATCGTCTTATCGTCTTATCTTATCTTATCTTATCTTATCTTATCTTATATCTTATAAAATCTTATATAAGTTAAAATAAGTTACTTTAAAATATGACATCAATATTCTCTGTAGTTACGTAATTGTTTATATTTTATTTTTTGAGTATACTTATTACAAGACTTTTCTTTTTATTTGAAACATTAGCAACAAATTTTTTTTCTTTTCTTTTTCTTTTTTTTTTTTAAGTGAAGTTTTGTTTTTTTTAATTAGAACATAATAAAAGTCTTATAATTGTAACTATAACTAAATAGACAAGTTTTTTTTTTTATTTCTAACACATTTATTAAGGTGATAATAATCATTTACCCAAATTCTATTCAAATTGTTATTTTTATCCCCAATTCATCATACCATAACATCCATTATCCAATTTCGCACTAGGAAAAAAATTACAAAAAGCTAATAAATCAATTATGAAATTTATGAATAATAATATACTTGATAATTGTGACTGACTCGGGGTATCCCATGCCAAATTACTAATTATGATTAGTAGACCTTACGTCTCACATATGCTGGAGTCAAAAGAGAGAAACCTTATATGTCAAAAGAGGGACTTGTAAGTATTCAATATATGTCAAAAGAGGGACTTGTAACTTATATATCTTTGTATAAGAGAGAACCATAAAATACGGATTGTACAAATAACCTTTAAAATACACATACATAATACATTAGAAGCACTACGTACTTTATTTTTAATTTGGCTATACAATGTTATCATTTTCTAAATTAGTCTTAACGAATACTATAACTTTTGTTGCCTTTATATATTTTAAAATACTACCTCCATATTTTTATTCTTTCTAATTGTTTTTAAAAACTAAGAAATTAAGGAGTAAGGGTTAATGGTGGATCATTGGAATCATGGGTATTTTTTGTGAGGCGAAAAGTAAGGTGGGAAGAACGAAAAAATACACCCGAAGGTGAAATGTTGGAAGAGAACCTTAATAAAAGTAGTATTAAGTTTATCATTTTTTTACATATATTTTGTAATTAATAATATACAAATATCATATATTTATAGTAAATAGATACACAAATTGGGAGTATAACACTAACTAGTAATTGAAGATTAAAATTCAAATGCAATTACAATCTTTTAAGAGTCTACAATACAACATAAAAATAAAAACAATTTTATGATTTTTTTCAATGAGGAAGGTGACTCTATCCCCAACCCCGCTAATTAAGGGTGTAAGCGGACTGCGAAAAGTCCAGAGTCGAATCCAGTTCAGTCTAAACTTGTCGGACTTGACTGGACTGAATTTGGACTGGACTCGGACTCAAATTTTCAAGTCCAAATATTTTCATACTGGATTTGAACTCACCCCTTTGGAGTCCAATAAGTCCAGTCCAGTCCAAAAATATTTTTATATATATAATATATTTAATATTTTTATATATAATGTATATATATTTAATATTTATATATATAATATAAAAGATGTACTCCCTCCGTTTCATTTTAATTTACTCACTTCACTTTTGGGGAGAATCAAGGAGAAAATGTAAAAGTATGAGAGAGAAACTGAAAAGGTGGAGAGAGAAATTGAAAAGTGAGAGAGATAAATTAAAAATTTGGTTAAAATATTAAAAAGTAGATGACATGGGTGGAAAAAGAGCAGAAAGTAGATGTGACATGTTACCAAAAATAGAAAAAGCAACAGTGTGTAGATTAAAAAGAAACAGACCAAAAAGGAAAGTGTGTAGATTAAAAAGAAACGGAGGGAGTATGTGATTGATTTTATGGAATGAATATAATGAGCTTAATTTTTCAAATTCAATTATGATAAAACGTTGTGAATCATTGAATCTAAATCGGTGGAAAAAAATAATATAATAATCGGACTGGACTGGATTCGGACTCAAGAAAAAATTATTGGACTGGAGTAGACTAGACTCAAAAAATATTTGGATCAGACTTGGACTCAATTTCTTGAGTCCAAAAAACTTTGGACTGCATTTGGATTTGGCAGAGTCCAATCCAGTCCAATCCACTTACACCCCTACCGCTCATGCATGTTACTTGGGTTCGCTGAGACAACCTTTTGTTTGGTGCTCACCGCGGCACTTTATCTCCAACCCTTTGGACCCCTAATCTCTAATGCTTACACCTCTAAAGAACATGGGATATCCTTGTTCACACTCATGCCAAACCCTCCTATGACCAACTCAAATCTCAAATCAAAAAACTATCTAAAGGCTAGCACCGAAGAATATTTGCAAAACATGCGTCGCATTGTAATTCTTTAGCTTATCTTTAGGTTGTTGATGACTATGGCTTAACTTTGTGTATCTTTCGTAATTTCATCTTCCATGCTGTACATAGAGTAGTTACCTCCTTGTAGAATAGCTTTGCTAATTTATGAGAACGCATGACAGTATCCACATTCACATAATTGACTTGGGGAAATGATCTTTCCATTCGATTGGCTTATTCAGAATGAGGTGCTTCTCCCTTTCCTGAGCTTCTTGCGCTCAGTGGCGGATCCACTATGGATTCAGTGGTTTAGTTGAACCCACAAAATTCTGGAAAAAAAAGATCATTAAAAGCAAAATAAAAAAGAAATAAATATAAACGTGTATATAGATTCATCAGATACAAGCTTGCTTCAGTGGAACTTGTTACTCTTGAGTGTCTAGTATAGAGGTGATCAACATGGGCCCGGTCCGTGAGACCGACCTTACCCAGATAAAAAATGGACGGGTTTTGGACACAAATTTTCGACACGTGGTTCGGACCCAGTCCGATTTTTGGCGAAAACCACCACGGGCAACTTAAATATGCAAAACTAGTCTAAATTTGACCCGGTCCGAATATGGTCTGAAAAGCCCATTAGCCCGACCCGAATTAGCTAGAATTTCAGCATGCGGATTGGCCCGAACCGAGGCTTCGGCCCGAAATAGGCCACTTTATTATGGCCAAGCCCAGCCCGGCTCATGAACAGTTTTTTTTTTTTTTTTTTTTTTGAGAGGAAAGATTGAGTGCATTAATCAACCAAGGGACAGAGTGTCCATGAGTACATACGGCGAAACAATGCTGGGACAATGATTAATCCAACATTGTTCGAAACCAAAAGGCACTACTTTCAAGGTGGTGGGCAACATAATTCCCTCCCTTTTTAACGTGAGAAAAACATATAGCATGAAAGTCAGTACAAAGAGAAATGATGTCACTTTAAATATTCATCTTGTTTCACTTCCATTAATTTAAGGGAACCTCCAATCCATTTAATCAGTTCCAAAATAATAAAAGTTTAACAGTTCGTCGAATTCAACGGTATAATTTTTTTATTTCTGGGTTATGATCCAACCTCCTATATATTGGTTTGCATGTTGGATTTTGGACTAATGTTTCAAATAGCATTAATTAAATCCATTAGTTTTGATTTTAAATCTGAAAAAATTCGAACCCACGTGTCTTTGGGTACATTATTTCTTGTACATGATATTCAATATTGATATGTTCTGCAGGTACAACTAAAAGCTAAGAAAAGGAAGACAATTCTCATATTGACAGTTGATATTGAAATGGTTAGTCATGCGTCAAATAAATGGTAATTTGTGATGATGTTCCAAAGCACAAAATAAACCTTAAAACTGGTTTCTAGAATGATGTTCCAAAGCACAAAATTTGTGATGAATCACTCACATCCTTACATTACAAATTGGAAATGTGATGCTGGAAATGAAGCTATATTCTGGATAAGCATGGGTATTAGTCATAACTCAATGTCTGTTGATATACATGTTTGTTGCGCTACTGTCTGCCCTTTTTTTCTGTTTGGTTTGACATTTCCTATTGCAATACTCCTTCAGGTTGCTTGTGCATCACTAAAGAGCAGTGAAATCTTCAAATTTGACATTGGTAGCCTCTTTTGACCTTCTTGAAGAAAGATTCAAATTCCCTTACCTTTACTTTCCGCTATTGCCGTTCCCATTAAATTTTAGGGAGTGTTTGGTTACGAATGAGTAAAGGGAATGGAATCAAGAAAGGGGTAGGAGAAGAAAGGAAAGCTTTACCCTTTGGTTAAAAAAGTTGTTTGGTTGGTTTTTTTTTTGAAATCTCTCCTCCATCTCCCTTAAGACTTGAGCCACCACAACTGAACTCTTCCTCCTCCCCTCCCTCCTTCCTTCCATCCCATCTCTTTCCTCTCAGTTTGACCATTGCCGCCGCCAACGGCCGACTATCGCGTGTCTCTTTCTCTCTACTCCTCTTTTATTGACCGGGCATCAGGTTTTTGGGTGGTGGGTTAGAGTTTTCAGCGGCTAGTGGGTGGTTTTCGGAGGAGGAAAGATTGCTTTTGGGCTACAGAAGGAGTTTCGGTGGCCAAGGAGGGTGTTTCGAGGGCTGCAGGGTTGTTGTTCGAGTGGTTGTGTGGTTGTTTTTGGGGGTTAGTGGGTGGTTTCCAGGCGGTTTTAGGGGATAGGGGGTGGCCAAGAGTGCTAAGGTGGGTTTTCCGGTGGTGGAGGTGGGTTTTTTGGGGGGTGAGGTGGCTGCGGCGGTGCGTTGGTGGTTAGGGTGGTGTGGTGGGTGGTTCTGTAGGGGGTGGGGTTAAACTTGGGTGGTCAAAGAGTGGTCAAGGGTTTTCCTTACCCCTATTTGAAAGTGCAGGGGGTGTGGGTAATCAAATTAGAGAAATTTGGGAGTAAGGAGGGGAAAGGGGGAATAAAAACCCCAAAACACACAAGATAAAAGGAAATCAAGATATTCTATTCCTTTTCCTTTCCCGTTTCCCCCAAACAAAACGACCCCTAAATAGCTTTTGCTAATTTATGAGAACGCATGACAATATCCACATTCACATAATTCACTTGGGCATTGATCTTTCCATTCGATGGCTTATTCAAAATAAGGTGCTTCTCCCTTCCATGAGCTTCTTGCACTCAGTGGCGGATCTAGCATGGATTAAGTGGGTTTAGTTGAACCCACAAAATTCTGGAAAAAAAAGATAATTAAAAGCAAAATTAAAAAACAATATATATAAACGCGTAGTAATTAGATTCATCAGATGGACTTGTTACTCTTTAGTGTCTAGTATAGAGGTGATCAACATGAGCCCAGTCCGTAGGACCGACCTGGCCAGATTGAAAATGGGCGGGTTTTGGGCACATCTTTTCGGCCCGTGGCCCCGGTCCGTTTGTTGGCAAAAAACACCACGGGCAACTTAAATATATAAAACTAGTCTAAATTTGGCCCGGCCAAAATATGGCGTGAAAAGCCCGCTTAGCCCGACCCAAATTAGCGGGAATTATGGCACGCGGCTTGGCTTGGCCCGGCCCGAGGCTTTGGTCCAAAATTGGCCACTTTTTTATGACCAAGCTCGGCCCGGCCCATGATCAGTTTAAATATTCATCTTATTTCTCTTCCATTAATTTAAGGGAACCTTCAATACGTTTAATGAGTTTAAATATAATAGAAGTTTAAAAGTTAGTCGAATTCAATGGTATAATTTTTGTTTTTTCATTATTATCCAAACTCCTATATATTGTTTGCATGTTGAAATTGGACTAATGTTTCAAATGGCATTAATTAGAATCCATTAGTTTTGCTTTTAAATCTGAAAATATTCGAACCCCACGTGTCTTTGTGTACATTATTTATTGTACATAATATTCAATATTGATATGTTCTGCAGGTATACAACTAAAAGCTAAGAAAAGGAAAACAATTCTCATAGTGACAGTTGGTATTGGAATGGTTAGTCGATCTGTCATGTGTCACATAAATGGTAATTTTTTAAACCTTATTTTAAGAATTTTGCAAGAGTCCCTTCAATAATATAAACAAGAACACAGAAAGGGAGAAAAAGAAGCTGACCTTCCTTTCTTTGGTTCACTGGCTTTTGCACGGGATTTTCTCTCAATCGAAGACCATAATCCGGAGGCAGATTAGTAGCCCGGGCCCAATGAAACCAGGGTACCAAATCACAATATTTGGTACCAGCTGGGTTAGTCAAAGTAATCGTGAATCTCTCCAGTAACCTACTCAAGTAGGTGTCTTGCAGTAAAACAATGCTGTCGGGTTGATCAATAGCCATACAGAAATTCTTCAATGTATACGTCTGCTTTCTTCAACTGCAAAACAAAAAAATAACTTAAATCTTTTTACTCTACTAACAAACCTCAAGTGAAGAAGAAGAGAGAAAAAGAGTTCTGAGACATTTTTAGTTGCTAAAATCTAGGTGGGTATTTCTTGAATCTGTTAATATTACCAAAACAGAGATACCCATCTAAAAATTCATCAAATACACTTGTTTTTCTTTTCTTCTTAGGACCTATTTCCAGAGATCAAAAAAAATAGACAATGCTTAAAACAAAATTAGAAAATGCTCCTCACTCCCCGCAACCTCTCTCACCTCCTGCTCTATTTTCTTTGCGTTGGCTATTATGCTAGCTGGCTAGTAGCTCTCACCTTCCAGCGTGACTTTTCTTTTCTTTCTTTTAAACAGCTGATTTTAAAATTGGGGGTATACGTACCCAGTTGGGAACGCCACTGAATCAGAAGCTAAACGAACCTGCAAAATTCCATATTTCAAATAATTTCCATCATAATTTAGATTGAAAATCACAATGTACAATCAATGTTATTACTACATCATACAATACGTCACACAGTTTATGTGTTGCAATATAAATTACGCAAAAAATAATATGAAATTCACACTCCTAAGATCTCACGCAATGTCAACTGATCGATGATGATGACATTGAAGAATTGTATTTGTAGTAGAGTTGAGGAATTGTATTTGTAGTAGAGTTGAGGAATATGCTTACTAGAGGTAATAAAAGAATATTCCTCAACTCTACTAATATAAATTACGCAATGTCAATGAATTTACTTCACACAGCTGATCAAGAACTTAGTTGCTCTGCTTTTAGATAGCGAGCATCTAGAAATGTTTCTTGTTAAAACTTAAAGAGAGAAATATTCTTTTATTACCTCTAGTAAGCATTATATTCCCTTTCCACAACCCAACTTCCCCTGCCTTGGGATTTTTACCTATTAAAGTGTTAGTAAGGATGAAAGAGTGAGAGGGTGTCTAACTCAGTGAAACCAAGATTAGAATTTCGATGCGATTCGCTCTGAAGACATGTTCTGTAATAAGCACTGCAATAGAAATCTTGCTAGGTAAGACTGTAAGGTCATCTCAGGAAACTATCCAAAAAAGAAAAGAAAAAGAAAGTTAAACAACAAGCATATCTGTTGAGATAGCAAGCAAAACATTTCAGATAAGATTGTTTCCGTTGGGATAAAGAGGATGCACCGTGTAGTACAAAGGACAGGTCAGCAAATATTTCAGTATACCTATTTCTAATTAACTGACATATCTTACTACTATGTAAGTTTAAGAAGACAAGGTTTCATTAATATTTCTCACCTATCTTAGAATTTGATTTTGCTTTAGTCACCACTACATATCCTATTCTAGAAAGTCTAGCAGAAGCAAATTTGGTTAAACTTTCTAGTGATAGGCCCCTGCAGAAGGTTCACCAAGTAAAGGACCAATGATGCTTCAAAGAACGGTTTTTCTTCGTTGTCTTTCCCAATAACCCAAGAAACCCTCTAATTTTACTATTTTTTTCGGTCTAAATTGAAATGGAAGAATTCCAAGGACATGTAACTAGATAGTCCCCTGTTCACCATCTTGTTAAGATATTCATAGGGGACAGGAGCTATCCAATAAGGTGAGAACAAGTGATAACACAGCCACACTCAGTCCATGGTGAGAAGTCCAAATGAATAAAGATATACTAACAAGTAACAAGTGAGATGAATGAATGACATACCCAAGAAAGAAAACATATGTCAAGTTATCGACGTTTCCACTTCTTTGTAGCAGGACAAGTTGGGGAAGAATAGCAACAGCTTCCAAGTACAGAGAAAACGCCCACAAAACCTGAAAAATATAAATCATTAATGGAGCTAAAAATACATGTACTAGACTAACAAACATTAATTCAATTAGAGAAGGAACAGATAAAATCCAGAAGTATCCCATCCGCCATATGACCTTGAGAAATTTAATAGTGAAAAAGAAAGAATTATAAATAAGGGAACCATGAGCAACATCCTCTTACCATATAAAATAGAGGAATATAAAATTAGGGCCCTAGATTGCACAGTAATGCCAAAGACCAGTGGAACCAATACCAGAACTCAGAACAAATGTTTTGCTCACCAGATGCTTAGAAAAATCCACTTATTAAGAAAAGCAAACGTGTAGCTTGTAATTGGAGTTTTAAGCTCATTGATTTGTTGGCGATTAGCATTGCATAGACAACAAACCACAAAAATTGACAAGGCCCAGAACATGAAATCAGTTTGCAAAGCAAATAAGCAACAGGAAAAAGAAAGATCACCAAACACAATCTCTCTTAAAAAAAATTAAAGATAAAGATCAATGAACACAAAATTACAGTGGAAAGATGTCAATATATCAAAAAAGAAAAAGCTGGGCACATTCCAGGAAGCACCAAAATCCTATCTAAGAGGGTCTTATTTAAGATACTATATATAATGACAATTTGAATTTTGTAATGCCTAAAGACATTCTGTATACGTGTCCTTATGTTGGGAAAACTCCTATCTGAGAGGGTCTTCAAAGGAGCAGACTGTCGAACAGGTAAAGATAAAGAAAATTTCCTCAGAATTATGGAGAGAAGTGAAACAAGATCCTTAAAAGAAAATTCTCTACAAACTTGCACATGTCTGATGTTTAGCGATCAGACACCAATGACATACAAGTTCTATGTAGCAGCATAAAAAGTAACCATGACCATCTTAGGATATTTCTTACATGGCTTGTGTTACATGTTAGCTTTATTTATAGGCACAACGATTGTTTTTACTTTTTACGGTATTGCATTACTTTCTACTGTAAGACTTCTCCTGTTTAAGAGCCTAATAAAGTCAATCATGGGAAACTCCTCACTATGCGATATCTCTTAATCTATAGAGTTTGTGCAGGTAGCTACGGCTAGTCAGTTCTTCATTTCTTATGCAATAAAAACCTTGGTACTCTAAATTTTGCAACCATAATGACTACAAGACAGGTGAACTTGCTTCAAATTTATTGTGTCTTCCCTTTAAACTGTTGCTAAAATGAGCGCCTTGCTAAAACAAGTGTGTGCTATAAATGCAGCTTATCAGCATCCTACTTTCATGCTTGTGGTTTACTCATCAGTCCATCACAATAACTTGGAGCATAAGACCCTTGACCCATTGGTCCAGTTGCTCTAAACTTGGTGATATGTTTTAATGATCCATCCTACGCTCAGCAATTAATCAATGCTTATATTGAACATAAAAACAATAGGCCTCTCAATTCCCATCCAGAGAAGAGAATGTGCAACTTATATATGACAACCTCCCTGAAAACATTTATCTAATATAAACCAACCTTGGGATAACAAGATCAGATTACCATTTTGAAACAGAAAAGTCATAAGCAACAATAAGTCCCCAATATAGAAATTTACTAGATAACTAGAGTTAGATTTCTTTTTTTCCCCGGAGAGAAAACTTTTAAAAAAACAAAAAAAGGGTAATTGTTAAACTCAATAGAGGCCATGTTCTCTTCACCATAAAATAATAATATTCATAAAATAAGTTTAGTTTGAAAACAATAAGTTTAATTCAATAAAATTAAGTCCGGTTCAGTTCAATAAAATCAGTTTGTTAGGATTAGGGGGGTAATAGATCCCGAAGATTGAAACTTTGTCCACCAAATTACCCCCAAAATGAAGCCCGCTCTGGCACCAATTTGATAGGATTAGGAGTTTAACTAGGGACACAAATCCAACAAGGTACCAATAACACAAAAATAATTAATGGGTAACTTGAGTTACCCTCATCAACTACCAAAAAACAACACATACGAACACTCTTCATGAACTCACAAGCTCTCTAGTGTTAGCGGTAACAAATTAGATCTCAATCTAGTTATACAACCTCTCACTCTCTTGTGGTTCTCACAAACCCTTAGATGGAGTCTATTACTTTCTTCATAACTTTTTCTCTCTTCTAATGACCCTTTTATAGGTATACAACAACATAAATGACCCTTCTTATAATATAAGGGCACTATTGAAAAACCGCAAATTTAACGGGTCAAAGCTGGAACAGTGAAGCGTCCACTCGAAAAATGTGTTTCTCGCTTCAAAATGGAAACTCGAAAAATGTGAGAAAACTTCTACAGATGGTTCTAATAACAATGGCAACCTCAACTGCACTCACATTATCATCAACATCTATTCCTAGGCCTTAGCAACTCTGTAAGTTGTGTGTTTCTTACTCCCATTATTCATGCAATGCAATTCATGGTATGATCATTTCTATGAGAAGTTAATATGAAAAGACTAAAATGTAACATGTCTTTATTGATAGTGTTTATACTAACATACATTCTTTGGTGACTTTGATTCAAGATCTTAGAAAAACAACTTATATTTTCACAATCAAACGCACCATATTCCACCCTTAAATAAAGAAGAAAAAACAAATATCACAACTTTCAGTTCTCCTCAAAAACCCTAAAATCAACCACACTCTTAACAACTTTTATAAAATTACAAAAAAAAAGGAAAAAAAAGGAAGATTATAACTTACTTTTTCAATCATCCATCTCGAATGATGCCATCTTTGCCAACTTAAATGATCTATGCAAGAATTGGCGAGAATTTCTACATAAAAGAAAGAAGTAATAATTATTTAGGGTTTGAACAAAAAGAGAGATCAAAATGCAGCGAACTACAAATTGCAAGGAAATCGATGATGATATTGAAGAATTAAACCTCAACTCTACTACAAATAGCACTTTCTGCATTTCTCCATTTGGATTTTCCTGCAGTAGGAAAATATGAAAATTGAAGAACAAAATAAAACCCTAACACAAAACTTACAGTGTATTGTGAGTTTGTGACTGAAGTGAAGTGAACTGGCCACTGGGCGGCGCCTCCTCGCCGTGTGAGCGTCGGTGGTCGAACTGCCGGATTGCGCGTCGGCGGTCGACGACGAAGTGTCGTCTGTCGTGACTTCGTGTGTATGACCGTTCAAGAATTGAGAGAGAGGGAAGCGTGAGAGAGGAGCGTGAGAGAGAGAGGCGTAATTACTGTGTTTTGCTTTTGGCTTCACGCTCCTCTGTTTTCCAAATTCCAGCGTGTCTTTTCTTTCTTTTTTTTTCAAATAATTTCCATCATAATTTGATAATTTAGATTGAAAATCACAATGTACAATCAATGTTATTACTACATCATACAATATGTCACACAATTTATGTGCAGCAAAACTTCCTACAAAAACTTAACCTCCTTAGCTTTTGAACAACCCCCAACTCGGACCATCAGTGGCGAAATTAGAGCATTAACCCTAGTCATGAATCACACGAATATGGACAAATTATAGCCAACATCTAAATCCTAATAGAAAATACAGGGCAAGATCTTGGAAAATATCAAATAAAAAATTCAACAAACTCAAACTCTTGATAAATTGAAAAAGAAAAAAATTAGGAATTACAATGGCCGAAGATGAGCAACGGCGTCGTTGTTGGCGATGGTGGTGGTTCTTAGAGGTGTAAATGAGACGAGACAACTCGTGAGCTACTCGAGATCGACTCGGTCAAAGCTCGACTCGAGTAGGCTCGACTCGAACTCGAGCTCGACTCGATGACTAACGAGTCGAGCTTGAGCTACTACCTACACGACTCGAAAAACTCGTGAGAAACTCGAAAAAAAATTATATATAATACTTGCAATTTCGATAAATAATTCTCAAACTTTTTCAAAGAACTTAATCCATGAAATGTAATAACCACTTTCATAGAAAATATTTTCATAGTGGACATTAATTATAGTTTGTCTTTAGGTTATGGTTAACAAGTCGAGCACAAGATTTTAACAAGCCTTAGCCTTGGCTCGGCTCAAAATCTCATGAACAAACTAGAAAATTATTAAAAATTATCTTTTATGTAAAATATCAAATGTCCCACATTGGTTTTTAGTATAAACAATAGCCTTCTTTTCTCTATAAAATGTTACTACTCTAGCTATACTTATTGTTTGAATTAAAGCTGCCCCACATTGGTTGGGAAACAAAAGTTTAAGTTTGTGTTCTTTATAAATGGAACAAAAACTTTTTGGTTTGGAAACCATTTTTTTCTATGAAAGTTTGTTTCATAAAGTCCCACATTGGTTGGACAATGAAACACCCAACTTTTTTTATTTATAAAAGACTACTCCAAGTACCTAACTCAAGGTACATGATTTGACTCAAGTTTGAGTTGAGCCATGATTTGAGTTCGAGCTTCGAGTTCGAGCTTGATTTGAGTTCGAGCTTCGGGTTCGAGCTTGATTTGAGTTTGAGTTTCGAGTTCGGGCTTGATTCGAGTTCGAGCTTGATTCGAGTTCGAGCTCGAGTTTGAGCTTAATTCGAGTTCGAGTCGAGTTTGATTTTTTCAAGCTCGCGAGTTTTCGAGTCGAGTCGAGCTTGATTTCGAGTTCGAGTCGAGTTTAGCCAAACTCGAGCTCGACTCGCATCATTTACACCCCTAGTGGTTCTTGAGCGACGGTGAAGAAGAAAGGTTGGCGTTGATGTTGGCGATGTGGTGGTTGGTGCGTTTTTTATGGCGTCTACTATGAACAGCGAAGAGAAGATTGAAGAGGAGGCTGAAGAGAGAAGATCGAGAAGTGGACCGAGGAAGTTGGCACGCTGAGACTTTGTTTAAAGATCCAATTAACTGAGCAGAACCGGGTCAGTTAATTGGACGTACATTCGCCTAAAAATACAAAACTAAGTTACCTGGTTATCTTGGCCAACTAGATCAATTTTTTTCTTTTTTTGGTGAAAAAAACATCCATTAATTAAAGACCTTAAAAATATCTATACAATCCTTTAAATAGGTTTCCATACGATAACTAGGGGGGAGGGGAAACAGCCTAGGTACATTACTCCTACAATCCGTTATACGGTGATGCTTTGCTAACACGTCGACGGTTTTGTTATAAATCTTGCTGCAATACTCAATCTTCAACTCTGGCACCTTCTTCCCAGCTTTTACATTGGGATAAAATACTCGCATATTTGTTAGAACAATCCGTTTTCCCACACATGAGAGAAACGCCTAATTGGCTATCCGAGTAAATAGTAGCATACTTGAAACTAGGGCTGTTCACATGGGTGGGTCGGACCGGAATTTGGACCGGACCGGACCGGACCGGACCGGAATCTCCCGTCCGGTCCCCGGTCCGTGGAAAGTGACGATTCCGGGTTTGGACCGGACGGAAACCCGGAATTTTAGTATTTTTTTTTTTAAACTGCCAGCCCAAGTCATTTTTACAGGTCCAAACAGGTCTAACAGGTCCAAACAGGTCCAACAGGTCCAAAATTCGCAAAACAGGTCCAAATAGAATATTTAAAATCCAAAAAAAAAAAAATCGAAAATCAGGTCCAACAGTCCGGACCGGGGACCGGACCGACTGATTTTTTCCGGTCCAGCACTGACCGGACCGGAAAAATCAGGTCCGGTCCCCGGTCCACCAAATCCCACAAATCCGGTCCACCGGTCCAAGCAGGTCCGGTCCGGTCTTGGACCGGTGAACAGCCCTACTTGAAACCATGGACATTGGCAATAATTAAACCTTCATACATAGCAAAATGTTCCGACATGAGGGGGTCTAATGCAAAGCTTTTGTTCCCGAAATCATGAACCCAAGTACCCACATGCTCTCTAACCACTCCCCTGTACCCATTGGCTCCGACACCCCTATGAATGAGGCATATACATGGATGATATGAGTATGAGAAAAGTGAATGGGAAGAGGAGAAGGAGTTTGGGGCAGAGTCTGCATGACAGAAGTTTTAGAAGAGATAAGACGATTTCAGGCGATGATAGAAGCCTTATGGACCAACAATTTAACATAGGATGGCTAGGATTTTCTGAAGTTACACTCATTCCTATCTTTTCAGATCTTATGACACAGGTAAGGAAAAATAACACTCCAACTTATGCTTTTAAACTCAAAGTCAACTTCCATATTGAACCTCGGAAAAGACAAATCTGGAGGGGTGTTCTGGGCGATACTCAACCAAACATTGCCAGAAGGGGGACACTCACGGATGACGTGCGACGAATTTTCAAAAACAGCGGAACATCTAGGACAAAGATGCATCAGGGGTGATGTTTTGTGTTATTTAAGGTTTAGTAAGAACCGGATTAATTCTTTTGTGTTACTAGTTGTTGTACTGCAAGCCTATACGCAGCACCCTAAAATAGTGTATTTGCGATATTCTAATTACATTGGATTTAATTAGCAAGATGATTGTGAAGTAATTGTATGTTCCAAAACAGTTGGTGCTTGCACTTGTCGTTTGGGGTGTATGGGGCAAAGCAACAAAAACAAGGTGTTCATAAACAATTTATTCTTACTCCCATACTATGGGGCAGACAATATACATTCTAGTAGTTGTTTGAAGTGCAATTTGCAGCTAAAATCTAGCAATTTTAGAGAGCCCTCTAAACTGAAAATTGTTGCTAACTTGTGGATATTTCACATGCCTTTGGAATGCTTTTGAAATGAAGCTTTGGCCTACTCCTACAAGATGGATGTAAGCTTCCACTGCAAAACTCTATATCTAGAAATCGATGCAGTTGGCGTGATTTGGATATAAAAGCTTGTTGTTATTAATTCATTGAAGATGGGCGGTGGTGAAGGCCTAACAAGTTAATGTACAAGAGTTTAGATTTTATAGCATATTTGAGATTAGCACGAGAACTTTTGTAAAGTGAGAATATATGTAACAATTGAAGATGTTTACTTTGGTAGGTAGATTCTTAATATGTTTGTCTGACATTATGAGCAGAGCTTCACATTATTTGGTCAAGGTAGTAAGAACCATTGAGCCAATGTCATTCGGACGCTTTGAGTTGGAAATGGATCCTAGGAGTAAAGGGGAATTGTCATTTTTTTCGGTTATTTCACCAAATACCCCTGACAAAAAAAATTTATTCACCAAATACCTCCACTTTTTTCAAAATTCACCAGATACCCATAACCTTTTAAAAAAATCACCAGATACCCTTTTGTTGACGGACGTTAGTCCTACATTAGCTTTTATTTACAAGTTTGCCCTAAGTCAGCCTAATAAATCAACCTAATTAGCACTAAGTCAGCCTAATTAATCCTAACTAACCCTAACCCTCTCTCTCCCCTAACCCACCAGCCCCCATCCCCCCCCAACCAACCCCACCCTACCAGCCCCCACCCCACCACCCTCCCAACAACCCCAGCCCCACCAGGCCCCCCTCCCCCTCCCACGCAGCTCCTCTCTCCCCCTCCCATGCATCCCCTCTCCCTCCCACGCAGCCGCAGCCGCCCTCCCTCCTCCCCATGCCCCCTCCCCCGCAACCGCAGTCGCCCCTCCCCCCTTCGAATCCCGGAGCCCACCACCCCCCACCCCTTCGAATCCCGATCCCACCACCCCCACCCCGCATTAAATTCGAGGCAAACCGAAAAGTAGAACACGAACCGGCGAGTGAGTGAGTGAGGGGGAGGCGCCGACAAGATCGAAAGAGGGGGAATGATGTTGAACGGACGCGAGAGAGGGGGGGACCGGTGTTGAACCGACGCGAGGGGGGGACCGGTGTTGAACTAGCGCGAGGGAGGGGGAGGGGGCGCGTGCGGGGCTGCCGGGGTCTGCGCGTGGGGGTTGCCGGGGAGGGGGATTGCGTGGCTGGCTGCGGGGAGGGGAGGGGGTGGGGCTGGGGTTGGGTGGTAGGGCTAGTGGGTCTAGGGTTGTGGGGCTGGGGTTGGGTTAGGGAGAGAGAGTGTTAGGGTTTACTTAGGGTTTACTTAGGGTTTAGTTAGGTTTAATTAGGTTTAATTAGAGTTTTTTTAGGTTAATTAGTTAACGGAACACTAACGTCCGTTAGCCAAAAGGGCATCTTTGAGTAATTTTTTTAAAGGTCAAGGGTATCTGGTGAATTTTTTTGAAGGTCAGGGGTATCTGGTGAATTTTGAAAAAAGTGGGGGTATTTGGTGAAATAACCGTTTTTTTTTTCTTTTCCAAACAATGATGAGTAGTTATGAAACGACTTGCATACCTAGGCACGAACAAACTCTCTTTAAAACAATTTGAACAGCTATATGGCACATTGTTTACGAAGGAAACACGTTTGCCGCAAGTATTACATCCAATATATGTAAGTAAATCTGAATAAGTTGGTTCAAAATGCAAACTTTCAACCAATGAATTTCGCCTAACACTGTAGTTTGAGCCTAAATAAAGTATGATAGCAATGTTAGTAACACAATGTAGGGGGGAGGGTATGTGTTTAAAGATTATAGTGCAGTGGTGCATGTATGAGTTTGTGAAGAAGTAAGACTTATAGTTTTCATATGTATTTCTGCTATTATATTAATTCCTTCCATCGCGAATATAATCTAGGTTTTACATCTGTGAAGGGAAGTGGAACAAATTAGAAAGGGTATGATGCTGAACAGATAGATATTGATTAGTAATATGACTTGAAATATGCAAGTGAAAAAGTGAAGTTTATAAGCATAGAATTTGCGATATTCACTTCGATATTCAATTAGGCTAGATGTTTGATGCTAGATTGAATAAGGGAAGAAGTGAAGTTTATAAGTGAAAAAGTGCGCCACTCCAAAATGACGTAATTGCAATATTCAAATTAGGCTAAATTTAATTATCATATTGAATGTGAAGCTACTGTTATAAGATGTTAGTTTGATGCTTGCATTTGCAATTCTGGTTTCACCTAAGATGTTTACTTTCTTCCCCATATCTTGCCTGTCTTTTCTAGTTTTGCATGTTTAAACCTTATAAAAAAATACATTTCCACCTTAGATTATGATTTATTTTCTCCATTTTCCATTAAAAAATTGATTGAAAACACTCATGTATGCCTTTGAATTATAGATGTCAAATTAGAAGAAATCAACATTAACTGTAACACCCCGTATTTTTATACCAGTTAAGTAATTATTTATATTATTTTAATTTGTAAAAAAAATAATAAAAAAAATATATTATGTTATTAAATATATTTTGTTTCCCACCTATTGACTTTACTTTAGAAGGAGTCAAAAGCTAATTCCTAAATTTCCTAGGTTAAGTACCTAACTACAATTATGTTAGTATTATAAAGAGAGAGGAAAAAAAAAGGGAAAGTAAAAGAAAAGGAGGAGAGTGTTAGTGAGTTACTGCTTCCTAGTTTCTGGTTCCAAACTAAAACCCACGTCACTTTTCCTCTATACTCTACCTTCCTTTTCTTTTTGTTCAATCCTCAACTCCTTGTTTCAATTACCATTAAAGCTACCAAATTTTTATCAACCATCATCACTCATCAACCATCTTTCTTCTTCAACAATTTTCGGTTTAGTAGATTTTCTGTTCCGAAGGAATATTGTGTTCTTGACTTTTCGAATTTCGGGTCGGAAGAGTCGGGTCGAAGAAAACAAATTCGGTTCCTTTTCTGAGTAATGTTACTCTGTTACTTCACCTTTATCAAGTAAGTTCTAACACTAAGTTTTAATTTCGATTTTTATTTAATTTTCGGAATTGGGGATTTGTTAAATTAGGGTTCTTAAATAAATTGGATTGGGGGAAAATTATGGTGTGCGAATTTACATGAGTGGTTCTTATTTGATGCTTAATTTTATGTATCTAGCATATTTTCGAGTTTAATTCATACAATTATCATTTTTGAGATTTATTCAAAAACCTTTGTTATGTTGGATCGTTGTTAATTGCCGAGTTCGAGTTATAAGTCCTCCATTATTATAGTTGTTGAACAACGATATTTGCGAGAAATTAATATGCGTTTTATTATAGTCAAGTGTTAAGTTATCAACTTGCCATTGTTGTAGTATATTGTTGTGGCTGTCGAATGTTAGTATAAGAAAAAGGGAAAATAGAAAAGAATGAAGTGCAAGCTCCTAGAAGATGGACATTTTCTGGCTAAGAGTATCAATGTAGAGATCAGTTAACAAATCCATCATGCGTGTCTTAGGATAATGATACTTTAACTTTTTAATTGATGAATGAATGAAATTATGCTCTACTGTACTAGTGTTCCATAGTTGATTATATAAAAGAAAAAAAAAACTTTAAGAAGATGGTATATGTGTGTGTTGTTGTTGTTGCGTTGTTGTTATGGTGTGTTGTTGTTGTGTTGTGGTATGGTGGTGGTGGTGTGTTGTTGTGGTATGGTTGTTGTGTTGTGTTGTGTTGTGTTGTTATACTAGTATGTGGTTGTGTTCTTTTGACTTGGTTGAGTCGTTTAAAAAAAAAGTTAATTATATCCTATTAACTAGGTTATGTTATTTATAGGCGAATTATGTGAAGTATAGTCAAGTGACTTATACTATATTATTATATTGTAGATTGCGGGTTCGTAGAGGAACCTTTCTGACTTGAGATTGAGATTTATTGATTGTGGTTGCTGATAAGGTAAGATTTCTTACTTTGCTTGTACAGATGAGTTCAGAAATGTTTTCACGTTGTTTGGAAATTTATTTTAACAATGAGATTGTTTTATGAAGTTTATACTTTGAGATTTAAATTATTCTTGATATTTATATCGAAAGAGTTTATGAGATTATTTATGAGATTTATAAGGAGGGATGTTACCAAGTTTAATGAAAATGTGGGGTTGCCGGTAAGCGGTATTTCTCGAGTATGGAAGTATGTTGAGTTAACGGTGTCTCAACAGTTTATTTAGTAGTTGGGAGTATATTGATCAATACTCTTGCCATTTGTCTTCCTTCTTGGTACGTTATCAAGTTAGGGGTATGCATACTAGGGACTTTGGTGTTTACCTTATCTGGTGAGCCTAGCTAGCTCATTGGATTTTTATTACTTCCTACTCACAGATTACGAAAAGTTATATTTGAAAGTTTTACAGAATGGTTCAGAAAGAAAGAAAGATTGGATCTGATGTTGTTAGAAAATTAATATATTATATATAATCTGTACAGCTTTCAAATGAATTTGTAAGATATTCCTATATATCTTACCTGCACATTGGGTAGTTTTGTTTTATTATATTATGAAATCTTGCTCAGCCTTTGGCTGATACTACAGTGTTTAATGTGCAGGTACCTAAAGATAGTTAGCTTTTGGTTGGGTTAAAGAGTGCGTTGGATCTCTTTTAGCTTAATAAGATATTAATAAGACTTCCGCTGTTATTTGTTTGACTTTAGAATTTACATTCTGGTTTGTAATAATTAATTACTTTATATCTAGTTGGCCTGTAATAATTATTTAAAACTTATTGTCTATTATTTCTAATTAGAACCATTAGCCTTGCGGTTATTATTATTAATTATCGCGGCGTATCACCTTTGGATTTCTGAGTCTATTTATTATAAGTTGTTTTTAGAAATATTGGAAATTCAGGGTTGTTACAGTTGGTATCAGAGCTTTAGGTTAATAAGACTTCTTTAAGATGACCTTAAGCAAGAATTGGTAAATAAATTATTAAAATTGAAAAGCCGTTGTGAGAAAGTGATATGGGAAGAGAAGGAATTATATTATTCTTATGTGTTGATGATATATACTTCACATTTCATTTGGTTGCTTGATTTATTGGAGTTTAGAAACTAGTAAAATTATAAACTATGTGAGTTCTTGAATTTTATTTATTATTTGGTAAGGGTAAATCATTTTTGGTTTATCTTTGTTTCTATTGTGCTTTTAAGATGATGCGTAGACACGTGCGTGCTCGAAACTCAAGTTCGAATCGTATGATGCGTGAGATAGCTCAATCCACTCGAG
Organism: Beta lomatogona; assembly: GCA_947646795.1. Lineage (NCBI taxonomy): Eukaryota > Viridiplantae > Streptophyta > Magnoliopsida > Caryophyllales > Amaranthaceae > Beta > Beta lomatogona. Next base: position 345,572 of record CANSNZ010000239.1, read on the forward strand.
CCTTAACTGATGCTATAGAGAAATTTGCTGAGGCTCAAGCTACTGCCCTTAATACTTCTGTTACTCCTATTTCTGGCAATGTTAGTTCCAAAACTGCTGTGATCTCTAAGGCAATTGATCAGAAGAAACCTTCTTCTTTTGATGGTAAGGGTGATCCTACCAAGATGGAGAACTGGATTAGAGAATTTGACAAAATCTTTACCACTCTCCAAGTCCCTGATGAGATGAGGGTTGATCTTTGCCGCCTACTATCCGGTTGAGGATGCCGATATTTGGTGGACTCACAACAAGTTTGTTCGACTACTAAGGTGATTTGTGGATGAGGAAGGAGAAGATCTCATGGAGGAAAGAGAGTTTGGTTGGACCGAGTTCAAGAAAGCGATCCGTGATGAGTTCTTTCCAGCCCATATGAGGAAGAGGAAGAGGACGGAGTTTAATGATCTCGTGCAGGGAGATATGTCCGTTCATGAGTTCTATGTGAAATTTCAGGAGTTGGCTCGTTTTGCTAAGGGGTTAGTTCCTGATGAGCGAGAGAGAGCGGTGAAATTCGAGGAGAAGTTATACCCCGATCTTCATTCTAGGATGGGAGGCTGGTGAGTATACTACAATGAAGGAGGTGTACACTCGTGCTTGTAATGCTTGAGAGGATTGAGGAGAAGAAGCAAGTTGCAAAGAAGTTGAAATCCACTTCCGCGCGGGGTCTACTCGGGCGACAGAAAAGGGTGATACATCCGGTTCCACTTGGTTACAACAAAGGTAGAGAGGGTTTCACTAAAAGCCGAAACTTTGGGAACCATGATTCTAGTGGTAACTACAACAAGGGAGGTTCCAGTCAACGGTATTCGAGGATAATAAGAATTCCACTTCTCGCTCGTAGTCTACCCCAAGGCCGAACCGAGGAGGGCGATCGGATTTTCTACCGCAAACGTTGAGTGAGAACCACCCCGGCAAGGATTGTGATGGTAATTTGGTGGAGTGTAATCACTGTGGGAGGAAGGGGCATCGTGCTTATGAATGCTTTACTAACCCAAGATCGAGGAACTTCGGACTGAGATGAGTTCGAGGAATGGGGCACAAGCGAGATAAGAGACCCCAGAATGGAAACAACAGTCGTCCTGCTCCTTCTACTCCTAGGAATGCTGCACTTAATCGCAATGGAGGGACTACTAATGCTACTCAGGCACACGGAGGTGATGTGAGGAGGAACACTTGGGCGAGGTTCATGTGATGAACGCATCGAGGCAAACACCAAGGGCAACGATACTTTTTCTATTCATTCGATGTCTGTTTATGTGCTATTTGATTCTGGTGCTTCTCATTCTTTTGTGTCTGAACCGCTTGTGAAAAAGTTAGGGTTAGAGAACTCTAGAACTTGTGATGTAGACATCTCTACTCCTTCTGGTGTGATCATAACTTGTAATAATTTGTATCCAGATGTCCCTATTATGTGTGGTAGTACCACCCTAGTAGCTGATTTGATAGCTTTTCCTTTGCATGATTTTGATGTAATTCTAGGGATGGATTGACTTAGTAAGCATAAAGCCAAGATAGATTGTGAGAAACAAAAGGTGTCTGTAGTTGGTCCTAGTGGAGTCCATGAGTTTCATAGAGGGTCTTCTTTGAAAATCATTTATGCTTTGACTCTGAAATCCTACTTGAGGAAGGGATGTCCTATGTACTTGTGCCATGTTCACGACACTAGTAAGGAAGAGCCACGTGTTGAAGATGTTAGAATTGCTAATGAGTTTGTAGATGTCTTTCCTGATGATATTCACGGCATGCCTCCGAGACGTGACGTTGAGTTCAGTGTTGACTTGATGCCTGGAACTGGACCTATTTCTAAGCCTCCTTATAGAATGGCGCCTGCTGAAATGAAAGAGCTTAAGGCTCAGCTAGAAGAGTTGCTTGATAAGGGCTACATTCGGCCTAGTGTATCTCCATGGGGTGCTCCTGTTTTGTTCGTGAAAAAGAAGGATAGGAGTTTCCGTCTGTGTATTGATTACAGAGAGCTCAACAATGTTACAGTGAAAAACAAGTACCCCTTGCCAAGAATAGATGATCTGTTCGATCAGTTGGTGGGAGCTGGAGTTTTCTCTAAGATTGATATGAGATCTGGATACCATCAACTTCGCATTGCAGAGAATGATATTCCTAAGACGGCTGTCAGAACTCGCTATGGGCACTATGAGTTTACTGTTATGCCTTTTGGGTTGACTAATGCTCCAGCAGTGTTCATAGACTTGATGAATCGAGTCTTTAGGCCGTACCTGGATAAGTTTGTGGTGGTGTTCATAAATGATATACTGATTTATTCAAAGGATGCCAGTGAGCATGAAGAGCATCTTCGCACTATTCTGCAGGTCCTGAGGGAGAATAAGTTGTATGCTAAGTTCTCGAAGTGTGAATTCTGGCTGGAGAAAGTTGCTTTTCTTGGTCATATCATTTCTAGAGAGGGCGTCTCAGTTGACCCAGCAAAGATCCAAGCTGTTTCTGAATGGTCTACTCCAAAGAGTGTGACTGAGATTCGCAGTTTCCTTGGCTTGGCTGGTTATTATAGGAGGTTTGTGAAGGATTTTTCAAAAATAGCTCGGTCGTTGACTGCATTGATGAGAAAGGATACTAAGTATAGTTGGGATGATGATTGTGATAAGGCATTCCAGATCTTAAAGGAGCGTCTCACCACAGCTTATGTGTTGACTTTACCGATGGAAACCTCGAGTACGAAGTGTTCACGAGATGCTTCGAAGAATCGTCTTGGTTGTGTGCTTATGCGGGATAAAAAGGTTGTTGCTTACGCTTCTAGGCGGTTGAAGAACCATGAGTTGAATTATCCGACGCATGATCTAGAGTTGGCAATTGTTGTTTTTGCACTTAAGATCCGGCTTCATTATACGCTTGGCACATCGTTCAAGATATTTTCGGACCACAAGAGTCGAAATACATCTTCACTCGAGAGAGCCGAACATGAGGCAAAGGAGATGGTTAGAGCCGATCAAGGATTATGATATGGAGATTCGGTACCATGAGGGTAAGGCCAACGTTGTTGCGGATGCACTTAGCGGGAAATCCTCTCACTTGTTTGCAAACCATGCGTTCGAGGAATCGTCTTCGAGAGGAGTTTCGGAATCTTAATGTAGAGATAGTGCGATTGGGAGCTCAACTTAATTCTCTTATGATTCAGTCCACTTTGTATGATGAGATCAAAAAAGCACAAGTACATGATCAGTTCTTGAAGGACAAGCAAGCTAATGAGCCTGTTAATTTCACGGTGGTTGAGGATGGTAGTGTGAGATTTAAGGGGAGATGGTGTGTTCCTAATGTTTCGAGTTGAAGGAAAAGATCTTAGAAGAAGCTCATTCGCGTGCAGTATTTAGTTCATCCTGGAGGGGATAAGATGTACAAGGATCTCAAGCGGACTTTTTGGTGGCCGCATATGAAGACGGGTGTTGCTAAGTATGTATCGAGATGCTCGACTTGTCGGAAGGTCAAGAGTGAGCACAAGAGACCTCGGGGGATGATTCGGCCTTTAGAGGTTCCTGCATGGAAATGAGACTCGATCTCAATGGATTTTGTTTGTGGACTTCGAGAACACCAAAGGGGAATAATATGATTTGGGTTATTGTGGATCGTCTTACCAAGTCTGCTCATTTTGTTCCCATGAAGGATACATGGAAGCATGAACGATTAGCCACTGCTTACAGAGAGCACGTGATTAGACTTCATGGTGTTCCGAGGGATATTGTTTTAGATAGGGATAACGAGATTCTTGTCTAACTTTTGGCGAAGCTTCGGGGAAGCTTTGGGGACGAAATTGAAGATAAGTACGGCTTTTCATCCTGCTACGGGGCTCTTGGGAGGATAAGCTTGATTTGATAGAGTTCTCATATAATAACGGCTACCATTCTACCATTCGAGATGGCACCATTTGAAGCGTTATATGGTCGACGTTGTCGTACTCCTTTGTGTTGGAGTGATATTGGTGAGTCTGTTGTGATTGGTCCGAGAGATGATTCAAGAGATCATTTGTTGTTGAGAGGTAAAGCTCATCCAGCGAGAAAATGAAGGCGGCACAAGATAGACAAAAGAGCTATGGTGATAAGCATCGTCGCCATGAGGAGTTTCGGGTGGGAGAGAAGGTCTTGCTTAGAGTTTCTCCTATGAAAGGGGTGATGAGATTTGGGAAGAAGGGCAAGTTGAGCCCTAAGTTCATTGGCCCGTATGAGATTCTGGAGAGAATAGGAGAGGTGGCTTACAGATTGGCGTTGCCGCCAGGCGTTGATCGTGCGCATAACGTGTTCCATGTTTCTCAGTTGCGGCGATACATTAGTGACCCTTCGCATGTGCTACAGCCGAGTCTCTCCGGTTAGATGATAACATGACTTATGAGGAGTTTCCGGTTCGGATTCTAGATCACAAAGTCCGGAAGACTCGCAAAGGGGAGACAAAGATCGTGAAGGTGTTGTGGTCAAACCACAACTCAGAGGAGTCTACTTGGGAGGCTGAGGATGCTATGCGTCTTAAGTATCCCCATCTCTTCACCCAGGTAAATTTTTAGTTACGGGGACATAACTTTTTTTTTAAGGGGGGTAGAATTCATACTAATTTCGTGCATGTGTGATTGAAAGTTTCTGATAAAGCTTTGATGTGTTTATGTCTGCTTGTTATAGTATGAACATTCCTATAATAGTAGAGAGTTTATGATTTTTTTTTATGTGTTAAATTTATCTATGAGAAATGTGAAATACAAGTTGAGGTTTTATACTTCAAGTGATAGTAGTTAGCTAACGTATAGAGTTAATAGGTTGTTTTCAGAAACAAGAGTATAGGTTTGATTAATTGAATAATACCTTAAGTTTCGGGACGAAACTTATTTTAAGGGGGGTAGATTGTAACACCCCGTATTTTTATACCAGTTAAGTAATTATTTATATTATTTTAATTTGTAAAAAAAAATCAAATAAAGTTATTAAATATATTTTGTTTCCCACCTATTGACTTTACTTTAGAAGGAGTCAAAAGCTAATTCCTAAATTTCCTAGGTTAAGTACCTAACTACAATTATGTTAGTATTATAAAGAGAGAAAAAAAAAAAGGAAAGTAAAAGAAAAGTAGGAGAGTGTTAGTGAGTTACTGCTTCCTAGTTTCTGGTTCCAAACTAAAACCCACGTCACTTTTCCTCTATACTCTACCTTCCTTTTCTTTTTCTTCAATCCTCCACTCCTTGTTTCAATTACCATTAAAGCTACCAAATTTCTATCAACCATCTTTCTTCTTCAACAATTTTCGGTTTAGTAGATTTTCTGTTCCGAAGGAATATTGTGTTCTTGACTTTTCGAATTTCGGGTCGGAAGAGTCGGGTCGAAGAAAACAAATTCGGTTCCTTTTCTGAGTAATATTACTCTGTTACTTCACCTTTATCAAGTAAGTTCTAACACTAAGTTTTAATTTCGATTTTTATTTAATTTTCGGAATTGGGGATTTGTTAAATTAGGGTTCTTAAATAAATTGGATTGGGGGAAAATTATGGTGTGCGAATTTACATGAGTGGTTCTTATTTGATGCTTAATTTGATGTATCTAGCATATTTTCGAGTTTAATTCATACAATTATCAGTTTTGAGATTTATTCAAAAACCTTTGTTATGTTGGATCGTTGTTAATTGCCGAGTTCGAGTTATAAGTCCTCCATTATTATAGTTGTTGAACAACGATATTTGCGAGAAATTAATATGCGTTTTATTATAGTCAAGTGTTAAGTTGTCAACTTGCCATTGTTGTAGTATATTGTTGTGGCTGTCGAATGTTAGTATAAGAAAAAGGGAAAATAGAAAAGAATGAAGTGCAAGCTCCTAGAAGATGGACATTTTCGGCTAAGAGTATCAATGTAGAGATCGGTTAACAAATCCATCATGCGTGTCTTAGGATAATGATACTTTAACTTTTTAATTGATGAATGAATGAAATTATGCTCTACTTGTACTAGTGTTCCATAGTTGATTATATAAAAGAAAAAAAAAACTTTAAGAAGATGGTGTATGTGTGTGTTGTTGTTGTTGCGTGGTTGTTATGGTGTGTTGTTGTTGTGTTGTGGAATGGTGGTGGTGGTGTGTTGTTGTGGTATGGTTGTTGTGTTGTGTTGTGTTGTGTTGTGTTGTGTTTTGTTGTTATACTAGTATGTGGTTGTGTTCTTTTGACTTGGTTGAGTCGTTTAAAAAAGAAAAGTTAATTATATCCTATTAACTAGGTTATGCTATTTATAGGCGAATTATGTGAAGTATAGTCAAGTGACTTATACTATATTATTATATTGTAGATTGCGGGTTCGTAGAGGAACCTTTCTGACTTGAGATTGAGATTTATTGATTGTGGTTGCTGATAAGGTAAGATTTCTTACTTTGCTTGTACAGATGAGTTTAGAAATGTTTTCACATTGTTTGGAAATTTATTTTAACAATGAGATTGTTTTATGAAGTTTATACTTTGAGATTTAAATTATTCTTGATATTTATATCGAAAGAGTTTATGAGATTATTTATGAGATTTATAAGGAGGGAGTTCCTCAATGTTACCAAGTTTAATGAAAATGTGGGGTTGCCGGTAAGCGGTATTCCTCGAGTATGGAAGTATGTTGAGTTAACGGTGTCTCAACAGTTTATTTAGTAGTTGGGAGTATATTGATCAATACTCTTGCCATTTGTCTTCCTTCTTGGTACGTTATCAAGTTAGGGGTATGCATACTAGGGACTTTGGTGTTTACCTTATCTGGTGAGCCTAGCTAGCTCATTGGATTTTTATTACTTCCTACTCACAGATTACGAAAAGTTATATTTGAAAGTTTTACAGAATGGTTCAGAAAGAAAGAAAGATTGGATCTGATGTTGTTAGAAAATTAATATATTATATATAATCTGTACAGCTTTCAAATGAATTTGTAAGATATTCCTATATATCTTACCTGCACATTAGGTAGTTTTGTTTTATTATATTATGAAATCTTGCTCAGCCTTTGGCTGATACTACAGTGTTTAATGTGCAAGTACCTAAAGATAGTTAGCTTTTGGTTGGGTTAAAGAGTGCGTTGGATCTCTTTTAGCTTAATAAGATATTAATAAGACTTCCGCTGTTATTTGTTTGACTTTAGAATTTACATTCTGGTTTGTAATAATTAATTACTTTATATCTAGTTGGTCTGTAATAATTATTTAAAACTTATTGTCTATTATTTCTAATTAGAACCATTAGCCTTGCGGTTATTATTATTAATTATCGCGGCGTATCACCTTTGGATTTTTGAGTCTATTTATTATAAGTTGTTTTTAGAAATATTGGAAATTCAGGGTTGTTACAGTTATATCCCTTAACCTTTCAATCTTATGATACACGTTCAAAACCAGCTAGCCGCTCAATAATTATTTTTATTAATGTATTATATAATTATCTCTTTATTATCCTTATTGGCTATTTCCCCATCCCTCCCTCAACCTCTCTTGATTTCTATATTTAATGTCATTCTCATCATTTTTCCCTCCTTCTCACTTACTTTTCCTCGCTAACTCATATTTATATATGCTTCCTCCGTTTTTTTACATGTTACACTTTCACTTTTCACGCATGTCAATGCAAAACTTTGAGGACATATTTGTAAAAATTATAAAAAAGTACAGACTAAAAAATACATATTAAGACGAATCTAACAAGATCCCACATTACTATATTTTTATTCACGTATAAATCACAAGTAATGGTCAAAGTGAAATTTGTGAATAGTGTAAACGTCAAAGTGTAACATGTAAAAAAACAGAGGAAGTATTAGAATTGTAAGTGACTCTAATTACTTGCTTGTGGAACTATTATTTTTTAAAAGAAAAACTCAAATGAAAAAAATTTATCTCCATAAAGTGTTTTTCTGCCCCATTCTCTTTGTTTTGCAAATTTTAAAAAGACATTTTTGTAATATTGTTTACTAGGATTTAATTTCTCCATTTTCATTAAGGAATCGAATAAAAAAGTTAGGACCCGTTCGGTATTACTGTGGTTTTCTGTTTTTTGGATTTTTTGATTTTCAAAGTCATATGATATATGTCCTATAATGAATAAAAAAATAGTCAAATTTATTGGGAACATGATGATTTTGAAAACTGACAACTAAAAAGTGAAAACCACTTTTTCTGGTTTCCTGTTTTTGGTTTTTAGTTTTCAAAAAGACTGAAAAATGAAAACAAAAAACGATAACGAACGGGCCCTTACATGTTCAGTTTTCGATTATAGACATCAAAAAGAGAAAATTAACATCAAGTTTTATTCCCGCCATCTTCTCCTTCTACGTTAATTTATTTTGCTATTGAAATTTGAATCTATTACTCATTAATCTCTCATATGTAATAGGGATGTTCTTGCAACTAATCTTTTATTTGAGTTGTTTTTCCAATTTAATAACTATTGTATTTTTTTAATAAATTATATTTGGTTGTTAAGATACAATTAAGGTCAAATAACTCTTCTCTCCAAACTTCGCTCTTTCTTTCTCTCTTGATATTCTTATCTTTCCCCCCTTCCTTGTTCAACCTCTCACGCTTTTTATCTTCTCTATCACTCTCAACTAGGGGTGTTAATGAGCCTGGCCTGTTTTCGAACTGTAACGCCTCGAAAATACATAACCTTAATTGTAAAAGAGTTTAAAGTTTCGGGGTATTACACGAACAATTAGGGATTGGCTCGGTCAAAGCTCGACTCGTGGTGGCTCGACTCGGATTCAGACTCGGCTCGAGACTTTAACGAGCCGAGCTGAGCTAGGTTAAACTCGGCTCGAAAGCTCGTGAACAGGCTCGATTATACTTTCCATATAGAATAAAATATATTTAAATATATACATATTATATATATTAACCTATAAATCACACAATAATAAGTTAATAGTTTCATTATTTAAAAGAAAACTTATAAATCTCAAATACTAAAAAAGAAAAAACAAATAAAACATGTAAAAACTAGGGGTGATAAAGAGTCAAGCCTGTTCGTGAACAATTCGAGCTCGGCTCGTTTAGCTTCAAGCTCGGCTCGAGCTCGAATAAACTTAAACGAACACAAGCCGAGCATACCACACTTAATTCGGGCTCGACTCAATCGATAAGCATCCTTACTCTAAACCACTCCTTTTTCCTCCATCTCCCACTCCCTCCTCCCCTCCCCTTTGTCATTCTTTATACATCAATAAATAATGAGATTTCAGGGAGCCCATATAAATAGAGTAAGATGAAAAAAAAAGTATTTAGTAAGGCTAGTTTTCCTCATATATACCCCTTTCACATTAGAAAGCCCCCTCCTACTTGGTCCCTCCACACTCTTACTGTCTCCTCCCCTCCTCTTCTAGCTTCCTCCTCTCTTTTGTTCTTTTTTCACTCATAAGTAAATAGTAAGATTTCGACGAGCCCATATAATCAGAATAAGATGAAAGAAAAAGTATTTGGTAAGCTAATTGCCCCTCCTATATAATCTCTTTGCATTAGAAAGTCCCCTCCTACTTGGTCCATCCATCCTATAGCTCTCTCCTCCTCTCTCCTTCTAGCTCCCTCCTCCCCCTTTGTCCTTTTTCACTCATAAGTAAATAGTAAGCTTTCAACAAGTATATATAATTAAATTAAAACAAAAGATAAAGTATTTAGTACTTTATTAAAGCATATTTATGTTCTTAATTGACAATATCAAGGTACGTAGCTTCAACACCTAAAATTATTAGTGTTGCAACAACAAGAAAGCGATCCACAATCTAGTGATCTAACATATTAGTTTCCTTTGAAAAATCGAATTTTCGGATCGGATTCAATCAAGAGTTTGAGAAATCGGATTGGATTGGATCAGATTCAAACTCTAATTACTTTGGATTCGGATTGGAAAATTGAAATTCAAATTTTGTTCGGATTGGATTAGGCGCAAGTCCAAACCGTACACTTTTCACCCCTAACCTTAACTACTTTTCCCTACTAATGGCATTCATTCATGTCTATACGATAACATATAGAAAAAGTTAACGTTCCTTATAATTTGACTAGTTGTTGGCCGGCGCGCGATGTGCACCGTGCCCGTCCCCCAAAGTAGAAAAAATTGATAAAAAAATTAATGGTGTAACTTTTTGAGCCAAATCATTGTTGTTATCATTTATAATGTATTTGCGATATTCGAATTAAGTTAAATATAATTAGTATATTGAATGTCAAGCTATACGCTAAGATATTTGATGCTTTTTCTCTCAAAAAAAAGATATTTGATGATTTATACTCACAATTTTGGACTATAGTTGTTTGAACTTTGAAGTAACAAAAATGATTGCGAACAACAATCGAATTAGGAAAACAAAGGCATCTAAATATGATAGATAGGAACATAAGCTAAATAGATTAATATATATGTATATTGTTGAGTTACAAAATACAATAAGTCTTTGTAGGAACAAGGAGTCATGTGAGCCTTTATGTTCCTAAAACACCCTTGGATCATTGTTATATTGAAGTATACTATAACTTAACCATGCCGATCGTTGGTGAAAGTTATCTCCATCTGACTATGAGTCTATGAGAATGGTTGTATATTACTTTTATTTGAAAAATACAACGAAACGACAAGCTGCTGGCAGAACTCTGTAGAGTTCATTCCATTATGTACTAAGATAGCTTCCACTAATAGCAATCAAATTTTTTTCGTAAACTTATAGATATAAACGCTTCTTCAAAAATAGTTAAGGCAAGAGAAAAATAATTCATTCCTTAGCAATAAAAAAAGTTTTTGTAACTTTAAATTCTTTTATGTTTGATGTAGCAACATTTAACCAATACGTCTCTACCCCTTGATATAGGGGTAGGGACGTAGAGTATATGTGACTTTTCGTTTTTTTGCCTATATAGATATTGTTAGAGACGTAGAGTATATTGGTGAAAAATATAAGAGTAAAACATTTTCTGTTTGATGTTACTTAGATATATTGGTGAAATATATATGTGACCGTGATGCATACATTACACTATCAAAGTCCCAACCCTACGTTCCTACCTCTCAATCTCAATCCTTCTTCCTATATGTCTATTTCTCGATCTCTATCCTTCTTCCAATATGTGGTTTTGCGAATATAGAAGATCTTTAAGTGCTCCTCTCTCTTTGTCCTCCCCTCTTTCCCAGTTGTTATGTTTTTGTTTATCACGTCAAATACTACATTCTCCGCCTCTCTTTTCCTTTCCCTTTTCCTTTCTTTCCTTCTCTATTGTCTTTTACGATGTTTTGAATTTTTAAAAATTCTCTTAGAAGTGTTTATTATCTCATTCTTAATTACACTCTAAAAATAGTCTAAAAACTCCCCCATCTCTTCCACCCTCTTATCTCAATGTATCATCTTTACCCCTGCATTCTTTTTTACTCTCTATGTATCACGCTTATTTAATTATATGGCTTAGAGGTTTCAAAATTCTCGTCCTGCTTTCTCCCTCCTCCGTTCCAATTAATACTTTATAGCTTCGCAAGTTATAGAAAATGATTTATTAATGTCACTTATCTCTATCTTAATTACACTTAAATATTGTCTAAGTTAAGATTATCTCTTACTCCCTCCTCTTTCTCTCATCTTTATCCTCATATCCTCCCCTTCTTTTTACCATTACCCTATATTGATTCTTCCTCCTTTGTCCATCTCACTCTACTCTTATGTGTTTGTGAATTAATCTTTTGTCCTTTTCTTTATCTTTCTAGCAATCCTTATTATTATTATTAGTATACTATTTATTAGTATTCCTTCTCTTTCTTGCTCAATATCGTGTGGCCCGAAGAAAATAGTTTTCTTATAGCATGATAAAATCTGAAATTTTTGTATACGACAATAAACCAACTGCCTAAATGAGTTAAACTAAATTTAAAAAGACAAGCACAAGCAACAAAAAAACTAAGCAACAAACATATTTTAAAGCTGGCATATACTACTTGTAATAGATTAACCTTTATGCCTCCCAAGAATAACCCATTGATATCAGCATATTTCAACCATCATATATGTAAAACTAAAAGACGAATGAAACCAAAATAACAAACTATCAGGCATTGCAAGCTCAAACTAAATAAGCACCTCCCAAACAAAGCCAGATTGTCAGAGCAAAACATAGAAAGATCATTGTACAACTCGTAGGAACCCAAGTTAATGTTAACACCACCAGCACATTAGTCGTTTGACCTCTGATATGGAAATTGCATATGAAATAACTACAAGCATACATCCTCTTCACAACTTCACAAGCACACATAAGACTTCCTCATATCCAAAATTCTGAGTTCTATTGACAAAGCCATCTGCAAAACAGCAGAGATTAATTTTGGTACTTTTTGGTGGGCAATCGTTCATATTTTATCTCAATCAAAGCTATGCTGCTACTCTTCCAAGCGATACGCTGAACACATCTGATAGGCTGGGTGACATCAAGTAGGATCCTGAGGCGAGCCAACTTATCCTAGCCAATTTCATCTGTATCCACCTCCAATACCTCTCTAAGGCTTCCTCCAATCAATCGAATATGAGCCTCTAAGAGCATGTACAATGGTTTGGTTGGTCTTGGTTAGTCTTTGAGTCTTTGTCATTCTCTCTCCTTCCCTCCTTCTTACACCTCACATCCCACTAAAACTCCCACCAACTCATCTTTTTTTTCTCACAATGGTTTGGTTGGTCTTACTTGGTTTTTCTATTTCTCTCTCTTACTTTTACTATACCCCACCATATACTCTCTTTCCTACTCAATGTTTATTTTTATATGAAATAGATGATCTAAATTAATCGAAGTTAATTAAATTACGTTAAATTAAATTACGTTAAATTAGCTTACGTTAAATTAAATTAGCGTTAACTTGATATTATAAATTAAAAACAACGAACATATTACATACGATAAATAATTTAGAAAACACATATACATGAAATTTGATACATAAAGATAGATAATTTAGCACACACAAATACATGATAATTTGATACATAAAGATAGATAATTTAAAAACACACAAATACATGAAATTTAGAATTACTTAAACCATAAGCAATTCAATAAATGTTACTTAATCAACTTGACGATTAGGCCCAAACTTACGCCATATGTGTTCAACCAAGTTATTTTTTAGTGAGATGTGAGTTTCTCCGTCTCGCAATTCAATAACGGTGGTTTGGATTATTTTGGGAGTAATTAGGATTATTTGAATCCATAATATTGACTTAGTTTAAGTAATATTAGGTAAGAGAGAGTAATTAGAAAAAAAATATATTAGGAAGAAGTGTGGTAAAATATATGAAATTTGGGCTCAATTTATAGATAAAAATATTTTATAGCCGTTATTGTAATTTTTTTTTTTAATTTTAACCTGGTTTTTTTTTATTAACGTTACAAATTTTGTAACGTTATAAAATGTAACCGTTGAACTACAGCAAAATGAGAGGGTGTGAAACGCAGGAAACCACACGCGTGGCAGCATCTGATTCGCTGCTCAGTGGGGTCTGACGCGCGTCAGACCCACCGACCAAGAAAGCAGATGCATTGCTCCTTGTTTCGCGTGATACGCTGCACCTCTCACGCTATATCTCCTTCTCTCGTTTCTTAAACTCGGCGTTTCATTTTCAAAAAAAAAAAAATTTGGGCCCGGCTTTAAAGCCACGCGTCGTCTTCTCGCTCACCCCAAGCACGCCATCCGAGGTGCTGTTGGTCTGGAATCCGAGACCAACCAGCTCCAAGGACCAAGTGTCCCAATGGTTAAACTAAGTAAAACTAGTTTTACTATTTGCTAGACCAATTAAAACTAGACCATTGTAGATGCTCTAAGCGACTACGCATGGGTAATTTATACAAACGAACCCAAAAAGGGAACAAATTTAAGGCTATGTCCGAGGGTTGCACATCATCCTCAATTTCCTGTAACATGACAAGGTTTTGGTCGAAGGTCCATGGCCACGGCCTCCCCACCATTACTTTGTCTCTATCCAGTTTACACGAGAATTTCACCACAAACAATCCAATCTCTATAGATCGAAAAAGAGCCCCTTTTGAGATGGCCCAAATTTGATTTAGAGTTCTTTTGGCAATGCTTCGAAATTATATGTTCAACTGTCAATACTTTCCCTACCAACGTAAGATCAAAGCCGTGGTTATTTTCGGTCTCAAGAACATCATCAAACGTCGCAATTTGATCTTCCGCCGATGTAGGGTGCGTTCTCTTCACCTTAAAAAATTAAGTTTCAGGTCTAATAAGTTCAGTTCAGTTCAGATAAGTTCAGTTCAGTTCAGATAAGTTTCAATCAGGTCCAATCAGGGCAATAAGTTCCAATCAGGTCTAATAAGGTCCAATAAGTTCCAATCAGGTGCAATAAGTTCCAATCAGGTCTAATAAGGTCCAATAAGTTCTAATCAGGTGCAATAAGTTTCAATCAGGTCTAATCAGGTCCAATAAGTTCCAATAGTCAATGATCAATAAATATTTGTATTATTGTCCATTATTTTTTTTATTCATATCACTATTAGCTGATTATGTTATTATTAGAATTTTAATTAAAGTACCACAATGATTATATCGTATTATACTTGTATTATTGTCTATTATTTTATTATTCATATTACTATTAGCTAATTATATTATTATTATAAGATATTATAATCATGGTTAAATAAGGTTAACAATAATAATCATCATAATTACAATATTTTGCAATTCGTCTTTAAATAATTAGAGAACATGTTTTCGTTACTAATAACAATGAAAGATATAAATGTTATCAATTGATTGCTTCATTATCATCACCGAAGTATCTTTCTTAGATATATCAGTGGTGAAAGTTATGTATAGGCAAGTATATAAATAGTATATTTTTTTTGTTAAATTGTTTATCATAAGAGATAATTAATAATTATTATTTTTTTAAAGGGCGAATTTTAATAATTATTACTGTATAATAAATTTTGAGGGGTAGTATTTACGTTAGGGGTAATATTTATGTTATTAGTCATTAATTTTTTTTGTCTAATAAGGGCAAATAAGTTCCAATTAGGTCCAATAAGGTCTAATAAGTTTCAATCAGGTCCAATAAGGTCTAATAAGTTTCAATCAGGGCCAATAAGGTCTAATAAGTTTCAATCAGGGCCAATAAGGTCTAATAAGTTCCAATCGAGTCAATAAGTTTCAATCGGGTCCAATAAGTTCCAATCGGGTTCAATCGGGTCCAATAAGTTGAATCGGGTCCAATCGGGTCTAATAAGTTCCAATCAGTTCAGTTCAGGTCCAATAAGTTCAGTTCAGATAAGTTCAGTTCAGTTCAGGTCCAATAAGTTGAAGAGAACGCACCCGTAATCTTTAAACTAGGGACCTTTAATGCTATATCATCTGCCATAATAGCCAATCTCAATCCCAAGAGGGATCAGAAGGCTCGAAAAATCGAGTAATATGAGAGGAATACAGGATTGCTTACTCAAACCCTAGCTAGGTCAGAGAGATCTTATGTGCTAATTAGCCAAATTTTAGCATATTTATCTATAGGTTAGGTTATTCATTTATCTTGTTTGGCTGCTCTTGCTCATGTGTCAACCGCCAAGTACTAATTATACTTTTGGCTCTAGGGATGAAAGTTTGGTGTACGGTTTAAATCTAGGCCTAATCCAATCCAATCCAATGCAATCTCAAGTTTCAGACACTAGGTTCGATCAAGTCCGAATTATCTAATCTTTTTTAACTCTGCTTTTCGATGAAATAAAGTGTTCGATGATAGGAAGTATTCATACATCCCATAAAAATTCATTAATAAACAAATAACAACTAATAATTCATTGCAATAGAAAATTTACCAATAGCATACCAACGTGTTCAACTACACAATAAATTGAACTTTATAGCCGTAAGTTAGGGTTTAACTTTGAGGGGAAGGAAAAGGCTAAAGTCCTATAGAAGTATTAAAAGAGCACATCGACACGAGATTCTCACATGATCGATTCAGGAAAAACAAAACAGAAGGAATTGACAGCGAAAGAGAAAGAGAGATTGAGGAAAGGGGTTTGAAGGATTGGCGATGGATGATGGAGCAACCTCATGGAAAGGCCGGAAGGGTTGTCGTTCCCGGCGTGTGCCTTCATTAAATCCATTATATACTAACGGAACCGATACTAGGTAAAATTTATTTTGTTTTTAGTAAACTACTTGCTTTGTTTGTTTAATTATGCAATTGTCTTGTAAAAGAATTCGATGAATTTAAAACTTGAATTATGTGGTTGCAATATATTACTCTTGATTCCTTGTTTTTGTTTTTTTTTTTTTTTTTTTTTTGACAATGGGGGAATTTGCAAAAATTAAAGTTTGTGCCCTGTAAATCAGCAATCATGGAAACATAAGGGTATACAGCAAAACGTTTGTTTCTGGTTTATGTGCTCGATGATTTTTGGTTTTGTGCTTGGATAGTTATATCATTGGTTGCATTATTTGATTGCTATCACTTGGAATTTTGATTTCTTTGTTTCGTCTTGCTTTTAGTGCGATATCGGGAGTATTTTTTTCACGGCTCGATAGAGAATTTGATAAACCAATGATTTTTTGTTAATATACTCCATGTTGGTCTTACCTTTGTTCAGACAAATACATAATTTTAGAGGAAAGCCTGCTCGGTATGTTAAAGTTGGCTCCAATTACAAGTTGAAACCACTAAATTGGTCCAAACGTGATGAATTCAGGTATTCTTTCCTTCAAGGCCTTTATTAGCTACATACTCTATTTGTGGTATTTAATCTTCTTAATGGCCGAGGCAGTTTCATGCTTGTTTTTGTTGGTTTTGGTTAGACAACGAGACTCTCGTACACTGCATTTCCCCAAAAGAAGGAAGGTTCCATCACCCAAACGTGGCTCCCCTTACAAGTTGCGACCATTGTCTGTGCATGGTTTTTCATCTTTTCAATCCAAACAGTCGCACAACCCAAGCGAATCCAGGTTACCTTCTTTTTTTAAGGCTTTATTGATTAGTGCGTTCAAATGTATTGCTTGAAGTTGAAATCGAGCTGCTCACTTAAGGAGATGCTTCAAATGGAATTTGCTTCGATTTTGTCACTTTGAAAATTGATTTTATTGCTCTACATACAAAGGGCTATCAAAACCATAACGAATATTTTGTTCACTTTGAAAATTGGTGGGCTTTGCTATGTTTTCCATTTTCTCGAGGGAAGAATTAATTGTTCAACGTCAAAAGGGGAGCTTTTGGGCTAGTAGCATATTCTGCATTCTATCCATAGCTTCTTTGCGTTTCTCCTTTCTTGTTCGTGTTTGATAATCAAAATTGTGGTTTCATGTTTGTAAATGATCGTATTCTTTCTGAAATATGAAGGTCTCATTAGTAGAGGGTTGAAAACAGAACAAGGGTCAGCTTTAAGTGGATAGTAGCCTCCCAAATTCGACTTTTAGTATCCTACAAGTAGTAATTAAGGAGAACAATGAAGGATTATGTAAGGTCTAAGGAAGTCTTTTGTTACGAGCTAGGTGATTGGGGACCTGATTCGAGATGTTCTTGAAAATACACGAGTTACACATGAAAACAAGATTTCATTTGCCATGCATAGTAGATACCTGTCTGATCCTCTATTTTTCTTTTCTTGGCCTCCTGTTTGTGTATATGGACTAATGACAGCGTTAAGAATCAGTTATCCATGAACATACCAAAAACAAATTTTCTGCACCCAGTAATGGAATAGGGCAAGGTTGTTCATGATCAGTAGAGAGGAAACCTGTGACCTATCTGTATAATAGACAGGCTAACTCATGAGTATTAATCGTGTTAGCTTGGATTTTTATATTGCTCTAGGTTACCTATGTGTAATTACTTAAACTGCACTATACTGTTTCTCATACCCATACATATTCTGATGTCTGTTATGATAACTTGCGCCAGCTACTTATTGTCAAGTGTGGTAGATGATGATTTTGACGAGGAATCTGAAGCCAGTAGAAAAGAATATGCAACTATTGCTTTACAAGAATGGAGTACATTTCACAAAGTATCTTTTGAGCTCGTGGAAATTGGGCCCCTAGCTTCAGGTTACAGTTCAGCCGGGCGTATTTTGCATTTAAACTTCAAGGCTAGAAACAATGATGAACCTGGTGCTTTGGTGCAGACATTTTTCACTGAATTGATCAAAACTAACAGGAATGTTGTCAGTGTTACGGGTCTCCGCTGCTTGGGGCCAAGCAGCTCATTACCAGGTTACGTACTGTGAATCATATAACCATGGATGATTCGACGTCAGAATTTCTTTACTGTCTTTTTTTCATTACTGTTTCCACTCGTGATTATCATTATGAGAAAACTTTTTCCACCTTCTTGCAGATAAAGCCAAGATTTTTGGCTGCTTATATTGTTCTTCTCACAATATTCATCATCCTGATGAGAGCTTGTTGAGTGTTTATCATAATGGTAGGGAAGATCATTGGACAACATTGGAGTACCAAATCAATAAGCTGCGTGATTTCATATGGAAGAGGTATATTGAGGAATTCTCTTTATTGCATATATATTCTGGTGCTTTTTTTTAAAATGAGTTATTGCATAGTATGTCTTTGTAGTCAACAATTTGTCAGGATTGATTCGAAAATTCTCGCAATGATTACATTTTTCGAAAATTCGAAAATTCCATATAGTTCTTGCTGAAATTGATTACATTTTTCATCCTTAGAAAATTAGTATTATAAACTGTTAGCATAATTCTGATTTACTTCTATTTTCCTATCCCATCAAAAAATATAAATGAATGTAGTGAAGAAGAAGACTTCATTCCTAGGTTCTCGCATCCTGGACTCAAGTACTTTGGCAAGCACTATCAAGAGACAGCATCTCTACTTCCAACTGTTGCCTTAAGCCTGTTTAATAGTGAGAAAAAGGTGTGTGTTCTTTTATTTAGTCTCTCTTTTCCTGACCAACAATAAATACCTTTTGCTGTATTATTTTCTTTCCAACCATTCCCAACCGTATACCCTTATGTTTCCATGATTGCTGATTTACAGGGCACATACTTTGAGTTTGTGAAGCCTGGCATCTCCGGAAGATTATATTCGTCGCTGGGCTGGCTTGTGCATATGAACTTCGAGGCTAAGAACAAGGATGATCCTGATGTTCCAGTTCAGATTTTCTTTGCTGAATTTATGTGTGGTTGGGATTATGTCTTTGCTGTCTTTTGCGAGCGCTTGGGTCCATCCGATTCCCCTTTTCCTGGTATAAGTTTGTACTTAATAATAAGTACTTTTGTCTTTTGTACATCGTTGTTATAATTAGTATGATACAATGACAATCCTTTTGACAATTTTGATGTCACAAATTACAGAGGAAGATAAACATGGTTGCACTATTTGTGGTTCTTGCTGTGTTCGTCATCCTCTAGGTCCAGGGTACATGAATGGACGGGAATTTTGGGATTATGACTGATGCTACGATGAAGCTTAAGTTGTATGTGTTGTATGTTGAGCGGTTGAGACAGGAGTTAGCCTTTTAGTTTCATGCTTAAAGTCTGTTTTAGGTCATTTTAACTTTAAGATTTAGATTTCTATATGGCTATATGCCCTTTTTGCTTCTCCATATGGGCGTAGGCTCAAGTAATTAATATTTCTCCGTGTGTCAAGGTAAAAAGAGTAATGTTAATATTTTATATGCTCTTTTGATTGTATTCTATTCTTTATCTTCCTTTGTAGTTTCGTTTGTCAAATGTGGATTAAAGAAAAAAAAATACGAATTGAGGTCGTACCTTATAAAATTTGTTTCAAATTATGTTGTCAATTTGATCTATCTTAGTGGTCCAGCGGAGGCAAAGATGCAGATATTGAGAATATAATAGACATGTAAATTTGACAAGAAAAGTAATGTGAATAGACACACAATGGCTAACTGGAGGTTCGAGAATTAATTGATTATTGCCAATTTAAAAGTGAAGTTAGGCGGCAAAGCATATATAAACCGACATCGCATTTGTTGGCAAAAAGTATCATAAAGAGAATTTGGGCCACACTAAACCCTACAATTTTCGCCTTGGACCAAATTATATATATGTGCTCATCGTATGAACCCGAAATAGTATTATGCATACACGTCACTAGTTGAACTCGAGCGTAACCTGCGCGTAGAAATATGTGACATACTAGAACCTATATTAACTATTAAGACTCGTTGATGCCAAACCGGGGTTGTGTATGAAAAAGTCATATTTGAAGACCCTTTTATGTCTAATAGCCTTCGTAACCATAGTCGAAATCTTGCACTCTTTAGAATCAAGAGTGCCCAAAGTGATGATATGTTCTCCTTTAAATGAAAAAACATATTGAACTTTAAACAAAATCATGACCTTACGATCATGTGTTTTGATCCAAACGAAGTGAGCAGGCATGAACTTTGCAACGGTATTGTTGCCCATAGAGGCGAGTTTATTCTTCACCGATTTACAAACCGATCCTTTTGAGAATAAACATGGTAGGTGCAACCGGAGTCAAGCATCCAATTAAGAAATCTACTTCTTCTAGGAAAAGTAGTGAAAAGAACATAATCATATTATGTTTAATCAAAATCAACTTCCTCATTTGGTATACGGTTTAGATTTAGGCCTAATCCAATCGATCCGGGACAAAATTTGGATCTTAATTTTTCAATCCAATGCAATCTCAATTTTCGAACCTTCGGGTACTATCAAATCCGACTTATCTACTTTTTTTAAAATTCTATTTTTATTTGGCGAGTGTTCAATGATAGTAAGTAATTCATACGATCACATAAAAATTCATTAATAAACAAATAACAACAAATAATTCATTGCAATAGAAAATTTACCAACAACATAATAACGCGTTCAACTACACTCGCATATTGGACTTTATAGCAGCAAATTAGGGTTTAACTTTGAGAGGAAGGAAAGGGCTATCGAGACCATTTAGGCTTTTAAAAAAAACCAGTCCGGCCCAATCATAAATATAAAATGAGGGTTATTTACTATTCGGGTATTTTGGATCTTTGGATCCAATCACCCTCAATCCAATCCAATATGAAACTACGGTTTTTTAGATAACTCAATCCAAATTCAATCAAAATATAGTTTGAATCCAATTCAAATTGCTAATTCAATTTAGATTGAATTGGATTTTGTTTTTTAATTCGAATAACTTTCACCCTTATTTAGTTCTCGTTCCCATGGTACAAAATTTGATTTCATGATTTCAAACTTATATTCTAAAGTCTTAACCACTAAACCAATTCCACATGTACGTTCCACTACTACCTAGCAACTACTATATTTTATATCACCTCCAAACATGAAGAACTTTCCTATGAGATACACTATTTCTATAAACTACACTTATATCCCTATACAAAGCTCCACGAAATGCATACTACTATCTATATAAATATCTAAAACAACATCCTTCATGCCATGTGTCTTTGAGCTAGACAATTGATGCTAATGTGGCATGCTCTTTTATGTTCAAAAAGTAATGCAATTGTCCACGTGGCACTGTTATTCCGATGTGAGAACCGTAGGCTTCTTTAGTTCTTTGTTTTTGTCAATTACAAGAGATTTGCCTTAATTCATGCGATATGGTTACAAAAGTAATTGCTATAAAATAGGCAACACGTAGATTCTCTCCTTCGAACCAATCATGCATTGTAATTGATACGTAATCTTTGTACTTTAGGAAACATGTATATTGTATTCTTTATAAATCGATTTACAAATCTATTCTTAACGAAATTGTTATTATTATTGGAATTAAATCAAATCGATTATCACCTCAATTTAGGAAACAAATAACAATTTCGAATAATATATATGTGTAAGGACCTTGGATGAGAATATAAGCGTACTCAGCTTGAAAGAATTGAACGCAGAGCAAAAATGGCGAGTGGAGATGGATGGCATCCAAAATTGGAACATTCCAATTTCCTAGATGTGGATGCAATGGTTTTAACCCTATTTCGTTCGGGTCGGCTATCATGCCATAAAGTGTCAAATGAGTTTATGGAAGATATATGTTTGGATTCGCTTAATTGGGATACTATCGAAGATGTACGTTCATCAATAGATGGCTGTAGGATGTACTTGGATTGTGATAGTATGATGTTGTACTACCTACATTGTACTCCTCCAAGAGTTTATAAAGTATGTGACGAGTGTTTCGATGAACTCGATTTGGTCAATGATAGTCTTTTGCGTTTTAGAAATAAAGTATTGTTGGTTTATATAGCAAGAAATGATTAGAAAATGGATGTTGTAATTTCCTAATAACAGTTGGAATAATCAATAAATCTGTGTTCATCGATTCATGGAGGCTTGTGAGAAAATATTTTGGCCAATTTTACTATGCATTATTAATTCAGTCATTAATTTCCTAATGAGTTTGCTTTTTTTAGTTTATAATATTAAATACTTTGCTTTCATTTTTTTATTATACATACAAAATTCAAGTCTTTGCTAATGTTTTTTGCATTACCAAGAAAACAAAACAACCTACTGCCAAATATCATGTTAACCACTATAATTTTATTCCCATATAAAAAAGAAATTATTCACCTTCACATTATAATATGGAAACCACGGTTTATGAATGAAAATTATGGATACTAATTGTCCACAGTGACTGGCGTTTTTTAGTTTATAATCTTTTATAACCCGACAATACTTTATTTCTAAAACGCAGAAGACTATCATTGAAAATTATGGATACTAATTGTCCACAGATCCACGACGTTTTCGTGTTTATATTATTAAAGACTTTGCTTTCGAGCGGTTATTTTATAAAATTAAAGTCTTTGCTAATGGTTTTTGCATTACCAAGAAATAAAAACAACCTACTGCCATATATCATGTTAACCACTATTTTATTACGATAAAAAAAAACATTCACCTTCACATTATAATATGGAAACCATGGTTTATGAATGAAAATCGATGTTTGGAAATATTTATTCAGAGGATCTATATAATTATTGGGTAGATACGAATATGTGAAATATGCACGGGAAAAAAATGCCAAATCAATCCCATGTATCGTGCTGAATCCTTTTGTTCTGAAGATATATTACCATACTCAATATATTTTGTAATCTTTGACTGATTATTAGTACTATGCTTAAACTCTCTACAGTAATAAAGGAGAGGGGAATTAAAGTGTTCTAATAAATGGATCCTCTACCTCCAAAGGTGCAAAAAAAGAAATGGACTTGTCTAAGTTCTTTAAAGGTGAACTGTGATGTTGGCGGCCTTAATATAGGTATTTTTTAATGCTTAATTTTTTTTATTGTAATTCCTTTACGAATTTACTGTATATATTATGAATTTGTAATGTTATTTTATAAAGAATTTAATGTAGAACTAATGTCGAATTTTTTGCATTAGATGTTCTTGGAGTTGTTATATACTTGGGACGTTTTCAGTTAGACAAAAAACTGCTTATCAAACAACAAGATGTCATAATAATTGATAAGAGGTAAATATCTTTACTAACTACTAAGTTTGGATGTACCAGATTTTTTCCTCCTCTATTTTTTTATTTACATTAAATCATTTACTATTAACATTTTTTAGACATTAACGTTCTAACTTTCAGTTACACTGCTATGAAATTGTGCTTAATGGACAATTATTGTGCCCACATACAACACGATGATTGTCAGATACTAGAACAAACCATGACAATTTTAGCAAGGGGTTTGATTATTAAATACTAGTAGAATAATTGCTTATTGCTGCGGTCATTAAGTGGCCTATTGCTGCAGTTTTGGCCGCGCAGCAATATAGCAACCTATTGCTGCGGTTTTTACCCAAAACCGCAGCAATAGGTAGTGTGAATAACAAAAAAAAAATGGAAAAGTAACCTATTGCTGCTGTTGTTGGTAAAAGCAATAGGTAGTCTTATCGATTGCAATATATATTTAATTGATTATCCAAATTCAATGCAGGAATTCTTTTGCAGGGTCATTGGGAGATTAGAGGAGATTGACATTGACAATTTGGAAAATGAATTGGTTAGAATAAAAATAGGGGATATAAGTGGGTCATTATATGTTGCTCTATCGGTTAACCAATTTTGCTTTTTACTTCATATATCTATTTATGACCTACAACTACGGAAAGAGGTTTGTATATGAAAGTATATTTTACCCTATATGTTAAGCAATGATGAACATGAATATTTAAACCAATTATTTATTTATTATGGCATGCAGGTAAATTACAAGGGACAGTTTCCGCAATCAAATTAACGCACGCATTGGGGATGCATATATTTTTGTGCTTCAATCAACATCTTGGTGTTCGAGATATGAGACTTTATCAAGTCATTGATATTACACATGTCTATTGGGCCGAGGAATGTGCTTATCGATTCCCTAGCGAGTTCATATTAATATGGAATAGAAATGAGCCATTTTGTTATTAGTTGTAATGAACTATAATTATTGGATTATAAGTTTATTAAACTATTGAATAAAGTCACTTCTCATTTCTCTTATGTTAAAAAATGTTTTTTTTTGACAATTTTTCTTTTTATTTGGGTTGTTAGAATGTATAAATAATATGATGCACATTTATAAATAATAAAATAATTATTGGATTGTGAAAATCGATTATTCACAATGCTCTAATTATTTGCTTATATTCTAGAGATCACCTTTGTTTAATAATTTCGTTCATAGAATACATATTAATATATGTAATTTTTTTGTGTCACGTATTTCATAATTTAAATTAATACATGTATATTTTGGCCATTAATTTATACAACTTTTATTGAAATGAAAATAGGAAACATATATATATATGAAAATCATTAGTTGATTATGTACATCATTAAATTAGTAATGCAAAAACTATGGGAATTGTAAATAAATCAATCACCAATAGTAAAGTTGCCTAATTTTAAGATTTGTTAATATAATTTCCAAAAGTCGTGTATATTCACATTCCTCAATGAAACGTTTTATTACCCGCTATAAATAAATTAGGTTATGGTGGTAATATATGAACCCATGCATATAAATACACAATGTATTAGTCTCAATTAATTCATATAAGTGTCGTTAAAGCACACAAGAACAACGAAATTCGGGTTAATATGGAATCCAAACGTCGAAAACTTATGAACTTATTTTGCATCCTCCCTAATGAGATTATTGTTGATATTCTCTCACGTGTTGGTGCTGCTGATGCTGAAGCTCTATTTGCATGCAAGTTAACGTAAGTTGTACAATAGTGTTTGTATGTATAATATATTTTGTTTTAACTTTTTGGAGACTAATTTTCGAATTTTTTGTAATTTTTACAGTTGCAAGGGTATTAATGCTATGTCAAAGGATCCAAAAATATATCAAAATGTGTCTTTGAGACTTTGTATATGTGTTCGTGGCATATTGATGAAAATGCATCTAAATTTTTTAACCTTTGCCTTCTACACAATAATCCCGAGGCAAGTTTTTGCGTTATGGCATGGTATTCCTTATTAAACCCATAATTCTAATATATCGGGTTTTCCCATTACTTTATATTACTTATATATTAACCCTACTTTTTCTTATAGGTGCAGTATTTCACTCATGTACTCTTGGATGAAGGGATGAAAAATATCGAACTGGCATCAACATTAGGCAACGTATTGACAACTTATTTATCGGGACTTCGCTCATATGCAATGGAGATGAAGAGCGAAAGAATAAGGGTGTTCACATATTACTTGGCGTTTTTCATCGTCATGGTATAATGGAAGTTGTTGAATTAAGAAAAAAAATCCGAACTATGATGGTTTCACTTTGGTGAAATAACAAAGTGGTTGTTCCATCGGCTGAAATTATATCGTGTGCCAATCAACAGAATCATGAAGATCACACTAATTGGGAAATAGGAAACTTCACAATGGGTGTTGGTGATCTTAATAATCTATGTGATTCATACATTTGTAATCGCGAGGCTAGATTTTTTCTATCATTATTGAATTAGGAGTTGTTGTTCTAGACATGAAATAAGTCTTTATAAGACTTTAGTTTCGATTATGAGGATAGTTTTGTTTTTTATTTTGGTTTTGGTTGTTACTTTTTTTTTCAATATCCAAATATCCAATAATATATGATCTTTCAATTATATATTACCTTATGGTGTTCTGTATTATAATTGGGGATTTAATCCAACCCTCATGAATTTTGTATAACATATGCAAGATAAGATTATTGATTTCATATAATTAAGATCACGTTCATTCATAGTCACTCATTATAAATATCAACCCATATGTCAAATTAAATTTACCAAATATGATGGTAATTACAATCTTATCACTACAAAAATGAGGGCATTTTAGAAACGTAAGTTGGAAACAGATTTTCAATATGTTGATAAATAGCAATAAATTATATTTTTTTTGTTGCCTGTTACAAAAGTAGCGTCTTATTCATCAAATGATGGCAACAAAGTTGTGATTTGTTTCTATTGGAGACCAATCGTCTCACTATTTGTTGTTAGATGGCATCAGATTTTCAATTTGTTACCATTTTATTGCAACAAATACTTGCTTTGTTGACATCGGAAACAAGTCATTTTACTACTTGTTACTAGATGGCATCATGTTTTTTATTTGTTTCTATTTAGAAACAAACATTAGCGACAACTATTTAATTTGTTGCCATTAGAAACAAGTAATTTTATTATTTGTTGTTAGAATAGGAAAAATAGCAATAAATTATATTTTTTTGTTGCCTGTTACAAAAGTTGCGACTTATTCATCAAAGCATGGCAACAAAGTTTTGATTTGTTTCAAATGGAGACCAATTGTATCAGTATTTTGTTGTTAGATGGCATCAAATTTTCAATTTGTTACCATTTTATTGCAACGAATATTGCTTTGTTGATATTGAAAACAAGTCATTTTACTTGTTGTTTCTAGATAGCATCGTATTTTTTATTTGTTGCTATTTAGAAACAAACAATGGCAACAACTATTTAATTTGTTGCCATTATAAACAAGTAATTTATTATTTGTTGTTAATTAGAATATAAACAATGCTTTTATGTTTTTAAAAATTATAAATTAGAAGATCTTGAAATTAGTTTAGCAACAAACTCTGACAAGTAATTATTAACATGTTTCTTTTGGCAACAAGTAGTCTTACTAGCTGTTGCCAAAATGGCATTCGATTTTTTGTTTGTTGCCCTTGTAAACAAGTTGTCTTACAATTTGTTGCTAAACAATATGAATATCTTGTATTGCCAAAAATTTGAAAACTAAAATAAAATTGTAGGATTAGTTTTTAGCAACAACATATGGAAATCCATATTTAATTTGTTTACATTGGAAACAAGTCATTTTACTATTTGTTTCTAGATAACATCAAATTTTCTATTAGTTGCTTTTTAGAAACAAAAACAAATTATAGTTTGTTGCCATTGTGTCGGAATTGAACTCACGCTCATATTCTTTTTATCTTATTTCAGTTAATTAAGTTCACGTAAGTTCTGGAAAAATAAGTGTTAACCAAGTATGCATACAAGATTAATAAGTTATCATTTGTTCTAATAAGGCTATGTTCTGTTTAACTATGACGAGTTTAGATTAATTTAAATAAATTCAAATAAGTTTTAATAAGTTGCACTAAGTTCAAATAAGTTACTTCTAATAAGTCATAGCACGTAAGAAAGTTAACTTTAATAAATTTCAATAAGATTAAATAATTGCATATAAATTCTAATTAAGTTTAAATGAGTTTGGGTAAGTAAAGATAATTTTTTTTTTTTGAAATTAAAAATTAATTCATTGATTCAAAGTCATACGACATCTACAATAGAAGTCAAAACTAAACAAATACATATCAAAATGAAATAAATACAATTCTAATATGACAAAACCACGATTGTTGAGTAGATCTAACAATTTCTGAAAACCCTCGTCTTTCACATTAATGTCTGATGCAGCCTTCTGCAAGGAGGTCTATCGATCTTTTGTAGTCTTGAAGTAGAACTGGATCCAATTGAAGTGATTGTAAACAAAGTACTGACATCTGTTGCAACCCCGCACAAATTTCAATCAACAAATCAACCTCTTGAATTACACAAAAACCTAAAAACAAAGTCTCCAAACTCTCACATGGAGAGAGATAAAACCCAATATATGGGTAGATATAACCCAATAAATGGGTAGAAAAACTCTCCATTAAAAGAGAGAGATCAAGTTTATTAGAAACATTAACATAAAAACTAGTAACAAAAGGAGAAAAGGGGCTTACCACCGCCCAAAAAACTACGTGTCCCACAAGTGTTCGGATCTTTGCGGGATGGAGGGAGTACAAGTACAACGTAACTTATCCCAATTTAATACTTCCTCCGTTTCATTTTACTTGCTACACTTCTCAATTCACGGACTCCTAGGCAATTTTTGGAGAAGAGAGAGGTAGAGAGTAAAAAGAAAAGGGACCCATGTGAGAAGAGAGAGATAGAGAGAGTTTATTGCCCAAAAAGGAAGTGTAGCAAGTAATATGAAACTTCCCTATATGGAAAGTGTAGCGAGTAATTTGAAATGGAGGAAGTAGATCGGTAATTGCAAAGCTTATCTTGAGAAAATAGATATTTTTTGATTCCTACTCACCCGAGCCTATACCCTTGCTTTTCTATCAATCTCTAATTCTGATCTTCCTCCCCCCAACATATGGTGTCGGTATAAATTGAAATTCCGTTATGGTCCAATTCGGATTGGTAATAAATACTCGGGCTTTGCAATATAGGATTGATCACACTTTAACTAATGTTTTTTTTTTCTTATGTAGGCCATGATGGTAAGATGAAAGACCATGCTAAACTCGACTACTCTCGCAGTCTAATCGGCCAACATTATTACAGTGAAACTTATTGAAAGGAAGGGGGATACTAAGGAAAGTCTCACCCCCCCCAAGAAGCCACTAGCTAGCGGGGTTTTAGTTTATATATTATTTTGTTATCATTTTTTGCATGGTTGTTATCAAAATTATGCATATTTGTTACTAGTTTGAACATATAGCTATTAATTACTTTATTAGTTTTATATATGCTCTTTTATCTTCTTAGGGATATTTGTCATCAATGTATATATATCTTATATATATATCAGTATATAAACTATAAAGTAATATGAAATATATATATATATAAAATGATATCAATGAATTATAAATTTATAAACTGTTAACAATCCTGTATGAAATTATACAAAATATATGTAAACTGAATTTGGCAAAACTTCGTCTTAGTAAGTACGGTCCCATCTAAAACTTATTGTTTTTTCTTTAATATTATGCAATAGAAATATCCGGAACTTAAACATAGTTTAAGTCAAAAATCAAGAGCATTAAAAAAGCCAAACTTAGGCCCTATTCTGTTCACCTCATTTTCAGTTCGTCTAAGAAAAAATAAGTTCAATTAAGTTAAGATAACTTTTTTCTAAGTTTAAATGAGTTAAGATACGTTCAGATGAGATCTAATAAGGAATAATAAAAAGTTTAGATAAGTTCAATTTAGCAAAAAATAAATAAAAACAAAATAAGATTTGAGTTCACATCCATTAAGTACGGTCTAATAAGTTCATATAAGTTTATAATACGAATAGTTCAATTTAATTCAAAAAAATCAGATTAGTTTATATAAGCAAACATAAGTTGAAAACAACAAGGTCTTAGGGCTGTTCTCTTCGGCATAAAACAACCGAATCGAGCGAATCGAACTGAATTAAATTATAACTAATTAATAGTAATGATTATCATTTAGGAACCGAACCGAACGGCCGAATTGTACCGAACGAACCGAACTAAACAGAATTGAAAATAAGCTGGGGAGAACAGGCCCTTAGAAGATTTAATTTTTTTAATTGTAGAAAGTAGTATAATATTATATGAATGTGCACGTTATGTTTGCTCTATTTTTGCTCATTTGAATTTAAATGAAGCTATCATAACTTTTTATTACTTTATCTAGTTATAAAATGCATCAAGGCAAAGCATTTTTTGGTGTTTGAAACCTCGTTTCTCATTAAATTTAAAAAAATTCAAAGTAAAAATATAGTTACAAACTTGGAACCCCTATGGAAATCCATAAGGAAATTCCCAAGTCTGTTGAAATAAACCGATCAAAAATCAAGCAAACATTCTATTTCATTTTATTTTCCTTTCTTTAGGGAACTTTTTTTATCTAATTTCCCTTTTCTTTTTCAAGAGAATTTTATCTAAATTTCCTAGTACCAAAAAAAAAAAGGGGAAAATCTTTCAAGCTTCCCACGTTGCGGTTGGCGCAAAAATAGAACGAAGAAAGCTTTCAAACTCCCTCAACTCTCTCAACCGATCTTCAAGCATTCATCACGACTTCGTCAACTCCATTCCCTTCTTGTCAATTCCCCGAAAGGAGTCTCGTTTACGTCAATAACAATTATTCTCGCCAATTTGACTGGTAATTCTTCTCATTACTCTGAATTTTTCTCTTTTGTTGATTAACTGGTGGTTCCCCCAAATATCTGAATTGGTAGTCTGTTCCTAGAAAATCAGCAAAGGGAAGATCTAATTGTAAATTCGGGAAGGTTGGCTGGGCTGAGGGTTCGGAAAACTCATCTTTGAGAACCTTCTCTCTCTAAGAGTTTCTCTCTTTAGAGAGATGGACAAGGGGTCAATTTGAAGCTCCCCGAATAAATTAAATTATGAAAATCGTTTTAATAGATAGAAGGTCTCAACCAAGTTGTATCACCAAATCTTCAGCATAATGTGTAGCATACTGATGCAACAACTTAGGATTCCAATCAGATTCATCGTCACAGATACAATGTAAAACAAACAGAGTCTATGTTTGACAAATCCATACACAATTCAACATCGTCAATTCCTTCGTCAGATCAAACTCTCCTCTCTTCAGAGATGCACATCATCACTAAATCAGTAGGCTAAATGCTACACTGAGTTTAACATTAACTAAGTCTACTTCAATTAGTACAAAAATTTGTCAAACATCAGTTGACATCTAGATTAATTACCAGGGTAAATTATACAACCTAAAGAGCCAAGCTGAATATTTCTTCTTGTACAGGAAACATTAGCATCTTTATTCTTTTAATGCAAATTCATGACTATTTTAATGCAAGACTAGATTAGGTTTTTTTGTTGATTAACTCCCTCCCCTTATCGTCCTTTTTTTTTTTTGCTTTGGAGTATCAGTTTTATATATATATAGATAAAAATTGCATCTTGGGTTTGAAGGTTGGGATGCTATCTCAATTTAAGGGTTTAAAATAAATTGGCAAAATTCTTGACTATTTTACTGGAATACTAAATTCCAAGTATGCATTTTGGGTTCTAATCTTGTCAATTGATTTTTCCTGGTTCAATACAGCAGTACCCACTTCATTCCAACCGAGACAAAAGCTTTGGTAGTGATAGCAAGTTTGAGGGAAGCTGATTTGTTGGCTAACTCTAAGAAGGTTAGTTAAGAATTTTTATTTTTAAAGTTGTGTGCAAGTGTGAGGTCTATCCGAATTCATAACTTAGCTTGAGGTGTCGATTTATTGAAATCAATATCCTATCCTAGCTACCATTATTCAGTAATAAATTAAGAATTGACTTTTATAATCTTGTGATTGATCTGTGCATTCTTATTGAGGTTCTGATATACCTTCATGGCTATGTTGAATTGATTAATAATCGCCTCTATATAAAGAAAAGGGGGAATCATTGAGACTGATGGAAAATTTTGGTTTCTGTAATGGTCATATACTTATGCATGCATGTGTACTACGCTGCATAGACTCCGAAAGAATCTCATATTGGCCGTTGGTATCACATTCATGATGTTTTTGTCTCGTACATTGTCTTGTGAACTTCTTTGAAAGAGAATATGAAAATATTTTTTAGTTATTGCTATATCCAGCCATTATTTTTGGCACTAAGAAAGAGCTCAAACAAATAATTTTATATAAGAACTAGTACTTGTAAGGAAAGCTTTGCCATTGTGAAAGAAAGTTATCAAATTTTCCTAATATCTCTGTTTTTGGCATATTGATGGTATCATGGTAGAACTATATCCAATAAAAGGTTCACATGATATATTCTAGTTACAAAACAAATTAGAAAAAATATGTTAGCTCAAAAGTGCCATAACGTGCTCTAGGTAGCTATTAGTTAAATATTGGTTTATGAAAATTTTATCATAATAGGTAGCTACTAACTAAATATTGGTGTTTGAAAATTTTATCATAAGCATCTGAAGTGCTAAAAAGTAGAGAAAACAAAAAAAAAAAAGAAATTGGAAACCAAATTTGGAGAACGTGGTAAGAAATTAAGAACAACTTAAGGTTGGGTTATACATCATCTATGTAAGCTATTTATTGTTACTTGTATCTATTTTTTGTTCAGTTTTTTCTTTTTTATGGCTATGATTTATGCTTTTAGTTAATTTATTTAAATTATAGTTGTTGAATGAATGTGCAGTATCATGAGGGTAGGGGAGAATAGAGAGTGGATGTATGAAAGGTTAGAGGGAAACTTCCTTAGCCCAACGTTTGCTAACAAGGTTGATGAATTCATTACATATGCTACCACCCAAGATAATATCGTGATAGATGGTATGATGAAATGTCCATGTGCCAAGTGTCGAAACATTCCATATGAAGATCTAGAGACTATTAAGGTGCATCTCTATCGGTTTGGCTTTACACCAAATTATCATAGATGGGTTTTTCACGGGGAAAATAGTGCCTCCACTTTTGTCGAGCGTGCATCTAACCCTTATAGAAGCATGGTATTAGATGCCTTTGGACAAGAAAGTGATTTAGAGGACATTGAAGAAGAACCACTTCCTAGTCATAAGAAGTTTTTTGACATGTTGAAGGCATCGCAAGAGCCATTATATGATGGTTGCAAGTTGTCTTTGTTATCTGCTGCTGCAAGGATGGCAAATATCAAGTGTGAGTACAATATTCCTCGTAGAGCCATAGATGGTTTTGCTTCCTTGATGAAAGACATGTGCCCGGATGAAAATAAGATGACAGAAAGCTTTTACAAGACAAAGACATTACTTAAAGGCTTAGAGCTTCCACACCAAAAGATACATGTATGTCCAAATGGTTGCATGTTATTCTGGAAGGAACATAAAGATCTCGAAGAATGTCTTTTTTGCAAAGGAAGTCGTTACAAGACAATCAGAAAAAATGGAAACAATTCTCCTTATAGTGTTCTTACTTATTTCCCAATTGGTCCAAGATTGCAGAGATTATATGCAACCAAATCTACTGCTGAGCAAATGAGATGGCATAAGGATAATCCTCGAGATCATGGCCTAATGTCTCATCCAAGTGATGGAGAAGCATGGAAGAGCCTAGATAAAGAGTATAACTCTTTTGCCGCCGAGCCCCGAAATGTTCGACTTGGTCTTTGTACTGACGGATTTTCACCATTTGGGAAGACGGGAAAACAATATTCATGTTGGCCTGTCATCTTGACTCCTTATAATCTTCCCCCGAACTATGCATGAAGAAACCTTTTATGTTTCTCAGTCTGATAATTCCGGGTCTAAAAAGCCCCAAAGGGAACCTAGATGTGTTCTTGCAGCCTCTTACTGAAGAGTTAAAACTACTATGGGAGGTAGGATTGCCAACTTATGACATCTCCAACAAACAAAATTTTCAAATGAAAGTTGCATTGCTTTGGACAATTGGTGATTTCCCGGCATATGGCATGCTCTCAGGGTGGACCACGGCAGGTAAATTAGCTTGCCCATATTGTATGGAAAATACTAAAGCTTTCACTCTTAAAAATGGTGGAAAACAAAGTTGGTTTGATTGTCATCGACAGTTTTTATCCCATAATCATGCTTATCGAAAAAATAAGAGTGCTTTTCGTAAAGACACGGTTGAAAACTCTTCCCCTCCGCCACGATTGAGTGGAGAAGAAGTTTGGAATCGTGTATCTTTGTTGCCAAAAACTGCTGAGTGCATAAGGAATGAAGGTAAGCGGCCTGAAGGGTATGGTATCTTGCACCATTGGACAAAGCAAAGTGTCTTTTGGGAGCTTCCATATTGGAGCAAACTCTTGATACGTCATAATCTTGATGTCATGCACATTGAGAAAAATGTGTTTGATAATGTTTTTCACACTATGATGGATGTTAAGGGAAAAACTAAAGACGATTTGAAGGCAAGAAAAGACATAAAAGTGTATTGTAAACGAAGAAAATTGGAGACTCGAGTTGTCCTTGATAATAAAGGTGGAAAGAAGACCCTAAAGCCGAATGCTCCTTTTATGTTGCCTAAGGAGAAAAGGAAACTTGTTTGTGAATGGGTGAAGAAATTAAAGTTTCCTGATGGATATGCTTCAAATTTAGGTAGATGTGTCGATATGAAGGAGTGTAAGTTATTCGGTATGAAAAGTCATGATTGTCATGTTTTTATGCAACGATTGCTCCCGTTTGTCTTTAAAGACTTGTTGCCCCTAAATGTGTGGAATGTTATCACTGAATTGAGCCAATTCTTTAGAGATCTCTGTTCGACCACCTTGAAAGTTAATCACGTGGTGCGCTTAGAGCAGAATATTCCTGAAATTCTTTGCAAGTTAGAGAGGATATTTCCACCTGGTTTATTCAATTTTATGGAGCATCTCCCTGTTCATTTACCTTATGAGGCAAAAGTTGGTGGGCCGGTTCAGTATAGGTGGATGTACCCTTTTGAGAGGTAATATTATTGAATTATTTTTTAACTTTATTTTTTTAAAATTAAAATATGTCATTCATAATAATCATTTTACTCTTTGTTAGGTTTTTATATCATTTAAAAAAGAAGGTGGGCAATAAAGCTCAAGTGGAAGGCTCAATTTGCAATGCCTACCTACTTGAGGAGATAACAAATTTTTGCTCCCTTTATTTTGAAGACGATGTTGATTCCAAGGTGAAAGGTTTAGGATTGACAACATGTGCTAATAATGAACTAGACCTTAACTCTGATCTACCTGAGATGTTTTCTTCTACTCTCGGGCATAGTTCGTCACAAGGCCAACTTTGTTACCTTGATGAAAAAGATTACAACGTTGCTCATCGATATGTTTTAAGCAATTGTGAAATTCTACAACAATATGAAAGGTAAATTTCTTTGATTTCATGATATAAGTAAAGTCTTAGCTAGATATATTAAGATACTAAAATAATTAACAGTTTATTTGAAGAACAAATGATGAGAGAACGTGGTTATCAAAGTCCAGAAGAAGTTTGGATCAAATGTGAAGATAAATATCCTAATTGGTTCAAAGAATATGTAAGTTAATAAGTATATGTGATTATATGAATATATATATTATACTATTTTTAGCATGCGAGTCAATGACCATATAGTGACATATTGCTCCATTATCATAGGTATTGAGAAAGGGCATCAATAATGACATTATTCGTTCATTATCATTTGGACCGCCGACAAGAGTTCGAAAATTCAACCAATATCACATTAATGGATTTCATTTTCATACGTTTGAGTATGGAAAGAATAAGTCAACTATGAAATATGGTATTTGTGTGAAAAGTTCCCAAGGGAAAGATTATTATGGCATTCTTCAAGAAGTGATAGAATTGGCTTATGTTGGAGCAAGAAAGTGTTATACAACAGTGTTGTTTAAGTGTGATTGGTTTGATATTGGACATGGTACTAGGATACATGCAAAGTACAATCTTGTTGAGGTAAATCATTTAAGGAGATATCCAAAGTATGACCCATTTGTACTCGCACATCAAGCTGAGCAAGTTTATTATGCTCCTTGTCCAAGTAGTAGTA
Organism: Beta lomatogona; assembly: GCA_947646795.1. Classification (NCBI taxonomy): domain Eukaryota; kingdom Viridiplantae; phylum Streptophyta; class Magnoliopsida; order Caryophyllales; family Amaranthaceae; genus Beta; species Beta lomatogona. The sequence continues at coordinate 381,379 of CANSNZ010000239.1, forward strand.
ATGAAGGAAATCAATGGTGGTTTGTTTTTAACATCAAGTCAAGAGGAACTATTGATGCACCTGAGCCTACGGCATTCCAAGTACATGCAAATAAAAATCCTCCATTGCTATCCGAGTTTGAAGGAAATGATCAAGAAGTTCTAGTGAGTGAGGAAGAAGCTCAAGTGCTTTCTTCTCATGAATATGAGGAAGTGGAAGATGAACAAGAAGAGGAGGAAGGGGACGAAGAAAATGAGGAAGAAGAGGAGGAAGAAGATGATGACGAGTTAGAGGATGATGACAAGTTAGAAGAAGATGACGAGGATGATAATGAGTTAGACGAAGATGACGATGATGAAGAAGAAGATGAAAATAGTTTATTTTAGATTTGACATGTTATTTTTAATTTGAAATATTCAAATAAATGTTATGTGATTCTTTATTGCAAGTTTGATTATTAGTTAACTGTTACAATCCAAAGCCTATGTTATATAGCCTTCTACTTCTTCAGTTAGAAACTTATTGTTGTTATAGTGCCTTTTTTACTTTTCCTTTTATGATTTTCTAATGTGCAGGCTGATTGAGAGAATGGTAAGAAGCCGAGGTGGACTCAATGGGAGGATTATCATTAGGCCTCGAACCATTAATCCTTCTCAGCCAATCTCACGATCATCTCAAGATGAAAACCCTGATTTTGCCTTGGAAGTCCATAATAGTTCTCATAATGAAGAAGAATCCATTGAGCACAACTCTAATCATCATGAGGAGGAGAGGGAACCTGATCGAGACGTAGACACTAGTGAAAATGAAGGCCAAGCTGAATTCCCAGATGAAACGGGTAATCCTGAGGCTACTCAAATTTTGCACAAAACTGAGGGACTATGGTGAGTACTTGTAAATGATCTTGTTTGGTATATTTATTTTATTTGTCGGTTCTAAGTGTTTTTGAAACAGGTTCCACTCTCGTGAAGTTGTTGATGCAGTTGTTCAAACTTCATATATGACTTATTTTGTGGGACCATGGAACAATTGGTCCAATGTTCCCAAACATGCAAAGGGAGTCTGGTGGAAAGCCTTCAAGGTGACTTTAATTGTGATACTTAATAACTTTTTCTATACTTATAATTACATGCCTATAAGTTTTTTGTTCTTCCTCTTAAATGTTCACTAATAATTTGTCTTTGCATGCTCAATTAAAGACTAAGTTCTCTTGGGATCCTTCAATGGCGAAGATGGTAAAGAAAGGATGGCAACAAAAGTGTTCTAGGCGACTAACAGGAGTAATATGTAAGATGTTCAAAGTAAAAGGCTATCGTGCAAAATGGTGTCACCCAAACATTAAGAAACGAATTGCAGCCATTAGAGCAACTGATGTCTTTAAAAAGAAGTCTGCCCAATACTCTCTTAATAGGAAGAAGCCTGGACAAAAAATTACTATCCACTGCCAAGGATCTAAATCAATCGAGAAAATTAGGATTGAGCTGGTTTGTCTTCTCACTCTACTCCCTTGAATTTATTATGTTTAGGAAATTGTTGTTTTAAGTAAATTAAGTAGCTTAGCTTAATTGTTTAGGGATTCTTGAGTTAAGTATATAATAAGGATTTTTCAAGTGGAATGAAAAAAAAAGAATTAAGATATGGTAATATGATAATGGAGCTCATCATACTATTAATCGGTAAGAAGAAAAAACAAAAACGCACTCATAACAAAATTGTAGAGAAAAAATAGGAAAGAAAACAAAGAGAGAAATTAAATGACTTACAATATAATTAGACCACTAAGTAAAAAGAAGACCACAAATGAAGAACAAAATCAGTCTATTAAATTGATGGAATGAGTGACTTAATTACCATTTATCTGTTTTTTTAGGGGTTATTCTTTATAGGAGAGATTTTTTTTTAGTTAAAAGGAGAGAAACTATGATCTAAAAATTATGCCTCTTTTATTTTGTTAATGTGTTCGAGTGAGTGAGGTTTCTATTCGGTTTTTTAGTGATCTGTTTGGTGTGTAGTGTTGCTGATGATCAAGTTAATTGTTTTAACTTCGCTATCCATTGGAAAATAACATAAAGAGATAATTAAGTTTGCTACCATTGTTTAAGAAGGGAGAAAAAATATACTTTTTATTTACTTGTTTTATCTTCTCTATTGCATTAGTATCATCATATGTTGTAGTAATTAGATTTGTTAGCTGCACAATGCTGGGATCTTACCGCATTGAATTTTTTGAACCAATGACCCACCCTACTTTACCTTTGGCTTCACCATATGTTTGTTCCAGGGGGGTTGTAGTGGAACTGTAGAAGAAGCCCATAGGTCCATAAGAGTTAAACTTACAAGAAATCTGAAACTTGCTATGTCAATTGCTACAATTATTCTTGACTTAGACTTTCCATTTGCACTAAAAAAGTTTGGCAAACTAGAGCAGTATCCTACACGAATACCATCACTAGAGGAATATAGGCATGTTTATCATCAGTAATCTAATATGCACATGTTTTTCCTTTTTTTTGGGAGGGATATTACACATTGGATTTTCCTTTATTTATTTGTCATCTAGTGGAAGAATAAAAGTTCAATTTGTTTGGAATAAAAAATACTAATTCTATATTAGAAGATAAGTATAAAAAAAATTGATGGAGACATTTTTGCAGATTTTTGTATATCGTGATAAACAATACTAATACATTTTTATGTGATTTTCTGAACTTGATTAGGAGAAAGAAATGAAGCGTGTCCCCACTGCAGCCGAATTATATAGAAAATGTCATGTTAATAAGAATAAAGAGTTTGTGGACGAGACATCACAGAAAGTTTGGGTGAGTACCTACTTTTGTAAGATAATGTAGTTCTGGTTGTTTTAAGAACATAAGAGCGTTAAGTTTTATTTATATATCTTCACCCTTTGCCAGGATGAGTTCCGTAACAAGAAATCGCTAGTTTGGAGGATGAGAATCCTAAAACAGAGGAAGAGTTACTTTTGGAAGCTTTAGGTGGATGGAAAAATGGAAGGGTATATGGTCTTGGGAGTGCTTGTTGACAACTACTATGTGAAACCACATAACGACCCAAGTTCGAGAAAGGAGCGAAATGAGCTAGTGACTAATTTGCAAAATCATGTTGAAGAACTCACTTCCAAAAATTTGGAGCAAACAAAGGAGCTTGAAGAGACAAAGGCAAAGCTCGATGAAACAACAAAAAAGCTTAATGAAACAACAAGTGCTATGAAGACTATAGAAGAACAAGTTCTTTTCCTAACTCAAAATGCAGTTCTTCGTTAAATCTTGGATCATCTCCATTTTCATCTATTAACTATAATTATTAGAAATTACATTGTTTTGATGTTTAGTTATTTTGTAAACTTCGTTCTTAGGCTATGAATCGACTTTTGATAAAAGTTATCATTATTTATTATGATTGTTGTACTAGAAGTTTTAGTTTTGGTTTTCAATTTTTGTTTGAGAATTGAAAATTGATGAAAAAGGCAGCTTAAATGTACAAAAAACAATGCTTTTCAAAATTCGTTGCTAAATTTGGCAACAAACAAAAAGTATTTGTTGCAAATTTTAGTAGTCGACGTAGGAACTAAAATACATAATTTGTTGCCTCTTCTGCAACCAAAATATATAATTTGTTGCCTCTT